>CM063503.1:3561516-3629016 GCA_032207245.1 Pardosa pseudoannulata | reverse complement strand
ATCATACTAACCATGTTATACTGTTTTCTGTAAATAGGTTCTTTTTTGAAATTTGCTCCAGGGAGTAAAAATCGAAATTTGTATTAATTATGTCAAATATATAGCATCTTTTTTGCTCTTTACCTTTTGTTTAATAAATAGACTTTACAAATAAGTCAAATTTGTTTTGCTTTTGTATCTTTCATTGCCTGAACTTCATTATCCTTAATTTATGGACATGAGTGTGTGTGTGTGTATATATATATATATATATATATATATATATATATATATATATATATTAAATGTCGCATAAAGAACGACTGCTATATTTCTCCCTGTCTCGGTTGCTAGAGCATTGGACTGAAGACCCGTTCGTTCCTGGTTTGAATCTCTTTCAGTGTATTTTATCCAAAGACTGAAATTTTGATTTAAAATAAATTTATCATTCGTCCAAAATCTGGATGATTTTAGAACTTTCTTTGCTGTTCGAGCTAGATATTTCTCGAATATTCTGACTGTATATATCAGCTGGTGTCAGTTTTCCGTTCTGTTCTCAAACGAGTTGCTTCTGTTCTAATAAATCCAGTTTTATTGGTTTAACCTATTCTTATAATTATTTCGATCTTCGTGACAAATTTAGTAGAGATGCCAGGTACAATCCTTGTAAAGGCGGATAACATCAACAGCCTTCGCAGGAGTTAATGTTTAAGAGGAATATCCCCAAAATTTGTACTTATTCTCCAGACAGAAGAACGAAAATTCCTTAGGAGACTAAGCCCGTTATAGTAACTCCTACATACTAACATCAGAGGAGCCTATCGGCCCTCCGAGGAACGCCGGAAGAAGATCCTTTGAAATGGGTTAAAGAATAAGATCGGGTAGTTAAATTCAATAAGAGTTACAATATGAAGTACCTCGATAATATTTCTTTCTTTCTTGAGAGTTCCGCCAAACAAAGGTACATCAACAACAAGGATAACATGAATTTTCGTGGCATACATTTAAAATTGGATTAAGTACACTTTTTGACTATCTTCAAAAGTATACCAGAAAGGCAGAAGAACAACACAGCGACAGAACACAGAGGCAGAAGGACAGAGCACATTGTTAGGGGGAAAGTATACTGTCATATTCAAAATTGCCTTTGGTCTCAGCCAAGAAGTTAATCCGTCAATGTCTGATTCTGGAAAAGTATTGCACCAAATGAAAGGTATTGAGAGTACATTTATCAGACCCTATTGATGAAGGAAATCAAAACTACAGCTGATTTTATTAAATGGTGCAACTATATCGAGGATATGAAACAGAACAGGATTAGACAAAAGTTTGAGAGGCTTCCAAACGTCGTACCGGTGGCAGCCATGGAAGATGAGCCCAAATTACTGTCCTTGGGGTCCCTTATTCAAAGAATTTTAAGAGATGAAGTTATTCGAGCAATTGACCAAAAACGTGAAACTATTTCCTACTCGGACCCCTATTCTCAATCCCAATCGTTTGATGAAATGGTCGAGAGCCAAGAGTTTCTACCCACATATTACCAACACAGCCGAGAAAAACTTATCATTGGCTTACGGCTGACAACAGACCAATTTGTTTCCACTGTGGGCGTCTTGGACATTTCGTATGTTACTGTAGGGAGAGGAAAGCTGATTTTGAAATCGTCTCCAGAACGTCGATGAAATTGACGCTGAAGAAGAAACTCGGCTACCAAACTTTATTCGCCATTTTACACCTAGCCCAACTAGCGGCCGGTCCCCAACACGTCGTTTCAGATCGCCTGTACGTTATCGTTGACCCAGTGGATCTCCAAGCCGTAGGAATGAGGAAAATTAAACGAGAAGATCTTTCAAGGAGGTAAGGCCCCATGTGATCAAAATCCAACAAGTATACCAACAAGAATAACATATCGGTGGGAGTTTCAAAGCATAGAAATATATTTAAAAATTTTTACCATTAAACGACACAGAGTAACTATAAAAACACTGTAAAAATATCATTTTAAAAATCTTAAGACATAAGAAATATTATATTTGTATCTTCTATATTTCAATATTTATTAATGTATATAGTGACACCTAAAGGGAATTCCTTTAGCAAGTATAATTTTTAAAGAGCTTTTCCCTCATGTTTATCCTTTCATTAAATGCGTTAAAAAAGCCAAGGAATTTTTTTATTTCAGTCATAATTGTTCAATATCTTATACAGGGATTCTATACTAACTATGCATGAGATTATCAATAAGTTGCTTGTTCTTTTTCATTTAATATATATATGCAGAGGATGGTACCATGAAAAAACAATCTTTATTTTTAAAAATTAAGTTTTATAGATCCGTGTAGTGACCGGGTGGGAAAGAATAGCCCCTATGTAACTCATGCATGTCGCACGTGACAACTAAAATGGGTACCCAGTGATAGGGGGTATAGCAGGGCACCCTGCCCCTCTTTTTTTTCAGGGGACTGGTCCTCCAGGTTTGAACGTTGCCCTATCTTGCAAAAACTTCCTAATTCTGAAATATCGAAGGGTTGATGACGGACAGAAATTACCCAGACGATTTGGAAAGAAAATGGACATGATTATTGATGCATAGAATGTGCAAACTCTTTTAATGCAAAAATTGGAAGCGGAAATGGGATTAAGCTTAATGGAGAATAACATCATCAAATAACAAATGATAATGGAGAAATTTTGACCAACTTTGCTGTTGCAAATGAATTACTAATTAATGAAACATTTTTTTAGCATCAGTATATCTATAAACCCCGAGGATATACCAGATGGGAAGACATACAGCCGGATTGACCACATTGTTATAGATCTGAGACATCGAAATAGGCTGCTGGACTTTCGATACTATATAGGAGCAAATATAGATTCAGACCACTTTTTGCTTTTGTCAAAAACTAGTTGTCGATTAAATAAATCATTATTTCTTAAAAAAAAGAAACACAAAGGAAGCTGGCTGTTATTAAACTTCAAAACCCAAAGATTTTGAACCTACCTTTATAAGAGTAAACTTAGAGAGAAAATCCAGGCAGATTCTGCTCGACAGGAGAATAAAACTGACAGGGAAATACTCAAACTTATAATAAGCGACACTGCTTGTGGAGACTTACACGAGAACAATATGAACAAGAATAAGGAGTGGTTAGATCTGGAGTGCTCTTTGACCACAATTAGGAAAAGTAATGCTTATAAATTAAAGATTCAGAATTATTAGACAAGAAAAACTGAAGAAGAATATAGTAGTAAAAGCGATTACACAAAGAAAAGAAAAGACTTGTATACGCACCGAGCAGCTGAGATATTAATACTTTAACTTTGTCACTACCCAAGTATACCCGGCACTATGTAGCGTGGGGTTTTTCGGGGATATATGGAGAATATGGGCTGAAAGAACCGGCCTTTGATAATTGAAAATGAAATAGATGAATGAAATAGTAATTCAGTCGAAAGATTTATTTTAAAAAAGGGGGATAAAAATCTTATAATAAAAATGATTGCATGTTAATGAAATAAACCACCCAGCACTTTGATAAAATCATTGGACTGTAGGCAGAGAAAACATCAAGTAACAGATCCTTGCTATCCATTAGAAATATGTATTTTTTGTGAAGTGTCGAATAGCATCCGTCCACCCAAAAACCCCTCTGTGTAGCGAATACACAAAGATACGCTGATTCGCCCGTCTCGAAATAAGTTAATTCACGAGTCTTGTACGCTTCAGCCAGAATCAAAAGATATAGACAGGCACCTCAATAATGCAATATTTTCTCTTCAGTCTGCTTTATTTTTTGATTGAGAAGGAGGTATTATACGGATATATGAAGGATCACATAGTTCATAATAATGCGACAACAGCAAAAGCAATAGAGGTACACGAAATCAAAACATAATATCATATGAAAATACCCTTGATGTTAAAAATGTTAAGGGAAAGCGCCGTTTCTACATCATTCATTATTCGCACGTAGTTCTCGTTCTCTCTCTCTCTCTCTCTCTCTCTCTCTCTCTCTCTATATATATATATATATATATATATATATATATATATATATATATATATATATATATATATATATATATGTATATATATGTATGTGTGTGTGTGTGTGTGTGTGGAATGATATATTAACCAATTAATTATATTCTAAATAAATGTCTGGTGATTTTGCATCTAAAATGAAAACTTTTGCCGACCTTTTGGCGCTCACGAGGATACAAAGTTAATTTCTTCTTAGCTCAATTAAGCTTAACTTATTACATTTTGTAACTCAGTTTCTTAAAGTCCCAAAGTTGATATAATTGGCTGGCTTCCTTTCGCCCTCATCGAAATATAAGCCAATGCACTAAGTTTGTGTGACAAAGTGCCAAATATAGATTGTCCCAATATCGCTGTTGATTTTTAAGGCCTAACAACTGGTCATGAGGCAGTATGGTGTAACTCTAGGTTTGTAGTGGGTAAAAGTCTTCCATTACTTATATATGTATATATAAAAGAAATGACCAAATTTCATTGCTTTTCATTGTAATTTGAGTGTTATTAAAAACTTTTTATAAAATATAATTTTATAGATATATGAATATCCTTGCATAATCTTATGTACAGAGACTCGATTTGTAAAACAGTTTTGGGTAAAAACTATTACTAAATGTAAAAGTTCAATTTTCAAAACTTTAAAAATGCTAAAAAGATTATTAGTTTTACTAAAATGAACTATTTAATCAGACATTTATTTTCTTGAATAAGCTACAAATTAGATTGTAAAATGTGAAACAATAAAATATTGCTTGGATTTTAATTTTCCGTCGTGAGATGTAATCATAATGGGGCAAATATTACTAATTGATATTTTTTATGATTATTATTCTTATATACTTTTAATTAATGATTTAAAATTGATCATATTTACATTTCTACTAGCCAGTAAATTATCAAGAAATAAAATGCAAATTAAAATAATTTTCACTCGTTATGCAATATTTCATTAGTTGTTCTAATTGGTCAGAATCAAGATTTAGCTCGATGCCTTTCGTCACTTAGCGTAAATCCAAGAGGGTTAGAAAACTTCAACTTTTAAAGTAAAGTTTCACTTAAAGTAGAAATCGTGCGACGAATATTTTAAGAAACTATTTTCAAAGCCTAATCCCCCATTTCACGTGACAAGCTTAAAAATTTGTTTTATTTTTTTTTTCACGGAACTTCCGCTAAGAATATTAACCGACATTATATCTATACCGTAAACAGGGATTCTAATGATTGCTGAAAGCAATTTTAAGATTGAGGATAGCTTAATGATGAATATGTTTACTTTCCGCTCAGTTTTGAATGTGACTTGCAGATGTAATTGGAATTTATTCTTAGACTTTCTGAAAGATATATCAATACAGGTCTATAGAGTGAATTAGGAGTATTATTTGACCATACTGAAATTCATCATACCAAATCAACAAATACCAAGAGTGAAATATGGTCGTGTGAAAAGTCAGTGGTCTGCAAAATAGTTTGAAATTAGGGTAAATCCTTCAGACATTCCTTAAATTAATCGAAGCCATTAAACTTTTGTCTACTGAACAAAAATGATAACCAAGATATTACGGATAAAAGATCAGTATTGTTTATTTTAAAATTGCAATCAGTTTCTTCATTAAGATGTAACCAAAAACTTATACAGGATCATCCCCCCCCAAAAAAAATGTATATATTTTCATCGTCTAGTATTTAACATTATTTTATTAGAAGGTTTGCTCATCATAATTAGTATATTTTATAGATGTAACATTAATGGGCATTTTACTTGACTTTCCGGCTTTTTTTTACAAATTTGTGTTCATTTCTGTAAAAAATAAGTTGTAAATTTATGATTGCATAAATGCTTCTGGATTATCCTAATTTTTTTTTCGATAGTAAATAATATAAAATTTTACTAACCTTATTTGTTTTAACCTTAATTATCATCATTTAGACACAATATATGGATTTCTGACCTTTGCAGCTTGTAGGATCTGTAATTCAAGATAATCGCAAAATTTTTCATATTAAATGTGAGCTTTGTTATTCACATATTAATCTAATTAGTTAAAATTAGTATTTAAATACGACTGATAAAAGATATTACTGTTTCAATTCCTATCATTAACTTAATCTGTTTTTAATCACTTTCCTTTCTCTGATCATCTGAAGTTTACACTTTGTATAATCTTATTTTCGTCAACATATAGTAATCTTATTTTCGTATCCTGCTTCAAATTTCATAAATTAGGCTGTTTTCTAATCTTACTAGGGAGTATTAGTAAATAATCTGTTTCATTATTCGAAACTTTATACCAATGTCCTTGTCTGTTCTAAATCCATTTTGCCTATTTCGTATTTTCCCTCTTGAAATTGTGTGTGAAGTCGTAATCTAAAAAGATTTGTATAAGACATCTGACAGCTAACACAGTCGGTTTCGTTCTAGAATTTTCTAACACCAGTCTCAGCTCTTCAATAACTGTTTAAAATTTATTTCGGTTTCAAAATAATCCTAGTCCTCAACAATTTCTTTGCCGAATCTGATAGAGGTGGTCATATTGTTTTCCAAATAGAACAATTCATTTACTAATTGGAGAAATTTTCGAAAACTATTCATCAGATCTTGATGTAGAAATCCAGTCCATATTCAATGTTAACACCAAATCATTTATGCTACCAGCTGAAGTTATATGAATAAAATTCTACATTAACTCTTCAGTTTACACTTCTAATTTTATATACCCCGATTATACTATAAATTCTAGTAAAATAACTTAGTAATTAGTCGTCAGTATTTTTTGGGGGATCTCCCCCACAATAAGTACCCAATAAGACCAACAAGTGCCCCTAAAAATTATCGACCTAAAAGACATTTGTTTTTCTAAAAATATTTATCAGATGATATTTCATTCAAAATTATACTTCAACTGTTTTAGAAATAATAGATTTTATTTATAAAATATGAAAAGTAAGTTTTGTTTAGAAGCTTCAATGTTTTAAATATATGAATGATTTTAAAATGTTGCCTTTCACTTTTCAAAAAAGAAAATTATAGTCTGCTCACTCGAAGTGACTCTAAACCTATTGGGGTGGTCGTTGAATCTGGTGTAGTTGTATTTGTTTACACGGTTAAATAGATGACCTATACAATATATTTATAATAAAATATAATGTTGGTTATTATATTTAATTAATGATCATTGGTGTTCCAGAAAAGTGTACTATGTTAATCTGTAACTTGTTATTAAAAGAATATTTATTAAAATATGTTTTAATTGTATAAAAGAATAATGTCTTATCAAGGTATAAAAAGAATGAATTATTATCAATTTTTTAGCACGAGATCCAGAAATAGATAAACTGTAATAAAGGCAAGGTAAAAATGAAAAACAAAAATATTGTCTCAGAGTACGGGGTAAAAATCTGTGAAATATACAATATAATGTAAGAACAAAAGTTAAAATTGTTAGATTTATATACCGTCGGTAGGCAGAAAAATAAGGTAGTGAAAATTGTTCACTTACCTTTTATTGTAGATTCCGGTTTCGATCTCTTTGAGAAACTTCGGGAACTTGTAAGCTACTAAGCATGTGATCGGTACCATGAAACTATTTCAATTATGATATATATAAAACATTTAATTACGAAACGAAAAGGTTACAAAGTTACATCACATAAAAACAGCTACCAGCATGGGACAGGACAAAACTACACCTGAAAAAAAATAGAGAGAGAAGGATTAGAGAGTTTACAGATTTGGCGATAGATTGCCGCTTCATGGGGTTGAGGCCGAACTTCAACAATTTTCACCCAACACCCCCCCCCTGAATTGTTTAAGTTCAGAGGCAACCCCGTGAAGCGGCAATCTATCGCCAAATCTGTAAACTCTCTAATCCTTCTCTCTCTATTTTTTTTCAGATGTAGTTTTGTCCCGTCCCATTCTGGTAGCTGTTTTTATGTGATATAACTTTGTAACGTTTTCGTTTCGTAATTAAATGTTTTATATATATCGTAATTGAAATAGTTTCGTGGTACCGATCACATGCTTAGTAGTTTACAACAAGTTCCCGAAGTTTCTCAAAGAGATCGAAACCGAAATCTACAATAAATGGTAAGTGAACAATTTTCACTACCTTATTTTTCTGCCTACTGACGGTATATAAATCTAACAGATTATGAGACTGAATTGCTGTTTAAACAATTTTCTAAATAAGTAATGAAACTATAATTTCCGAAACCATTTACTAATGTATATATATTGAAATACATCTTCTTTAATAGTAATCTAAAAACAGAAACGAAAAGGTTACAAAGTTACATCACTTAAAAACAGCTACCAGCATGGGACGGGACAAAACTACATCTGAAAAAAATAGAGAGAGAAGGATTAGAGAGTTTA
Organism: Pardosa pseudoannulata; assembly: GCA_032207245.1. NCBI lineage: Eukaryota > Metazoa > Arthropoda > Arachnida > Araneae > Lycosidae > Pardosa > Pardosa pseudoannulata. The sequence continues at coordinate 3,620,623 of CM063503.1, read as the reverse complement.
CAGATTTGGCGATAGATTGGCGCTTCACGGGGTTGTTGCTGAACTTCAACAATTTTCATCCAACAAAAATGTAAAGGATACAGAGGCTGTTCGCACATTTTTTAGACGATTTTGGTTAGCGGTATTAAAAAATCGTTTGTTTCAAAATAAATAACTGCAATTGTACTATGTTTTTAAAAGTCAAAATTCAAAAAAGTCAAACCCCTCAGGGGGTTTACCTACTTCAGGTAAACACGTGTTTCGCAATCCCGAGGTACCCCAGCGATCTTTTCTCATTTCTTTTCTACTCTCCTCTCCTCTTCTACTTTATTATTTTCTTTCCCCCTCGTTGCGGTTTCCTCTTTTGAGGTGAGGGCACCCCTTGAGAAGCTGTTTCCGCTCTGTTGTTTCTTGCTCCTCTTGGCGTTTAAACTGCCCACGTGTTTGCCGTGCGTGGATACCCGTGTCCTCGGAAATGGGGATCCTGGTAATTGAGGGGCTTCCTCGTAGGGGAATCATCAGAATGGAATTTCCATTATTACGGGGAATCTTCAACACATTGCTTTGGCCTCGGCTTCGAGTAAACGGGGGGTACGTAAGTTCCGGTGCGTATCAATCGGCTGGTGGATTAGACATTGTCATCTGCTACGGTTCAAGCGATCGGTCTTCTGACTGTGAGCGTATAGGCCCGGCTAGCACTGGTGCAGAATCCTGCATCCCCTTGTTGGGCTCCATGGTGGGTGGTGCGGTCGGGTCCGAATCTCTAATTCTTTCATTATGGGTTCTAAAAACAAAAATCTCCCTGTCAATGTGTCGTCAAGTGAATCTTCAGAAATTAGTGTTAATTGTTCTCGTTTTTTCATAATCAAATGTAACGAAGGAAATTTCCAACAAATCTCTCCCCTTTTCTCATCCACAAAACCATCCAATCGACTGTCGGTGAGGTAACGAACATTAAAAAATTGCAATCTGGAGACCTTCTGGTACAAGTCGCCAATGCCGGCCAAGCAACTAATATTTTGAAACTGAAGAGCATTGGATTAAAATCTGTTTCCGTGTCCGCTCACAGAACACTTAATCAATCCCGAGGCGTTATATCTGAGTCTGCTTCAATATCTATCTCTATCTGAATCTGAAATTCTGGAAAATCTAAAACCGCTACACGTCAGTGCTGTCCGTCGAATCACAATCCGCAAAGACAATAATACTTTTAATACTAAACATCTAATTCTGACATTTGCTCTTCCTAAATTTCCTACTACTATCAAAGCCGGATACCTGAACTGCTCCGTTAGACCATACATACCTAATCCTCTACGCTGCTTTAAATGTCAAAGATTTGGTCATTCACAGACTTCCTGTCGTGGTAATCTTACCTGTCCACGTTGTGGTGCTCCTGGGCATGGCAGCGAAGGTTGCTCGGAACCATTTAAATGCGTCAACTGCAAGGGTGACCATCCTTCTTATTCTAGATGTTGCCCAAATTGGGCAACCGAAAAAGAAATACAGGCTGTGAAAGTAAAACAAAATATATCATATACAGAAGCTCGTAACCTAGTAAAGTCATGTACCCCCAAACCTGGACTCTCCTATTCTGCTGCCACTAAAAGTATGAAATCTGTTGGTATTCAAACTGACTCACCTACTAAAATAATTGCTCTCACATCTCTCTCCCCATCTCAAACTCGCAGTCCTCCTCAACCTACATCAACAAGTCAGAAAAATAATAATGAAATCTGTACCCAAACGAAGCAAGTGAAAATTCAACAAAAAAAAGTTAGAAAGAAAAATGAAAATAGCCCTTCTAGACCAGTGTTTACGAAAGGGTCTAGCTACAAAGCTGATTATTTTAAAGTTAAAAAGATTCCCAAACAACCAAATATTGATGACAGCATTTTAAATTTACGTGTCTCGGACTCTGAACTCTCTGGGGAATCGATGGATGAAGATGTTCCTGAAAAAGAGGCAAAAGGAATCATAGGAAATCGTAATCCCCTTAGAATTTCCTCTTGATGGCTGTTCTCTCCTGGAACTGCCACGGTGTTCGAAATAAGATGGATGATTTAAAAACCCTCGTTTTCGATCATAGTCCTGTCTGCCTGGCTTTACAAGAGACCTACTTAAATTGCAGAACTAATCTGAAGCTCTATAACTATAAAACTATCCGCAAAGATTATGACTTGGGTGAACGCGCCTCTGGTGGGGTTGCTCTGTTGATAAACTGTAACATTCCTTCCATAGACGTCACACTTAACACTAATCTCCAAGCCGTTGCTGCTCGCATACATCTAAAGCATTTCACCACTATTTGTTGTATATATCTCCCTCCCAACGAATCTGTGTCACAGCAATCACTAAATAGTCTAATTAACCAACTACCTCCTCCATTTATAATAGTCGGTGATTTTAATGCCCATAACCCCATTTGGGGAAACACTGATCTCAACAATAGAGGGGAACTTATTGAAAATCTCATAAATGACTCTTCTCTGTGCATTCTGAATAACGGCGACAGTACCTATTTTCACACCCCTACGCAAACGTTTCCTGCCATTGATCTTGCTATCTGCTCTCCCCCCATTGCTCCGTTTTACAACTTCTGGGTTTCAGAAAACTTGCACAACAGTGACCACTTCCCGATTTTCCTCTCCCCCCTGTATTCACAATTTGGAGATTCTACTTCTATTCCGCACTACATCTATGATAAGGCAGACTGGAATACCTTCACTTCCCTTGCTATAATCACTCCGGACATGATCGAAGGTAATATCGACAACGTTGTCCATATTGTTACCTCCACCATTCTAAAAGCTGCTAATACTAGCATTCCTCTATCTAGTAACCGCCCCCTTAAAAATAAAAAGCCTTGGTGGAACGAGGAATGCCATATGGCCAAAAAGCGTCAGCAAAAGGCTTGGAGCATATTTCGTAGGTATCCGTCTACTGAAAACCTACTAAAATTTCAAAAAGCTAAAGCCCAGGCGAGGAAAGTTAGGAGACGTTGCCAACGGGATTCTTGGAAACGATATGTCTCTAGTATAAATTCTAACACTTCATCCAAGCAGCTCTCGACGAAAGTAAGGCGTGCTTTGGGTATATACTATAATAACTATCCAGTTTCTTGTCTCCATCATAACGGCCAATCAATCTCGAATATGAAAGATATTGCCAATACCATCGCATTGTCCTTTGCTTCAGCTTCAAATAGCACGTCATATTCTACTGAGTTTTTACGCCACAAAATGAAAGCTGAGAAGCATTCTTTAAACTTCTCTACGGTCTCTAATCTCCCTTACAACTGTCCGTTCACTGACTTCGAACTACTTAACAACTTGAGACACCTAAAGAATTCTTCCCCTGGTCCTGATAATATTACGTATCAAATGCTACAACATCTATCTCACAGTTCTCTCTTAAATCTTCTAAGCTTATATAACCGCATTTGGACAGAGCACACCTTTCCTATTCAGTGGACATCTGCCATAATTATCCCTATTCCCAAAGCAGACAAAGACGCCTCTAACCCTAGCAATTATCGCCCAATTGCCCTCACTAGCTGCCTTTGTAAAGTATTTGAGAGAATGGTCAATTCTCGTTTGGTTTACATCTTGGAAAGCAAAAATTGTATTCCTCCTCTCCAGAGTGGTTTTAGAAAAGGTCGGTCCACTATTGATAATGTTCTTTACTTAGAAACGCAGATTCGCAACGCTTTTTTGAAAAGGAGCCATTTAGTTTCTATCTTTTTCGACATTGAAAAGGCATATGATCGGACATGGCGCTATGGCATCCTTTGCGATCTCTATGATTTTGGATTTCGTGGGAACTTGCCAATTTTTATTAAAAACTTTCTTTCACATCGGGATTTTAGAGTTCGTATGAAAAACACGTTTTCTGATGTTTATATTCAGGAAGAGGGAGTGCCTCAAGGTTCAGTTCTAAGTGTGACTCTCTTTTCTATAAAGATAAATCAGGTTTTAAACAGACTTCCACCTTCCATTAAAGCTACCCTTTATGTTGACGATCTCCAGATATCATGTTCCGGGCAAGATATGCGTTTCATCGAGCGGCAACTTCAAGGGGCCATTCGTAATATTATTAAGTGGACTAATTTTAACGGCTTTAAGATCTCTAGCGAAAAAACTTCTTGTGTCCACTTTTGCCGAAAACGTGGCATCCATCCTGACCCCGAAATTTATCTTGGGTCAACAAAAATTACTGTTTCAGACTCTGCTAAGTTTTTAGGTGTCATCTTTGACAAAAAGTTATTCTTTGCTCAGCATGTCTCTTTTATTAGAAAAAACTGCGAAAAAAAGCTAAACCTTCTGAAAATCCTCGCTAATACTTCGTGGGGAGCCGATCGCTCTTCTCTGCTTCGCATTTACCGTTCAATCATTCGCTCCAAAATTGACTACGCTTGTTCCGTTTATGGTTCAGCGCGTCCATCGGTTTTACGTAAACTGGACACTGTGCATCATTCGGCACTTCGCATTTGTTCTGGGGCTTTTAGAACATCACCTGTACAAAGTCTTTATGTTGACTGCTACGAACCATCATTGAATCATATCCGTTCTCATTTTTCATTGAATACTTTTTATCGCATTTTATCTCATCTTTCTCATCCTCTTAAAAACATACTTTTAAACCGTCAACAAAACTCTGCTAAGTTTTATTCTAGCTTTCTAAGATTCTAAGATCATTTTTATTCTAATCGCCCATCTTTCATTCCACCTTTCGGTCTGCGTATGCGGAGGATTTTAGAAAATTCATTACTTAAGGACAAGGAAGTGTTGCCTAAACCCTATTTTAAAATACCACCCTGGAAGGAGCTTAAAGTCTCGTATATGAATCCTTTTAAAGGCTTCACTAAAAATGCAACAGATGCTCACATATATAAGCAACTCTTTCGCAATCATAGAGATAGCTACAAAAGCTATAACGAAATCTACACGGACGGATCTAAGTCTGATAACTACGTTGGTTTTGGAGTTGTGTGTGACACTACTGCTCGAAGTTACCGCCTTCCTTCTTTCTGCTCAATTTTTACTGCCGAACTTATTGCCGTATATGAGGCACTTAATTTCATATCAAATAGCAACAGGAAAAAATGTGTGATATATACAGACTCTTTGAGCGTATTGGATAATCTCAGCTCGGGTACCACATTAAACAGCTTTATTTATATGACTCTTAATCTATATCAGCAGCTCATCCGTCGCGGTTTCCATATTCTCTTCTGTTGGGTGCCCAGTCATGTAGGTATTGCGGGGAATGAAAAGGCTGACGTGGTTGCTAGGAGTGCTAATGATCATTATAATGTCTCACTCTCTTACACCGATATAAAAAATGCAACTTACCTTATAGTCCGAAATAACTGGATTGATGACTGGGGAAAAGAAACGCTAAATAAACTCCATGGTATCAAACCAAATATCACGCCTTGGGCTTTGATTCCTAGTCGTAAACGTGATGTCATTTTGACTAGACTACGTATCGGGCATACCAGACTCACCCATTCTCATTTGCTTTTGGGGGAACCTCCTCCTCGTTGTCCAAGCTGCCATTGTCTTCTCACCGTTCATCATTTTTTAACCTCTTGCAGCCGTTTTACCCGTTTTTATCTTATGTATTTTGGTACTACCAATTTAAATTTAAATGACCTTTTGGGTGAATCCCCACATCCTGACCTTCTTGACTTTCTCAAGCGCATTGGTTTTTATTCTTCTTTATAATGGCTTATTTTCATCACCTTTTTCTCATCTCTTATCATGTTCTGTTTTTTAATGTTTAGAAATTTTTACTCTGGTCCGTATCATTTGTGTTCTTTTCGTATTTACTTTTAATCTATTGCTGTTTGTTTTAATTTGTTGTTGTTTTTACCTTTTGTCTGGCGCATCTTGTCCTTATTGGACCTTGCGCCATTAAAACTCATCCAACCAACCAACCAAAAAAGTCAAAAGGCTATATTTATGTTCTTTCCGAAGAGAAGTATTCATATTCCGTCATCCAAAAACGATGTGAGAGTCATGGTTTTGTAATATCTAAAGCGTCGATAGGTAATAGTGTAAAAAAGAAAGGAATAAAAGTCAAATTAGAGCCTTAAGTGGAACAAAAATTCCAAACAAGTATCCAAAGAAAAAACAAACATCTTCGACTATTTCACAGGTACATTGTTTAATGTTAAAAGAAAATCTCGCTAATCAAAGGACAATTGCAAGATCATTAAAATAATCGGTGTCCACTGTAAACAAAATGATAAACGTTGATTTAAATCGTAAGAAAGCGAAAAAACGTAATGTGCATCGTCTTTCTCTACAGCATATCGCTGAAAGCAGGACACGCTGCAGACTTCTGTATGAGAAACTTTTATCCGAAGAAAAATGGAAAACAATTATCATAATAGATTAATCAGATGTGTATTTAAATGATCGCAACAAAAAAAGAGCCATTTATTATTATAAAAGGGTAGAAAAAATTTTAAGTACAGGGTTCAAAGAATCGAAAGAAAGTTTTTCTAAGGGATTCATGATTGTTGCTGCTTTTTCATATAATGACAAATTCAAAATAAAGAAAGTTGAAGAAAATGTTAAGATTAACTCCAAATACTATCAGGAACATATTTTATCGCCAATTTTTCTGAATGAAATACCATCGCTTTACCCGCAGTGCCATCAATCTGTGGAACTCCATCAAGACAAAGCTAGCAGTCACATATAAAAATCAACCGTAAATTTCCTAAAAGAAAAAGAACAAAAAACCAGCATCAAGACCATACCCTTCACTGATATCCCTACTAAGTCTCCCGATGTATCACCTATGGATTTTTGTGCTTTCGAACATTTAAAATCTGCATTATCCAAACGTCGTCCCACAAACCTTACAGGACTTTGGAAAGCTGTTCAGGAGGAATGGAATAGAATACATCTTCTGACATTTCAAAAGGTATTATTATCTTGGAAATTACGGTGTCGCAAGATAGTTCAGAAAAAGGGCTATCAAATAGAACATTTCAAACACAAAAATTTTTTGTAATTTAGTTTTGTGACTACAATATACATCGTCTAAAAATGTGTGAACAGCCTCTGTAATACGTTTAAGAGAGAAGCAAAAATTAAGCATAAGCATTTAAATCATTATACACAATTAAAAAGCAAATTTGGCCTTAAAAATACAGACAAGTTTGTGTGAAGTTTTTCTCCAATCAAATCGTGTAAGTATAAAATGAAATCATGTAAATAAAAAGGAACAATATTATAGGTAAATATTGGGACTTTTGAAGTGTCAATGTTGACTACAAGATAATAACTTTGTATAATCTTGAATAAAATTATTAACAGGATATGACTTAGCCGGTTAGGACGAGCACGGTCACGAAGTTCATGTTTGCTATTGGGGGAATTTCTTGTTTCTCTTTGTCATAGACACTTAAAAAACCTGCGGTGTTGTCTAAGGTATCAGTTCAGAAAGTGTGCTTTTGTAGAAGACATATCAGTAACATGATGAGCTATTTTGTCTTATATGAACTACTTCTACTTCTTAAATCTACTTCTAGAAGGAAAAGTTTTTCGATTTGTGTTATTCTAGTTCCGAAGAAAGTAAAATTAAAATTTGCGGTTAGAATTTGAAAATCATTGGAAACGTTAAGAGAAAATTCTTAATTCCAGTGGATTTCTAATATGTGATAGACATTACTATTAAATATACTATAATTATTCTCTTCTGTCACACAGGAATGTACTTCGAACTATATAACTATTAATAGCGCCCAGATAGACAAGAGTGAATAGGCAGGAATCAGCTTTTCGGCACTGGAGTTCGCAGGTTGGGATTCTTTTAAGAAGGTGGTCCCAATCTAATTACGCTTTGTGTTAAAAAAATAAATAAAAGGCCATATTGCTCTAAACTAAACCAAACCTTACACCACCGGTGTATCCCACAGGATACGGTTATCTTATTAAAAATCATGGAAATTCCTATTTTATCAAAAATATATTAGTAAGATGCTGAATTTTTTCTTAATTTCAAAGAACTGCCAAATTTAAAGAAAATACAATGAACATTACAATTACCAAATCAGAATTTTACAAACATTCAAAAATAAACTAATTTTTTAAGAAATTTTGTCAAAATCATAATCTGTTTAAGAGCTTCAAGAAATAAAAATTGGAAGCTTGAAAAATCAATTAGATATAACAACATCTTAAAAAAAGATGCGTAAATACATTTCATATTTCAAGAAATATTATAAAATGAAAGGAAAATCAATTATTTGAACACCCTTAAACTTTTTTTAAATCAAAGCAGACTATTTTTTAAATTTCTAGATATGCTTTATAGTTTCCTAGCATAAGTTTGAAAAGATGATATAAATAGTATCGAAAAAACGTAAAATTAACGTATGATATGTTTACTCATAAAGAAGTATATTGGTATAAACAATTATTTGATGTATAACTAAAAATAAGTGACAGCATTATTTGAATACAAAGAAACCGAGTGCGTTTCAAGAGTATTAATTTTTAGTTGCTCTGAAAATACTAAAGGAATATGAGAAAATAGTCAAAATCTTAGAGGAAAAGTTTAAGTTTCTTTGGTCGATAAAGTGCCTTGAGGGCAGTACAAGTATTAGTATATCAGTTTTTATCTATGCCTTTTTTCCTGAGGTGCGTTTATCGTACTCCAATTTGATAACAGTTGCCTCTTATCGATTCAAGCACACAAGAAAGGAAGACTATGATCGAGACTTTAAGATAATAACTTGGGCCATTCAATTGATTTTAAAGGAATTAAGTTGTCAGATGCATGACTTGTAAAAAATCAATTTTTACAATTACTCTTAAAGCTTCAAGGTGTAAACTTTTTTTAAATATTAAAAGAATTCAGTTATTTCTTTCATAAATAAGAAATGCTGAAGAAATTATTTAGTCATACTTAAATTAAGAGGGTTCTTACTTTACAAAGAAAATCAATAAATCTATTACCGTTAACATTTGATAGTATCACATATTGAACAATTTAAAAAAAAAATAATGAATTTGCATAAATTTCTGTATTAGTTACAAACAAAAATGCATCTTTATAATAAAGAGAGGCATCAGAAATACTAGAAAAATATTTTTTCATTTTATAAAATTTATATAAATGATCAGTTAATAATAACACTTTATAGAAAACTTCATTTAATATGAGTGTATACTGTTATGTTTACTGTTATGTTTACAAGTAATATAAAACTTGTAAACATGACAATACATAATCAGTTATAATAACATATATAAATAATCAGTTAATAGTAATCTACAAAACATTTTGTTTAATATACGTGTATATTGTCAAGTTTACAAGTAAATCAACCGTCGTAGCTCACTAGGCAAAGACAGCAACCTCGTTACAGGAGGGTTGCGAGTTCGGGGCTCGTACCAATCAAAAACCTACCGTCTCCATTAATGGCAACTGGGACACTTAAAATAGGTTTGGAGTTGCAATGCCCTCCAAATTTCCAAATAATACTTCTGGAGGTGCAGACCAATACTCGTGGTCTTCTGCTTGGTTTTTGCTTCTAAATTACATGGACCCGGTGTCCCGTCGTAATATTTTCTTTAATTGTTATGTGGACTGTAATGACGTCTTTTTAAATGAAGACTCGTAGAATCTTACCAACACGTAAATTTATTATTCCGCTTTTTTCGGATAATGTTTAGAGCGCTTAGCTTGCATCCCGCTGGGTCGGGGAGCGTTGTGCTAATGTCTATTACAGGCATTTCGCCACACCAACATTGTGGCGCTGTGGTCGAATCTCCGAGACGGAACATCCCGCCCGGCGTTGAAAATTGCAAATTTTAAACTCGGTTACAAATTACATACATAACACAACTATTACATACAAGTTACAAAAGAATTTCACACTATTAACAAACAAACAATAAATACTAAACACATTGAAATATATACAGTATTTACAATATTTACAAAATCCTAGTTGGTCGGTAGGATACAAATTTTTCCAATGGCTCGTGTGAAAACACCTGTGGCAGTCTTTATTTTTACCACACGAACCTTGCCATCAGCACCTGGAATTACCTCTAGCACCTTTGCAAGGGCCCACTTACAAGGGGGTAACCCATCTTCCTTCACTATAACTAAAGTCCCAATTTCAACATTATTTTTAGAAAACTGCCATTTATTTCTCTGTTGTAAGTGATTCAGATAATCACGTTGCCAACGCGATAACCTATTATCCTCTAAATCAATAATTTGAGGTTCTGGTATCATAGTAATTGGTCGCCCGATTAAGAAATGTGCTGGAGTCAACACTTCAAATTCATTTATGTCTGATGACAATGGTACTAAAGGGCGCGAATTTAAAATACCCTCTACCTGAATAACTATCGTTTCGAATTCCTCTAATGTCAGCTTATTGTTACCTAAAGTTCTTTGTAGGTGATGCTTAAAGGATTTTACTCCCGCTTCCCAAAGACCGCCAAAATTGGGCGAACCGGGAGGAATAAATTTCCAGTTAATTGATTCCGAAGAATAAAAATCTGCCAATTTTGAATCTGGAATTTGAATTAAATTTTTTAAGCCTTTCAATTCCGAATTAGCACCCTTGAAATTTGTAGCGTTATCCGACATAATTGTTGTAACCTTACCCCTACGGGCACAGAAACTCTTCAGAGCTGCAATGAAAGCCTCTGAAGTAAGGTCACTCACTGTCTCCATGTGTATTGCCTTAGTAGCTAGACAAATAAAAATTGCTACATATATCTTATGAAAAATGCCCTTTCGTTGGTTACGGAATTTTATTTGAAAGGGGCCGCAAAAGTCTACTCCTGAATTTAGAAATGGAGGATTTGGAGTAACACGTTCGGAGGGAAGATTGCCCATCAGCTGATCTATTACTTTAGGTTTATTTTTAAAACAAATTACGCAATCATGGACTACCTTCCGGGCAATCCCCTTGCCGCTAATGGGCCAATATTTTAAGCAGATTTGATGCAAGAAACCTTGAGCACCGATGTGCAGATAATTCCTGTGATAATGCTCAAATATTAGTTTTGTAAGATTATGGCTATTTGGCAGAATTATTTGATGTTTTGCTTCGAATGGTAAATCCGAATTTTTGAGTCTCCCACCTACTCTTAAAATGGAGTCCTCATCAAGAAAATTATCAAGAGACCTTACCCTGCTTGCCTTGGGAACACTGTGACCCCTTTTTAGCTCGGCAATTTCGGCAGTAAACTCCACCGATTGGACACCTCTAATCAAAAATTTAACACTTTCCTTAAGATCCCTACTTGTAAGGTGCGGGCCACCTATCTCCCTTTTTTTTGTCTTGTTAACAAATCTGAAAAGATAACTACAAATTCTAATTAATTTAAGAAAATTACTATAACGATTGATTAAGGAATTTATGAAGTCACTGGCTGATGTCTGCAGGGTAATGTTCACAAGTCCTTGTAATTCTTTGTCATAGTCATTGTCTAAACAGTTAGACAAGTCTATAGGTAAATCTGTGGGTAAGTCATGCAGAAGAAAGTCCGGTCCGTTCCACCATAAGGTGTTCCCTAAGATATTGCTGGCATCTGAACCTCTGGAGATGATATCTGCTGGGTTGTCCTCGGACGATACATGTCTCCACTCGTAGCCCTTGCTCAGCGACTGAATCTCTGCTACCCTGTTGCTTACGAATGTCTTTTGCTTGTGAGGCTGAGAGTTTATCCAAGCCAAGACTATGGTTGAGTCTGTCCATAAAGTGACCTAGTGAATTGGTATGCAAAGTATAGATGTGGTCCCTTTGACTTATCTTGCTAGCATTAATGCCGCGCAAAGCTCCAGACGGGGAATGGTTAAGGTCTTCAAAGGAGCTACTCTGGATTTGCTACAAAGAAGTCTTGTTTTGAATTGTCCAGTCTTGGAGCAACATCTTATGTACAACGAAGCAGCGTAAGCCTTCTGGCTTGCATCTGCGAAGCCATGGACTTCTGTCTGGATAGCATCTTCAATAAGGACATATCTTGGAACAGTGATTTTATTTATCTCTTCTAACCTTTAGAAGAAATTCCTTCCATTCCATGAGTAAATTTGGTGGCAACGGATCATTCCAATCCAGCTTTTGTTGCCAAAGGCTCTGCAAAAACATTTTTGCCTTTGTTACCACTGGTCCCACTAGTCCTAAAGGGTCGAAAAGTCTGGCTATAGCTGAGAAAACTTCTCTTTTTGTGTAAACTTCCTTATGCTCGATGTTTACCTTGAAGTTAAAATAATCAGAATGAGGTTGCCACAGCATTCCTAATGCTTTCACAGAAATTTGCTGAGAAATTTCCGTAAATGAATAATCTGTACTAGAAACATATCGTAAAAGTTCTGGATCATTGGAGATCCATTTATGTAACTCCATTCCACCCCTTCTCAAAAGCTGAATTAGCTGGGATTGTAAAATCTTGGCCTTTTCTAAAGTATCAGCTCCACTTAAAAAATCGTCCATGTAGACGTCTCTACAGGTAATTTCAGCAGCTTCAGGAAAATTCTTACCTTCCTCCTCAGCCAGGGCTCTTAATGTTCTCATTGCTAAAAATGGAGCACTAACTTTTCCGTAAGTGACTGTGCATAAATTATAAATCTTCACTGGTGCGTCTTTACTTACCTTCCAAACAATGCGTTGAAGGTCTCTCTGTTTCGGATCTATTAAGATCTGTCTAAACATTTTTTTTATATCCGCACTACAGGCATATCTGTGTGTTCTAAACCTATTGACGAGAGAGAAAATATCTTGCTGAATAGTCCCTCCATTTAACAGAACAGAGTTCAGTGAGAGGCCACTAGTTGTTTTACACGACGCATCGAAAACTACCCTTAAGGGGTTCGATGTCTTTTCTGGCTTATATACTGCATGATGCGGAATATAATACGCGGCCTCGTTGGCTTCATCGTGTTTAATTTTCCTTCATATGTCCTAAGTTTTCGTACTCCTCCATAAATTCCCTGTATAAGTTTGCCATTGTTTTATTTTTATCTAGTCTATTCCAAATAGCTTCTAACCTTTTATTTGCATTTTCTTTAGAATTCCTAACATTTCTTTTGCACCCTCCTTTAATGGCAATTGTACTACGAATCTACATGTTTTGTCTCGTTTGTATGTCTTCAAAAAATGTTCCTCACAGTACACTTCCTCTTCACCTTTAATGAAATCATTATCTCCTGGGATGGCTTCTATTTCAAAAAATCTTTTAAATTCTAGTTTTAAATTCGACTCATTCAATAAACAACAATATTTTCTATTATCGTACTGCGGAAGAGATCCTGCGATTAAATGTTCGAAATGACTTGCTTGTAATAATAAACCGCCATCTTGTGTTCGTGTTTGATCAGACTTTAAAATTTCAAAAAATAATTCACTTCCAATCAACGCGTCGACCTCTTTTGGTGTATAAAAATCTGGATCTGCCAATTTAATCGAATGAGGAATAATTACATTTGATATATCTAATTTAGTTGATGGAATTAAATCTGAAATGCGATTTAGTACCACCATTTCTATACAGCGCGAAAATGAATCATCTTCATTCGAAATTTCAACATTCACTGTATATTTCGCAGAAACATTCACTCCTGATATCCCGGAAATGTTTATTTTATTTGTTTTCAGTTTTATTCCCAAAGTGCGAGCTGCTCTATGCGTTAATAAGCATAAGGAACTGGCAGAGTCAAGTAGGCAACGTACTTTAATTCTGTCTCCAGAGTTGGCTCGTATGTATATATAAGCAGTGTTTAACAAAACAGATTTATTATTATTTGCCGTGCAAGTCAGGATCTTCGACGCCTCACTTCCGTTTTTAGTTTCAGACTGAACATCTTCGATCTGCTCCGCGGAATTTTCATTTTTTGATGTTGTTTCGCTTCGTGAGTCATGCAGGAGTGAATTATACTGTATGTTACAGCCCTTTATCTGACACTTATATTTAAACAAGCATTTGCCCGAATGAGAATAAAGACAGTTTATGCATAAGTTATTGCGTTTCACAATATCATTTCTTTCGCTAACACTCATGTTTTGAAATGTGATACATTTAAATAGTGGATGAAAACCCTTACACAGCACACATGGCTTTGAATGGAATTTGTTATTGTTTACTACAAATGCTTTCGATTTGAACGAGGAATTAGGCTTATTCATAGGTTTGTTAGCATATGGAGTACGGGTAATAGATTCTAAAATTGCACTTCTTTTTTCAATAAAAGATATAAGTGAGTCAAATTGTGGAACATCAGATGTTTTTAAGGAAAGCTCAAATTGCTTTCTACTTTCCCTATCTAATTTTTGAATTATAATGTTGACTAGCAAAATATCCGATAGTTTATTTTTATCATAATCTAAAACTTTCAAGGCTCTTACATTTTTCTTGACACAATCCACCAAAGAACGGAGTTCTTTTGCCGACTCCTGGTGAATTTTCTCGTAATTTAAGATTGCAAAAATGTGAAAATCAACAATTAATCTTTTATTTTCGTAACGTTCTTCGAGAGCTTTAAATAATGAATCGAAACTATCATCTGACGATTCCAACAATTTTGCTTCTGATTTTAAAGATGCTCTCAGATAATATAATTTTTGAGCGTCATTCAACTGAGTATTATTTATTATTAAATTAGTAAATTGAGTCTTAAAATTTGCCCAATCTGTGTAAGCTCCAGAGAAGACTGGGAGCGGTATTTCTGGTAATCTTATATTAGAATTAGCAACACTTTCGGTTACATTAGATTGATTTGACACATTAATTGCACTTTTTAATGAATCAAGCAAAAGGCGTAGGCTTACCTCTGATAACTCTAGACGATCAATAGCCTGTTCTATATCCGAATCGATAGCTTGAAGTTCTTCTAAATCGGGTAATTCATAATATTGTTCTCTTATATCTTCCAGTTTTATCTGATATTGTTCGATTTTCTTCAATTTGACTTCAATTTCGGTTGTAGTGGTTTGTTTAGTCTTGGTCTTTTCCGCGACAAACTGTTCTAACTTGGTAATATTTGCCTTAATAGCGCCTTTGCTTCTCTTTAATTTTTCCTTTATGGATGAAATATCCACTTTTTCTTCCTCCAGTTTTCCTTTCGTTTCTGGCATCGTTTTCTCCGGATGATTCGGACCAATGTCCCGTCGTAATATTTTCTTTAATTGTTATGTGGACTGTAATGACGTCGTTTTAAATGAAGACTCTAAGAATCTTACCAACACGTAAATTTATTATTCCGCTTTTTCGGATAATGTTTAGAGCGCTTAGCTTGCATCCCGCTGGGTCGGGGAGCGTTGTGCTAATGTCTATTACAGGCATTTCGCCACACCAACATTGTGGCGCTGCGGTCGAATCTCCGAGACGGAACACCCGGTTTGAGCAAAAAAAGTCGTTTTATCTCCTAGTGGTATTCTACAAAACTAACGGCACATATTTTTAGCCCTAATTCGAGTAGCTTCTAGCGTGCTTGGATTGTTCAAGTGGCCTTACCAACAACGACATAATCAATGAAATTGTGCATATGCCACAATTTTATTGGGAACATATTGCCAATTTTTATTACATATAAGAAGTACAAGACCTCTTATACTATTGTTTAAGGACAAATAATAAGCTAATATATAGAATATATTTATTTCATCGTAATTCTTTATTGGGACACTATAGTCTACAATTTCGCTGCACTATAGCTTATGAGATCAGTGGGTACGTCTTTAAGCATATTCTGAATGGCCACGAACATGCATGAGAACAATGAGATTCGAACCAGACACCAATTCTAAAATGTAGTGACATGTTTTATTATTAGATTAAACTCAACATAACTTGTAAAATATATTTTCCCATCAGGACCTAATTTTTGACAGACGTTTGTATAGAAAATATATTTAAATATATATTGTATCAGGAATGTAGAACTAAAATTTAGAATATTAAAAAAATAATTTAACAGCAAATCGAGCCCTTTCTAAAATTGCAAGGCTTATTTCTACCAATTATTTTTTTTGTTTTGTTTTGATTTAATCAAGCATTTTCAAAAAATAAATTTATGACTAACTTGTGAAGAGTAATCGCCATTTGAAAGTAATCAATGATTATTAAGATTACTTTTTAGCATCATAATAAAAAATATGTTTTATTTAACTAAAGAGTGCTTGCTCAAAAATATAATTTATGTCTTGAAAACATTCACTGAATTTATTAGAAGAAAAATTTTAATATATTTAAGCTAAAACTTTTGTTTGGAAAGCTTTGCGAGGGAAATTACTTAAAATATAAAAACTTAATAATAATTAAAATACAATAAGTTTATTAAAAAAATGCCATAAAAATGAATAAGCTATTTTCACTGAGATAAATACCACCATGAAATCGTGTCTATAAACATGTAAACCATATACTGTATTTACACGTTTCTAACGCACAACCTGTTTTTTATTATTTTTTTAAAGAAGGTAAAAAAAGTTATGTTGTATATAGGTTGCGCCTAAGTTTCCACATGCAAGTAATTTTCAAAATTGTAAATCAATGACTAGAAAAAAAAAATAAATCCACCTCTAAAACTGTTTCAAAGTCATTCTTCAGACAACCCCATTCTTAACGAAATTCTTCACGCTTTCTGTCGGTTGTCTGGAGTAATTTGGAAGAAGGGGGTTCGCTTACCCCTCCCTTTCTCATCATCGTGGGAACTGAAATGAAAAAATGAGGGAATTTCACGTTTTCTAATTTTATTTTTAAACAATATAAGACCAAAAAGTAAATAGGATAGTTCCTTTTTTTATTTCATTTGGGGCCCTAATTAGTGATTTCTAATGCGTTATATCGGACTCTTTAACGTCTCTCGAAAGCGGTACTTTTCATCCGACAGTTTTGTTACGTCACAGTTCCTGAACACACCGATGGTATACGTTGTTTACATGGGATAAGGCTATTTTTTATCTTGTTCCTGTTCAAAGAATTGCATATAGTAGAAACTTTTTTATTATATCTGACATAAAAAAGTCATATTTTAAATACTGTATTGTCCAATGTCCCGTCGTAATATTTTCTTTAATTGTTATGTGGACTGTAATGACGTCGTTTTAAATGAAGACTCTAAGAATCTTACCAACACGTAAATTTATTATTCCGCTTTTTCGGATAATGTTTAGAGCGCTTAGCTTGCATCCCGCTGGGTCGGGGAGCGTTGTGCTAATGTCTATTACAGGCATTTCGCCACACCAACATTGTGGCGCTGCGGTCGAATCTCCGAGACGGAACACCCGGTTTGAGCAAAAAAAGTCGTTTTATCTCCTAGTGGTATTCTACAAAACTAACGGCACATATTTTTAGCCCTAATTCGAGTAGCTTCTAGCGTGCTTGGATTGTTCAAGTGGCCTTACCAACAACGACATAATCAATGAAATTGTGCATATGCCACAATTTTATTGGGAACATATTGCCAATTTTTATTACATATAAGAAGTACAAGACCTCTTATACTATTGTTTAAGGACAAATAATAAGCTAATATATAGAATATATTTATTTCATCGTAATTCTTTATTGGGACACTATAGTCTACAATTTCGCTGCACTATAGCTTATGAGATCAGTGGGTACGTCTTTAAGCATATTCTGAATGGCCACGAACATGCATGAGAACAATGAGATTCGAACCAGACACCAATTCTAAAATGTAGTGACATGTTTTATTATTAGATTAAACTCAACATAACTTGTAAAATATATTTTCCCATCAGGACCTAATTTTTGACAGACGTTTGTATAGAAAATATATTTAAATATATATTGTATCAGGAATGTAGAACTAAAATTTAGAATATTAAAAAAATAATTTAACAGCAAATCGAGCCCTTTCTAAAATTGCAAGGCTTATTTCTACCAATTATTTTTTTTGTTTTGTTTTGATTTAATCAAGCATTTTCAAAAAATAAATTTATGACTAACTTGTGAAGAGTAATCGCCATTTGAAAGTAATCAATGATTATTAAGATTACTTTTTAGCATCATAATAAAAAATATGTTTTATTTAACTAAAGAGTGCTTGCTCAAAAATATAATTTATGTCTTGAAAACATTCACTGAATTTATTAGAAGAAAAATTTTAATATATTTAAGCTAAAACTTTTGTTTGGAAAGCTTTGCGAGGGAAATTACTTAAAATATAAAAACTTAATAATAATTAAAATACAATAAGTTTATTAAAAAAATGCCATAAAAATGAATAAGCTATTTTCACTGAGATAAATACCACCATGAAATCGTGTCTATAAACATGTAAACCATATACTGTATTTACACGTTTCTAACGCACAACCTGTTTTTTATTATTTTTTTAAAGAAGGTAAAAAAAGTTATGTTGTATATAGGTTGCGCCTAAGTTTCCACATGCAAGTAATTTTCAAAATTGTAAATCAATGACTAGAAAAAAAAAAATAAATCCACCTCTAAAACTGTTTCAAAGTCATTCTTCAGACAACCCCATTCTTAACGAAATTCTTCACGCTTTCTGTCGGTTGTCTGGAGTAATTTGGAAGAAGGGGGTTCGCTTACCCCTCCCTTTCTCATCATCGTGGGAACTGAAATGAAAAAATGAGGGAATTTCACGTTTTCTAATTTTATTTTTAAACAATATAAGACCAAAAAGTAAATAGGATAGTTCCTTTTTTTATTTCATTTGGGGCCCTAATTAGTGATTTCTAATGCGTTATATCGGACTCTTTAACGTCTCTCGAAAGCGGTACTTTTCATCCGACAGTTTTGTTACGTCACAGTTCCTGAACACACCGATGGTATACGTTGTTTACATGGGATAAGGCTATTTTTTATCTTGTTCCTGTTCAAAGAATTGCATATAGTAGAAACTTTTTTATTATATCTGACATAAAAAAGTCATATTTTAAATACTGTATTGTGCCATTTTGTATGAATACAGCAACTAATTGCAATTAAAAGATATTTTTTAGCGTTCCCAAAAATCCCAATACACGTAAAGCTTGAACTAATTCTATGAAAAGAGATGATAAATTATACCCCAAATTATCATAAAACCTTTGGGTTTATGAAGACCATTTTGCTATAATTAAACCTTTGTTTTCGAAATATATATAACATTTAAAAGTGCTGTTAGTTAACCAATATTTTTTTTACTTAAAAAAAATCCCTAATTTTGGAGTATTTTCACAAAGTTTGTGAAGGATGTAAATTGCAATAATAAATTGAAACATCACTAACAAAAAAAAAAAAGAGTTTTAAATATTCTCAATGTATTGAAATATTTTCTTGAGAGACACCTATTTTCTTGAATAAAGTGGTTCACACTGTGATATTTTTCAATTAAATTGGAGGCTGATTTGAAAAAGTATGATGTTATAAAATACTCTACATATATTACTTAAAAATGTAAATTTAATTTCAGAAACGATATTCATTTTTTATTTAACACTTATATTAAGTAATAAAAATGTATTCAATATATATATAAATCAAAAGTAATACAATCTTTAAGTATAGAAAAATACAATGATGAATCTGAACAATGCATCATACATTTCAAACAGTCATTTGTGAGTTTTTTTTTTTTTTTTTAATAAATAGTAGAGTGAACATAAATTTATAATTAAAGTACAAACACACAATACCGATTTCAGATTTCAACACAAACAAACAAAATCTTGGTATTACATTTTCTGAAATTTAAACAACATTATTTTCATCTGCCATGAAGAACAGGTTCTATGTACATAAAACTAGCCAATTTATATTTATACTGTTTTCCTATTACGTTTCTTGTTGTTTCAATTTATGAGCTTAAGTTATTAGACAAGCTTATGCTGCTTCTGAAATTAACATTAAATCAAAAATGAACAGGCCATTCTGTTATATGCATATGTACGTATCTATTTATACTAATATAATTTTACAAAACTTCTTCATTCATTTCTATAAATTATTTAATAAATAAACTTTAATGTAAGACAGCCATGATTGTTTTGATTAAAATGATCCATGAAGTGAATCTCTTTTGGATGTGAATATGAAACGATAGGTATTTTACATACAAAATAAAGGTAAACATTAAGGAAAGTTGATAAAAAGGGTTTTTTACAATAGTGATCCTTAAAACCATACATGATGGTGGTTTTAAAACATAATCTAAGTGTTTCGTTACACATATTTTTTATTTTACCAGATCAAAATAACGTCCATACATAACTTCCAATTAAAAGAAGTATTAATAACTTTTCTAATTTTTTATTTAAACATTACTTCTATCTCTATATATAAAACATGATACTATAACAGTAAATGTGTATGTGTGCATAAATAGATATATTTGACATGTTGTCTGTGTTTACAAACAGAATAGGGGTGGTAGTATTAATAAAGCATTTATACATTTGAAGTACATTAAGATAATTGAAAAATATGAAAAATTATTTTACATAACTTTTGGTTTTGATTTTTCGTATTTCCGCTTTCACGAAATCCGAATTATTTCCTAATATGAAAACATTCATATGCTGTGAATTTTCGCGAGATTGTCGAATTGGTTTTTTGGTGAATCCGGGTAAGAGATATTATAAACAAATGTACACATGTTATCGATATTGATAAAATTATCCTTAAGATCGGAGTAGAAATAAATATTGAAGACTAGAAAATTTTAAAATGCCAGCAAAACTCAATCCGGAAATAGAAGGTTCTTGCTAACAAAATATCAACATTGAAACTTCATGAACTGTGACGTCAAGTGGTTTTCTCTTAATTTTAAAATTAATTTTTAAAATGATGGACCCATTTTTTTACATTTTTGAGAACCTTTTTTGTATTAACGAGTCTGGAATTATAAAAAAATAATAAGTTGTTCCATTCCCCCGATTCCTCATTCGTAAACAACCTTTGAGGAATAGAGTGATGTGCGAGGATTGCATTTTTTATATTCCTCTTTATTATTTAGGGGAAGAGTGCGTAAACGGTGCCTACACCGTTACTTTTATTTTTAAGCCTGAAAACATAGTGCTAATGTTTTCCCATTTCAGAAACAACAAGTAAATTAAAATACAAACAATTGTAACAATCATACAAAAGAGATACATAACTTCCGAAGACTCGTTTTTTTTACTAAATGGTGACTGCAAATTCTAACTTACACACAATGTACTTTGCTGGCTACAAATATAAACAGAAACGCCCATCAGAGAAGCCTCTTCTTTTCACACACACATTACTTTACATTCGTAGCCCAAAATATTTACTCTAAATCACTCCTATTTCCGTTCTTCGTTCTCCTTTTTATAGACAGCACGCGACTACCAAATCTTATCCCTTAAAATTAGTAGGAATCTAGGATAGAAAGTTATAGAGTCATGCATTCACCCTTAAGTCATATTTAGTTTATTCGTTCACAGTTATTCTCCCTTACAAGTGTTCCGTGAGATCAAACAAGCACGTAGAAAAACCGATCAAGTTATCCTAAAGCATTTAACTTAACAGTAGGTCACAATGAAAAACTAATTGGGAACAGTGCTTCAACTGAGACATGGTGCGTTCATACTTAATAATTAATACTGCTACCACTGTTGTATGAAACAAGTTTAAAAGGAGTGTAATGAGAATGCAATAATACTCGTAATGTATCGCCTTCTTTTTTGTTTTTCTCATATACAATTATGATTCCTGTATCGGAGTTCGTGGGTTCGAATCAAACGGCATGGTTGTTCGTAACCGTTCGGAATTGGCTTTAAGTAGTATGTTCCGGTCTCATTACTCTCGTTGCAAAAAAGTAGACCGTAGCAATCCAAACCAAACTAAACCAATTATAATTCTTATGTACATTGTGTGATTATCTGAAGCAATATAAAATAATTCGCGTATAACACGAATCAGTGTTTTACCTTATATATTAGGGAAACATAAGCACGCATTACACACTAGTAAATATGGTAAATGCTTATTCAGAAGCAAAAATATTAAATGTTTTTGAGTAAGAGGAGAGTATTAGGTGCACGAACACCGAAAATAAGCTGCTGGTTTAGCAGCTTTGAATTCAAGAAAAAAGGTATACGAAAATTGATCGAATTTGAGCAAATGTAACTTTATTTGCACAGTTTCCTTATCTATGAGTATTGTTTGCTCAGACAATTTTCAATTGAGTTACTTTTGTCAATAACTCGAATCAATGGTTCTTTTGTCCTGAAGCTAAGAATGAAACAGCTTACCGCAACAGTCCATCACTGAAGAATTTATCCCATTTCTTTTTCAAAAAACTAAAACGTTTAGAAGTCGAAGAATAATATGGTCCAATTATTTTTTTTTAATTTTTATATAACAAATATAGTTTAAATAGTTTGCTTAAATATTATATGGGTGTGCAATGAAAAATATTTTTGAATCATGTAATTTATTCAGTTAAGAGAAGTGACAAAATATTGCTGTAATTTAAATTTTGAAAAATTGTAGAGATGTAAATTAAAGAAAATAATCTAGAAATGTGTTACAAATACTCTATAATATTTCACTAAATATTGGGAAATATAACTAAGAATTGAAAAATATATCTTTATCGTAATAGCACATGGTTTCTAACATGCACAAAAAATGAAAGGAATTTAAAACTATTTAAATTATTATGTAAATTTTTTTAAATAAATATGTATTGGCAAAAATGTATGTATACAAAGCAAGCTCATTTCTTCTAAATATTGTAAATTACTGTGCACAAAAAGTATTAAAAACAACCTTTTTAAGTTATCTACATAATGGTTATCAACATATTTTTTAAATTTAGTAAGCTAAAATTTATTAATAATAATGTTCACCCGATCAAACTATTTAAATTAAGCGTTGATACAAACATTAAATTTAGTAATCCCATCTTCTGAGGGTTCTGTGAGCACATTGTGTTGCAGTATTGCAGAGAATAAACAATCAACAGAGTTGTCTTTTAAGGTCACGGTGTAAATCATATGGTTCCATATATCAATATTTTGTTACATTGCAGATCTGTAACGTGGTGATCCAAAGGGTTAGGTATATATTGGACATTAGAAATAAGTAAATTTGAAAAGAATAAGATCTATTTTAAATCAGTTTAGATCGTGTTTAAAAAATTGTGATAAATTATTGTACAATTCAAAAATTTTAAACTAATTTTTTTATTGTTTACATTAACTATAATCTGGTCCCAATAAAAATTGAATATCCTTCATCTTTGTTTAACATGGTGACGAGTTCAATGTTTTCGAATGAAGAGGTAGCTTGAGGAAGGATCACAGTCACGATAAAATTAGAAATTACTTGTATTATTTCTGGAGTAAATACGGTTATATATACAGCGGGATTCTAATTCTCCCCAAAACAAGTAGAAATGTGGAGGATTTTCGACTGGCACTAAATTGCCACGACGATCACAGTCGGGAAAATAAAAGATTAAATAATCTCACAAATGGGGAGGTTCTTCTAGGGTGCAGTGCAACCCAATCTATCCCTCGTTTGGTATCCGAGACCCTGCCGCTCCTTATATGAGCGGACTTTGCGAGTCTCCCGAACGCAATTACTAAAAAGCTGGCTCCGGTGAAAATAACGCGAAAGCCTCCACGAGGTCAAAGCACATACGTAAAAAAAATGTCGAGTAGACCCGAGTCGCAAAATTCTAGGCTTTTTATACCTGGGGGTCAGTTACGGTCCCGCCAACCGTTTTTTTTTTTTTTTTTTTTTTTTTTTTTTTTTTTTTTTTTTGTCAGTTACGATTCCAGTTACCTTTGAAATTCAGCTAAGGTTACAGCTAGTTTTTTTTAGTTGAATTCTCATTCGCTAGCTGTCCCGATTCCGGAATTCCCGCGGATTCATTATCGTGACCGATCAGGGGCGTAAAGCCTATTCAATCCAAGTGTCAACATCCCAGACTCTGCTTAGCCACACTATTGTAAACTGGTCAACAGGTGGGATTTCCGATCAGGCGAGTGCTGTGAACAAGGTCAAGGACAAGGTAACTGGTTTTTATGGCAGCAGTGATAAAAAGCACTATTTTAACCTCCGAAGAGTGCTCTGAACAAAGAGGAGTCTTCACAATGGGTAATTTAGAATTTTATTTTACTTAATATAGTTTATATTTCCTGAGGATTTCTATTGGTTATGTCTAAGGTGATTCCGTAATATAACATACTCTATAATAAAGAGTTACCAGAATTAATTGTTATAAAATGTACACTTATAAAATACTTAAAGTGTAAATGATAGATAATGATATTCTAAGCAAAAAATTTCTATTTAAAAGAGACCCACTTTTTTTGCTTTACAGATGCAATTTTTACGATATACATCAATTTTTATTCTAAAAGGTTAAAACATAGCTTATAATTAAGGTTTTTTTCAGTAAACGAAAAACATAAGCTCCTGGAGGTATTTGAATTGTAGTAAAAAATTTTAATTTTTAAACATTTACATTTTGAGGATAAAGTTCTTCAGATAGCAATACCAAATTTTACTCATAAATAACATGTCAAAATTGCAAAAGAATCCATGAAAAATCATAAAAAATGTTTTGAAATTACAGATTTTCTTAATACTTGCAAGAAATGGAATATAGAAATAATATATATTAGTCGATAAGTTTAAGAGTTATGATAGGAATTTATTTCAAATTCATTTTCCACCATATAATTAAGTAAGAAACTTTCATTCCAGTATTCATGTTGAAGGATTTATTTTAATTAAAATTCTTGGGAATCACAAACAGCTAGCAATTATAAAGGAGTTTTAAACACGTTAAATTGATGTGTTGTGTACATTCTAATTCATCTTTTCATGATGCGTTTAATTTTACTCGTAAATGAATGTATTCACTTGTTTTAGTAATATACATGATAATCATGCTTTAACATTTAAACACAATTTATCCTTGTAGTTTAAGAAATATTCAGACATGAGATCTTTTAATTGAAAGGAATAATCACAGTCTTTAATACAATTAATTCTATTTATCATCTTGTTGAATAGAAGTTAAACATGAATAAGCTATAAACAGCAAACGCTAATTTATTGCTATAACAAACTTATATATCTTCTAAAGACATAATGTCGTAAAAACCTTTATTATACTTTAATGCATATTTTGAGATCACGTTATACTGGAAGAAACAGTGAAATTTAACTCCGAAGACATTATGTAGTTAAAAAATATATTTATAGAACCTGCAGAATTTTATTCAGAAAATATTATGGTAAACAGAGTATTTTAAGAATGAATGTTTATACCTTGAATTACTTGTAAACAGAAAATTGACGAAATTAATTAACAACAAAGTACTTTTTACAGAACAAGCACTTATATCCACTTCTTAAAAACAGTAATGAGGTAACTCGAGAAACTGTTTTCTAAACTTATATAAATATTTTTAAACTGGAAACATTTTTCCAAAAAGAGCGGTTATAATTTTTCACTTAAATATCTTAAAGAAACCATATATTCTTTCAACTGTTAAATCTACTCTAATTTGCATTATCTGAAAACAACAAAGAACAAGGGATAAAATCTTCGTTAATTAAAAAAAAGAAGTTTTTTATGTCATTGCAGGCTTACAAAAATAAGTAATTACAGATAGATGAGAGTGTATGATCGTAAACAAGTATGGCAGCAGTAAAATATACATCTGAAAAGTTTAGTTACATATATAAATATTTTCATAAAGTTTTTATAAATGCATACCACTTTTAAATACTACTTAATTATTTGGGTCCTTTATAGACCTTCTATTTTTGTACAGTGAAGTGTGAAAACTAAAAATGTACTAACATTTTTTAGGATTAGAGATTTATAAAAATTTGAACTAAACTCAGCCGCTTAATTGTAATAAAATTTTTACAAACTTTGTTGGAAAAAAAATCAATTTTTAAACTCGGTCTGCTCCAAAAATACCAAAGAGAATAATATATTCCTATCATTTAAAATTTTTGTTAGAGGTAAAATAAGTTTGAAATTAATTTCTGTTTCGATTCGGAAAAATTAAATTCAGTTTGTCTTCAAAAAGTCATAGCTCTTCTAAGGCAAACTTAGTTGGAAACTGCCCTTGAGAGAGATAGACATCGTTATTAGGGAATGGGTTAAAATGTTTTAAATCAGAATGCAACTCCAACCTCTTTCTTTAGTATTTAGTTGTTGCTGTCGAAACATGGGTATCGACAAAAATCCTTTGTTTCTTCTAAACATCGGTGCCGAACGATGGTCATTTGGTTAGGGTGCTGGCCTTTGGTACCGGATTCGTGGGTTCGAATCCCACAGTGACAGGGATGTTCGTAGCCATTCGGAATCGGCTTTAAGCTGTAGGTCCCGGTCTCATTAGCCATTTTGTCGCAAAAAGTACACCATAACACTCCAAGCCAAAACTTCTAAACATCAATAAATACACTACTTATCAATATGGGGCCTCGCCATTTTTTTTATGTCCATCAGTGTATATGTTGCTTACAACTTCCATACAATCACCCAATAAAGAAAAGTATTAAAATGGGTTGTATTTTTAATATCTAGATATCGCGTCGTATATTATAATTATATGCTTACACAATACTGTTACCGCTTAGGTTAACGAGCTGTTAATCAAATTTCTTTCAGGCATTATAAAACTTGCTCTCGTCATTGGCAAACCGTTTCATTTCCAGCCAAATATTAAGCCTTGATATTATCGAAAATAGTTCATTTTATTTTGAACTATTGTTAGACTCTTCTTAAAAATGTACTGCCGTAAAAACTTTATATTTTTCTCTACGCATTCCAAGATATACTTAAAAATTGTTGAAAGTGTTTTTAATTCTGTCATTAAATGAATTTTAAAAAGAAATATCAATACAAATACCTAAAAATTCGAGGTGTAAAAAAATCTTACAAAGTGGGGGATACGTCAAACTACGGTGACATACGAAGTTTCCAAAATTTTTTTATTATTGTAAAGTTTTCAGGTGTGCTACTCTGTCATCAAAATTTCACCTTCATGTTTACAGAAGTTCATTTATTTGACTTGGGTGCTATTCCATCATGACTTACTTGAGGAGAGGATAAAATGCTCGGTTAACGTCATGGTGTGTCAACAATATGCAAAAGTATAGAGAGCATGCCCCAACACATAGAAGCTCTGATTGCAACAAAGAGTTGAATCAGTAAATACTACTATTATTTGTATTATATTTGTATTAACAACAGGGAAAATTGGGCCCAGGGAAGGAACAGGGAAAATTGATTATCCAACATGCTGTAACTGCGGAGGCCAGCATCCAGCCAGCTATCAAGGATGCCTGAAGTTTCCAAAGCCAAAGGTTGCCCCACCAATCTTCGTCGCAGCAATTCCTAAAACTATGACTAAGTCCTTCGTGCAGGCTATCTCACCCAACGTGCCTTCACCACCAGTTACGTCTCCCGCTCAGGCCTTACCTACAGCGACTTCACCACCTACCATTTCCGAAAATTTTATCTTTTCCAATAATCAGCTTGGTAAAATTTCCACATTACTTAATGATATTAAACAACTTTTAGGTATCAAAGATTTTGAGGAAATAATTATCAAACTTAGAAACATCAAAGCTAATTTGATTAAAGCTAACACCACTGAGGAACGTTTATTGGCGTTCTTCTCTGGTATTATGCAAAACTCCTCCACTGGCCCCTGATGGCATTGAACAGGCTTCTAAGAGTCTTCGCATTGAACTGCAACGGCATCAAAACTAGGATTCGTGAGTTAAGGGAATTTATAAATGAGCGCTCACCCGATATTGTTCTTCTTCAGGAAACCCATCTCCGACCAGAAGATAAACTCAACATCAAAGACTACACCACTTATAGGAATAATTTCCCTAGTCTAAATCAACACACGAGAGGAACTGCTATCATTATTAAACGTACCATTCCCCATCATGTTATTATTCTTCCTACTCTGCAAGTCATTAACGCCACTGCTATAAATATCAAAATCAATAATGGATCGCCTTATACTACAATTTCAACTTATATACCCCCATCTTTAAATCCGAATGAGGTGCTTGCCGATCTCTACACATTAAGCAACATTAACAATGATACAGTTACTTTGTTATTTTTGGAGATCTCAACGCTTGGCATACGGACTGGCATTGTACCTGTAATAATGCATTTGGACAAGTAATTAGCCATTTTTCTGATAACTCAGACTTTGATATTTTCACACCCAGAGAACCTACACATCACACAAATCATAGCAGTAGCGTTATCGACTTTGCCTAATTAAAGGTATTCCAAATTCATTAACTATTGAAACAATTTGTGACCTCTCCTCAGATCACAATCTAGTTCTCTTAAAAATTTTATTAGTAACAACCCTTACTCTTTTACTCCAAAGAAATTTATTAATTGGAAGCAATTTAAAGAACATCTTAGTGGTAAAACTTTTGACCTCCCTAAAACTGAAAACACTAATGATCTTGAATCTTTTATCACTAAATTAACTACTGATATTAACGACAGTATTAGTTTTGCTTCCACTATCATTCCTGACTCAGACAAACGCCATACTGAGAAAAACCTTAAAATTTTAATTAATAATAGAAATCGAGCCAGAAAAACCTGACAATGTAATAAAACCCCATTAAATAAATGAATTAGGAATAATACACAACAAGATCTCAAATACTATATTCAAGATAAAGCTAATAAAGTTTGGGATAATTTTTAAACTTCTTTGGACACAACTGACAATTCCATCTGGAAGGCTGCCAGACGCTTCAAAAATTCATACACTCCTATTCCGCCATTAAAAGTTCCAAACTCTAATAATATTCCCTATACTGCTGAAGAAAAACGTAACTTAATTGGCAGCACGTTAGCTCAAAGTTTCACCCCTAATCCAGGTTATGACGTAATCACGACCAACGAGATTTCCAATAGTATTAATGTTATTCAAAATTTTCATTCCTATAATACTAACGTTCATATTGATTCTACTGCCCTTGTCAAAATTATTAAACAATTACCTAATCGTAAATCTCCTGGAGAAGATAACATCACTAATACTGCTCTCAGCATCTCCCCATTCAATATATTCACTACATTTATACTATCATCGATCATATTTTTTATTTTTTTCACTTTCCTAGTAATTCGAAAATATCCATCATTGTCTCTATTTCAAAACCTAAAAAGGATCATTCTTCTAAAGATAATTATCGTCTGATCAGTTTGCTTAACACCATTAGTAAAATAACTGAGAAATTTATTCTTGCTGAAGTTAACAATCATTTAGATGACAATAACATTATTATTCCGTATCAGTTTGGCTTCCATAAAAATCTTTCGGCCTCTTACCAAGTCTATCATATTGCTGAAATCTTAGCTAAAAATAAATTATCTACTGCTGCAGTTTTTCTCGATGTTGATCGTGCTTTCAACAAAATTTGGATACATGCCCTCATTCATAAATTACTTCTTTATAATTTCTCGAAACATTTAGTTAAGTTAATTTTCTCTTAACTTTCGGATCGTATTTTTCAAGTTAAAATCTATCATACTCTTTCTTCAAAATTTACAATTCTCAGCGGTGTTCCACAGGGATCCCTTCTCGTCCCTACATTATTTAACATTTATATTAATGACATCCCTGTGCATTTAAAAACTGAACTATCTATTTATGCTGATGATGCCGCTATTTTTGCTTTTAACAAGAATTATAAATTTGCTGTGACTGCCGTTAATAAACATCTAGTCAAAATTTCTGAGTGGCTTGAACGATGGAAAATTAAGATTAACACTTCTAAATGCGAAGCCACTATGTTCACATTCAAACAGAGAACGACTTATGTAAACTACAACATTTATATCAATAACACTCGTATCTCATGGTCGGACACCGTCAAATATTTAACAGTATCTCTAGACAAAAACTTAACTTGGAAGCTACATTTTATTTCCGTTAAAACTAAATATACCAACACTAAACGAGCTCTCTACCCTTTAATTTCTCGTCATAGCAAAATGGATACTAAAATTAAGCTGCTCATTTACACTTTTACGCCTTTAAACTTTTTTCCGTACAATTTTTACAGCAGCGTCTATGCAGCTCCAGTATGGTCGTATGCAGCAGATTCTAATATTAAAATTCTAACAGAATTCAAAATTTAATTCTTAGAGAAATAATTAACGCTCCCTGGTACTTTAGAAATAATAAAATTCATGAAGAATTAAAAATTCTCCCTATTCCAAATTTCATCTATAATCTTTCTGTTAAATTTCATTAAAATTTAAGCAATAATTTTATCAATGATCTTGTCAATTACGACCCTACTGATGCTAGCAATAGAAGGCCTTTGGCCATTTTTGACAAAGATTCTTAATGTTTTCGTGTTGTCTTTATAAAAATTATAAAAATCTCAAAAAATATTATTAAAAATCTTCAAAATGTAAGAAAAAAGTTTTAAAATATGTTTAAATTGGCCATACATCATTTTTCGTACTTTTTCCGAATTTTTCTGGATCGTTTCAACTCTGCTCTCCGATCTCACTTGGAGGGAGGAGCGTATTATGCAACTCTCTATAATATAAGGGAATTCCTAAGCTGACCCGGCCGAAGCCATACAGCCACTGATAATTGATCGCTTTGACAGCTCTCCGAACTCAGACTCAAAGTTCCACAGTTCCGAAGCACGACATCCGTTCTAGTCAGCTCAACTCCTCCGCTCGCTCCTCGCCCGCCTCGGGGGACCGTCACGAACCGGACCAACCAGGAAGACTCCTAACAGCAACAAAGACGACACTTGTCTGGGTCCGCAAACACGAAACTTCTAATTTGGAATTTTGAAGGGGGTCCTGTGTTCCGCCGGTGCCTCTATTTTTATTGAACAAAAGAGATTAATACAGAGAAAATGAAAACATGAAATTACAAAACAAAGCTATATACATATATACAAGTTAATTAGCATCTTCAGCAGAGAAAGTCTTGCATCTGTCGATTATTTCACAAAGTCCCGCTCTTGATGTAGAGGAATTCATCAGGTTCTGAAGTCCGACTTCGAGGTAGTTGTAGGGGAAGCTCCTTGATCTGACGTCATCCATCAAGCTGCACTTGTAAATGAGGTGGTCTACGTTTCCTGTGTCTTCTTCGCACCAACAGATGTCGCTGGAATCGAAGAAGCGGCTCCTGTAGCTGGGGAAGGCACCATGATGAGTTATTAGTTGATTCAGCTTGAAGCACCCGTGGAGTCTCTTGTAGGAAACTTGGGGAATGATCCTGTGCACCACTCTTCCTTTGTCCGTTAGGTTCCAGATGTCTTGCCACTTGTGGAGGATCTCGACTTTGATTCTCTTTTTGATGTTTTCGAAGGAGAACTTGCAGCTGATGTCGACTTCGTCTCTGGTGGTAGCTTCCTTTTCAAGTCTGTCTACCATTTCGTTGTAGAATTTGCCTTCGTGGGCCTTGACCCATTGAAGCTTGATCTCCTTGTTGAGGTGGCGAATGGCATACTGGACCTCTTCCACTTCTTTCGTCCTGGTGGAACTGCAGATGGCTGCAAGGGCAGACTTGGAGTCAGAACGGATGGTGGCATCTTGGTAGCTGGAGAACTCGAAGAAGCGGATGGCATCGGCGATGGCCTGTAGTTCAGCATTGAAAACCGTTGCATCGTCGTTCAGCCGTTGAACTTCAGCGATCACTTGATGTCTGTCGATTGCTACAAAAGCGAAGCCAACTCGTCCACGAAGCTTTGATCCATCTGTGTAAAGGAGGAGTCCATCATCTTCTTTGGTTTTGTCCTGCCACTTCAGATCCAGAATATTCCAAGGATTGTCGAAGGAGTGGTACTTCCAGTTGATGTCGCTGTTGTTGATGACTTGATCGGAGATTTCCACTGTGAGTCCTTTCTTAAGTCTGTGTTGTTTCCAAAGTCCTTCGCAGATGAGGAAGACTGGAGGAATACCAGTCAAGACTTGAAGTGCATCTGTGGAGACTGTCCTGTAGCACCTGGAGATCTTCAGAAGAGCCGGACGCTGAATGGAGTTCAGTTTTCTAATCATCCTCTTGGTGCCATCCCACCAGATTTCAGATCCATAAGTGATCTGTTTCTCAATGATGGCGTGGTAGATCTTCTTCATTGTGTCCTCAGGAACTCCCCAGTCTTGCCCTTGAATTCTGGAGAGACGAGAGACGTTGTTGGCGACTTTTTCTTTGATGAAGTTGAGATGAGGCAGCCAATTGAGTTTGTGATCAAAGATCACTCCTAAGTAAGTGATCTCTTTTCTGTATTGAAGCTTGTGTTGACTCAGTTTGATGCTTGGAATCCTGGACACTCTTCCTTTCTTCTTAAGGATGGTGAAGTGGCATTTGTTGATGCTGAACTGGAGGTTGTTCTTGGAAGCCCAGTCCTCTAGTCTTTTCATCACAGGAATCGCCTTCTCAGTGAACTTGTAAACAGCTGAGTCTTTGATGAGAACGCACAGGTCGTCTGCAAATGCTTGTATCGTGACGTCCTCCTCTTCCATCAACACTTCGTTGATCACCATCAGCCAAAGTTTAGGTCCAAGACTTGAACCCTGGGGCACACCTCTGTTGTAATTCTTGATGTAGTTCTCGCATCTCACCGATCTGTTGGAGATAAAAGAAAAGATACTCTTCTTGAGACACTCAGGAAGATTTGCTTCATCCAATTTCTGACGGATAATCGTCCACGAGGCGTTGTTGAATGCCCCTTTGATGTCGAGCACAATCATTAAGGTGATCTTCTTTTCTTCTTCAGCAGTTTTGACGAATTGAAGGACGTTCTCCATGGCATGAAGTGTTGAGTTCAATCTTCGAAACCCAAACTGAAGATGATGAAAGTAGTTGTTGGTTTCTAGATGATGATCTAATCTGGCAGTAAGAATCCTGTCAAAGACTTTACCCCAAACTGGCAGAAGACTGATGGGTCGATAGGAATCCACTGATGAGGCATCTTTGTTCGGCTTGGGACAGAGCACCACATTTGCTGTTTTCCAATCCTCAGGGAAGAAGCCATACTTGTAGCAGCAATTGAAGACCGAGACGAACATCTGAGGAAACTTCAGAAAGATTGCTTCAAATATTTCTTTCGGGATGCCATCTGGACCAGCAGCTTTCTTATTCTTCATTCTTCTGAAGGTCTCTCGAATCTCTTTTTCTGTTATTTGAACATCATCTTCTTCAAGGTGGCATGGAGGAGAAACAGGAATCTCTTCACTGGCATCTTGGAAGTGGGCATCTATGATCGTCTTGATGGTTTCATCTCTGTCTTCGGTTAAAGTGCCATCTGGTTTGGTGACTAACCTCAAGACATCTTTTCTTCTGAGTTTCAGGAAATTTGAAGCTTTATGGTAGGGAGCGTCCACGAACGTCTTTTGGATGAAGTTTCTGAAGCAGTCAGTCTTCTTCATCTGGATCTTCCTTTTGTAGTGGGCTTCTTCTTTTCTGTAAAGTTCCTTCAATGATCTTCTTGAGGTGTCATCAGTTTCTTTCTGGAAGCGTCTTCTAAGGGCGCGAACTCTACTTCTGAGGGAGCGAAGGCTGCTGTCCCACCAAGGAGCATTCTTCTTTTCTTTAATCTTAGCAGCTCTGGTATTCTTCTTCGCATTCTCCAGGATGAAATGTTGAGTGGTCTTGATAGTGGAGTTGATGAGATGAATATCGAGTTCATGCCAGTTGGTAGCTTGAAGATGAGCAGCAGTTGTCTTCAGGAAATCTTCCCAGTTGAGACGATGAAGAGGAAATCTGGAGTAGGTGGCAACTGGAATCTTCTGATGAATAATCATGTCGATCAGGTTGTGGTCACTACAGGTAACTTCACCTTTGACTTCCATCTGGAATTCAACATCTGGCAGATCTCTGGTGAATACTAGATCGATCCAACTTGTGCCACGAGAAAAATTGAAGGTGGGAATGCCATCTGGGTTGTTCTGGATGATTAGGTTGTGAAGAATAGAGAAGTCCACAACACATGAGCCACGGTAGTCCATTGGATGTTTCCCCCAAAGACGAGACTTGGCGTTGAAATCTCCCATCACAATAAGAGGTCCATTGATGTTGTCTATGACAGCTCCAAGTTTGTCGAGATCTTCATTGATGTCTCCAGAGGGCGAACTATAAATAGAAACAAAAGAAAAAGTTCCAGACTCCAAACGGAGCTGGGAACCGAAGATTTGCGAGGAAATGTGCAGAGAAGTGGCCTTTATGGAGTTGGTAACCAAGATGGCGGCCTTCGGGTTGGACTTGCTGCAGATGATGCTGTGAGACAAAGGAAAACCAATAATGGAGTGGAGGTAGGTGTAAGGCTCATTAATAGAGATGATGTCGAATTTATGTGAAAAAAATAAGCTGGGCAAGCTGAAAGAAGCTGCTCTGGTATATGTATATATATATAAATATATATATATATATATATATATATATATATATATATATATATATATATATATATATATATATATATATATATATATATATATCGAACGGTAATTTATTTTACACGACGTGAATACACGTTGAACGTAGTTAACGGGTTTAACAGCGATAGAATGAGAACAATGAAAAGTAATAACCCAAAACGAGCATAACCTTTTCAGTGTAACTACAATTAAACCTATCGATCACAAATAACTGCATTATTCACATTTTCCCTCTGCGATATCGAATAATTTCTTTTGTTTTTGCTGTTGGTCATTAGCCCTTGTACAGCAAAACAGAAGACTAAGGAGGGCATTTGATTTTTCAAAGAGCAATTCAATTTTTTACCTTTCAAGCTAAGTGGTATGATACATATTCCTGGAACTCCAGTTATTAAATATGTTTGTTCACTAAGAGGGGGAGGGGCATCAGATATTTATTTAAAAGTGACTCGGTGGGACATGGTTAAAAAAAGATTGAGAGGCACTGTAATGAACCGTAGAGCTCCAAACCGACCCAACCTATCAGAGAACAGAATATAAGGAGAAAAACTAGTTTCATGCAACTGAGAAATGATAGCTATGCGATTGTTAGGAAGCTTCTGCAATTTAAATAAAAATCAAAGAATTTCTTCGAATAAATAAACTAACATTTGGGTCAATGACTGGTTTGTCCAGTGCGGGATAAAAAATCACAGAAGCGTTAACATTGAACTCGCGCCGAATCATCGGATATAATAACCTCAAGACAGCCAAATTGAACTCCAGGTGAACGATTCGAACGGGTCGAAAATTTGTGATCCTTGCAGGAAAAGGGATTTATGAATGACTGCACAGCGGACAGTCGAGTGAACTTTCGCGAGCTCTTTAAAATCCCAAAAATGAAAGCGAGGGTGTCAAGGTTTCAATAACCCATTAATGACTAACATCTTTTTGAATTATTCATAATTTTGCCATTTGGGTCGACATTTCATGATTTTTCAAACCTCGCACAAGACCTTACTTTTTAAGCAAATCCATCAACTGAAATCATGAGAACAGCTATATCTATTATAAAACCCATCTTTTTTATAATACTGTGTTTTACAGATAACAAATACATCTCTTATCACGCAATATTTTTTCTTTAACATACGACATCCTAAAATGATTAAACTGACACCTGATCTCTAATGAGGACAGAAAAATTTTCTCCCAATGGAAAATTAATCCCTCATAAAAAATTCTCCCTACAATTTAAGAGGATGTACACAAATGATTTCACGCTTGGAGGTAGGGTTTATTAAATTGTGACAGATTGTGACAAGTGTATCTGGGGGGCAGGTGTTAATAATAACATGTCTTGTGAGATATTTCATATTTTGTTTAAAATAAAAACGTTTAAAACCAGCAGATTGAATTTAATTTACTTTAAAATCAAAAATAAAATAAAATAAAATTGAAGGTTACTTTCTTAATTAGGATAAACGCAACTTTCATGCGATTTTTTTTACTTCTTAGCAGCAAATTTATATTATTATTGCGTGAAATGTGACAAGTGGGGGGATTCAAAATAATGAAAAACAAAAATGACATTTATGGACAGCCCCATATATATAATACAGCAATATATGAAACCACGGCAAAAATTCATAGTCGCCGGTCACAATAAAATTGTTGCCCTTATTGTTTGTTCTTTATTATTTGCCCGGGCTACTGGGCAAGGAGAATCCTAAATAGCTAGATTAATTGAAGATATTGCAGTCGTGGCACATTGAAGAGAACGCACACATCTGAATATAACTTAAATTTTATTTAAGAGAACGACATGTGTTTCACAGTCAAAGGCAGAATGAACATCGCAATACGTATAGAATAGGATTGGACCCCAGAGGGAAACGCTGAGACGAATTCTGACGAATTTCTGAGACGAAAAGTAGCTTAGTCGACGTTATTAACAAGAAAAGAAGCTTAGATCGGATGGGAAAAACATTGCCAGCCATTTGCCAGCGACAGCTGGAAAATGCGGTGCGTGGACAAAAAAATTGCATCTATTGCAGAGAAAGCTTTGAGAAATGTGTTGGAAGAATTTTAAGTCGAGGACACTCCTTTAATTACGATATTTTGTGGCTGGGAAAATACAATTTAAGGAATTAGAATGAGAGAGAGGAGGAATTTTTTTGAGATATTAACTTGTAATAATTTTTATATTTATATATATATATATATATATATATATATATATATATATAGTAGTCTTTTGGGGGGAATTATAACTCCCACATCCCCCCCCCTTTGCTATGCCACAGGCTTTAATATTTAAAGCTGTTTAAAAGTTTGTATTTTTTTTTCTTTACGCGAGAGTCCTTAATAAATTTATGATGTTTCTCAGTATATATCAAGAAGAAATGATTCGGGTGTTGATGGCTAAAGCAGTGATGGACAAACGTTTTTGAGAGCGGGGGAAAAAACTTTGGGTCAATAAAATTTATTCTAAAACTTTAAAAGTAGTACACAAATATTAATGTAATGAACGATGCTGCAACTGCATTTTTAAAAGTTCGGTATATTCAGGTTCAAACTGCGATGTACTAATTTTAAAAAGTTATGTCAAATACTCATTTATCAGTTTATTTCTAATAGAATTCTTTTATTTCTATCAGAATTACAACCCATCTATATTGGATTCCCTTGATCAGAAAAGCAATTTTTACATATGTTTATAGTCTGTAATATGAAATGAAACTGTCATTATGTATAGAATTATACCAGAGAAGAAAGTGATTAGCACTTGAATTGTATATATTTCTCTCTTGTTATTTATTATATATATAGTAGAAGTCCGTGGAGTTGGGGTAGCGCTTCACGCTCCCACGCCACAGGTCCGAGGTTCGATCCCCGGCCTGTGCAATGTTGACTCAGCCTTTCATCCATTCAGTGGGTAGAGAAACTGAGGACCAAGCATGCTTGGGAACTAAACACTGGGGTTCTGCGTAAGGTTGACCACCTAACCGGAACATATGCTTCGCACCCCAGGGCCCTTGGTCTAGAAACCGGAGATTGGCAACGTAGGCCCTGGCCCTCTAGGGGCTGTTGCGCCGAGGAGTTTTATAGCAGAAGTTGATGAGAAATTAAAACAAAACATAAAACTAAACAAATATAAAAACAATTTTTTTAATGCCTATCTACCTTCTTAATTTAAAAACTTTGCGACAAATTAATTTATACATTTACAGAAACATATTACACAAGATTGCGAATGGACTCTTACACATACATACACTCAAGAGCCGAAACATCATGACCACCCCCTACATTTTGCAATGAACTCGCCTGGATGACGTGGAAGGCACGTGATCAGGTGGAAGTGTCCTTTAACTGTAGCTGGAGAGTCTGAAGAATAACTCTTTCGCTTACTTCCGTGTGCGATGGGAAAGGCTGCAGATCTAAGCGATTTTGATAGAGGGCAGATTTAATGGCTCGAAGGCTCGGAACAAGTATTTCCGAAACTTCAAGACTCGGGGGTTGTTCGCGATATACAGTTGTTAGTACTTATGCAAAGTGGATGAATGACGGTGAAAGCAGCAGTAGACGACATGGTATTGGACGTCTACGCGCTATCAAAGGAAAAGGTCGTCGGAGACTGTCTCGAATAGTCAAGCAAAACCAGAGCCAGACAGTGGCTCAGCTGACAACCCAATACAATGCAGGGCCAAGTAGAATAGTATCGAAGCACACTGTTCAGTGGACACTGTTGGATATGGGGCTACGCAGCAAACGTCCCACTCGTGTGCCTTTGGTGACCAAGCATGATCGCCAACTGCGTCGACGCTGGGCCCGGGAACATCGCGACTGGTCCATGGATCAGTGGAAGAGAGTTCCTGGTCAGATGAATCACGGTTTGTCATTCATCACACCGATGGCCCTGTCAGGATACGCCGTCTTCCAGGCGAACAGTTGCTCCCTCAATGTACAGTAGGTCATACTCAGGCTGGTGGTAGCGATATTATGCTTTGGGGGGACGTTCTCTTGGGCATCTCTGGGACCCGTGGTTGCGGTAAATCAGACCATGAATGCTACAGGGTATCTGAACATCATTGCGGACCAGTTGCCCCCTTACATGCCCTCTGTTTTTCCAGCTGGAAATGGAATGTTCCAACAGGACAACGCCCCGTGTCACAAGGTTCAAATTGTGTTGGAGTGGTTCCAAGAACATGATGCTGAATTCTAGTTAATGCCCTGGCCGCCTAACTCACCGGATCTCAATCCGATAGAACACATTTGGGATGTCATGGGATGGCAGCTGAGAATTCAAAGACAACCAATTCGCAAAATCTCTGATTTGCGTAACCGTTGTTTAAACATCTGGTACAATCTGTCTCCGACCATCTACCAAGGGCTTGTGACACCCATACCAAGGCAGGTTGAAGCTGTGTTACGCGCCAAAGGTGGGCCAACTCGTTATTGACAGGTGGTCATAATGTTTTGGCTCTTAAGCATATATATACATAATACACACATACATACATGCATACAAGGCCAGTTCTGGAATATTAGTGGCCAGTGCACAAGATAGTATTTAGCTGTGCTTGCCAATATGTATTTCCTATCTTAACCCAGTATGTAAAAACTTACTGTTACGTTATACGACTACAATTTGTAATAGACTAGGTATAAACGATAGTGTGCATCTTATTTATTTTAAGTTCAATAAAATGGATATCCTATTGAAATATGTAACAAAATGCATCCATAAAAGGCATTTTTTGGCAAATGGATTTCTTTTAAAATAACAAAATATGTGAAGAATTCATTAAAAACTAATCAAGGTTTATGACAAAAAGTATCCCCAGAGAGAAAAAGAAATAAATTTTCTTACTAAACATTTTTAGAACAATCTTTCTTTTAAAAAAATACATAAATAAATAAATGAAAAAAAATTATTTAAATTTTAATGTTAGTATTCCCTTGGCCACCCACATGCATGCACTGCACACCTATTAAGCCTGGTCCTACCCCTCCCCCCCCAAAAAAAAAAACATAAAATGCAATAATCTTGTATTTGGTATAAATTTATACAAATTGAACTCTTTTTTTCACTCAATAGTTCTCATGAAAATTACTTTAAATGTACCATCAGAAATTTTACAATCTGCATAAAAAAGACTTATTAACAATGACTTCTTTTCCCTTCAGTACAGTACTACAAACTGTATTTTTCACAGAACAACTTATGCCATATTAAATTTCTAAATCTTAACTTTGATATTCTAATATGAGATCAATCTATGCTTCTTGATTGAATTTTGGAAAATGTATGTCAGGTTCTACAAATTTTATTACTAAGTAATTTTAATTAACATTCCAACAAATCAGGTACCAAATAAACTAAATTTTAAAAACATTGAGAACAATTTCAGCAAACATGTAATCCCATTGTTGCTGATGCCATGTAATAACTAATATAACTGTTTAAACTTAAAATGTTATTTTATTTTATAAATGTGACAATAGTGTAATTATTTTTAAAATTATTTAGTTATGGTTTTCTAATTAAACTGAACTTTTTCTCGAAAGTTTATACAAAACATAGAATGTGCTTTTATGTTTGCAATTCGACATATCTGCAATGCACACTGCTCAATTAAAAAAAAATTTTTTTAAGTTTTAACAATCAAAAATAATAAATTTTTTATGCCAAATTGCTATAAAATATTTTTAAGAAAATAAACATTAATAGCAAGATTGCAATAAAAATTAGAAAATATTTTATTAAAATGCAAACGTATCCATGTACAAATACCCCATATTATTATACAAAAGGTAAATATGAAGTCTTTTTAGTCATTAATTACTGAAATTCATTGTATGCTGTAATATATCCTGTTTAAATGAAAACATTAAATATTATAATAAATTTTTTTGGTCATTTCTGCAACTTTTGAACAATGTTTTTAAAATTTTATAAAATTTAAAGAACTTTTCTCACTATTTTGATGGAATCAATTTCATATTCATAACCTACCTTTAATTACGTTTAATTTGATGCATAATACCAAATAATTTTATTAAATTTTTTTCAAGAACATCAGGCTACAAACAACAAAGTATATAATTGGGGGGGGGGAGAGAATAGAGGATCTGGACACTCCATGAAACATTTTTGATTTAAGCATTACAAGATTTTTTTTTCCTTTTTTACTTAAAAAAATTTGTGTATAGTGTTAGTTTCCATTGCAAGTTTTGAAAGATCATTTTCAATCATGAAAATAGTAAAAATATTTCTTCGCAATAGAACTGGTCATAAGAGGTTGACAAATGACTGTAAATACAGACGAAGATTTTTTCAAGCTGCCCTTTAAAGCTAGAAGAATTTATTTACTACTATAATATTTTAGTTTATAAGTTACTGATTGTGCCATACTGTTTTCAAATTTTGTTGTTATAAAAGGTTATCTTGTAAAAGAAAAACAAAAGGATATCGCATAATTTCTTTTTTTTCTAATTTTATTTCCTAGTTAATAAAACTAGTTTGAATTTGCTCGGCAAATACAGGAATATAAATTTAATACCCTCCAGTATTTACCAAAGACATTTAAACCTGGTAAAACCTTTTAATGCAAATGAAAAGGCACAATGGGGTTGCAAATATATTTTTCATGACAAAACGAACTATGTACAGCATTGCTCATCCATTTGAGGGTATATTTATGTATGCATGCAAAACTATGGATGAATGTATAAGACCTATGTATATACGTATTCATATTATGTGTACAATAATTTTTTTTTTTTTTTTTTTTTTTTTTGGAATGGAGATTGAAAAATTACTGTTAATTAAGAATTTGGACCCTCCTTGAAAAACATTTCTAGCTATGTCATTGCCAATGACATAGCTAGAAATTTTAATACAGTAATCAATTGAGCATAAGTTAGTGTTAAACTAAATTGTTAACATAAACTTAAAAAATTAAAAGAGAACAATTCTGACAGTGAAAATATACATATTTTGGTACAAAATCTGTAAGATCTTTCGTGACCATAACAGCTAATTATATCTTTTGAAACATATTAATTAGACTTAATTCAGAAGTATTATTACTTTTAAAATTTAGACCAAGAACAGAATAGCCTGGAAATAGCCCATACTTTTAACTGTCTGGGCTTATTTGGTAACATTATTTTACTGCAATCATGTCATGGAAGACAATTCACTGGAACACTAAGATGAATCAGAAATTTCTCAAAAATTCTTTATTTATATCTTTAAGTTAAAGAACTGACAAATACATCTGAAATAAGAGAGGGATAATTAGGCATGTGATAATTTGTGAAAATGCTAACCCGAGAAATGGGCAATCATGTGGTGTGGCTACACTCCCATGAATGAGTGGTTAAAACACAGTTCTTTAATAGCTACTGAAATATTTTTGGCAGAATAACAGTATACTACAGCATAAAGATAGCAAAGATACTCAGTTTATTCCGGGAGAAATGATAGCTGGTTTAGAAAGTGTAAAAAAGGGTCACAGCAATTATAATTCAGGCTTTAGTTTTGAAAAGTGCGAAAGGAATGCAATCTCAAAGAATCCCATCTATGATTTTAATTTTGATAGCTCGGAAAGTAATGATTAGAAAATAGAATGAGAATCAGGAGAATTTCAATACACTAAATATGGGAGACGGGAATTACAGTCTTTTATTTTTCAACTGTTGGCGACGGATGACGGAAATTCACATTTTTTGGATTTTTTTGTTATTACTTTAACAAAAAATGCACGGGAACTGGGGCTAAACACTTTTCAGCGCATACCATCTTTAATGTATTAAGGAGCTTTAGGGGCAATGACTTTTTACACATTACATATATATGCGTGTATACACATGAGTATACTTAAAAATATATAAACATAATATGAGTTTTTTTAAATACAAATAAATATAACGATAGACACACACATAGTAGTATACATTTATATATATATATATATATATATATATATATATATATATATATATATATATATATATATATATATATATATATAAAAGCACCTGGAAGTGGAAAAATGGAGACAGAATCCAAGTTCGGTAGGCCAGGCACTATATTTTTGTAAAGTGATCTCCAAATTATTGCCAAATAATTTTTACAATTTGTGCTTCATCTTTATACATAATTTCAAAGCATACTTAGAACAAAAAGATTTGAAGTATTGGCAAAGTGAATACAACTACAAACACAAATTTTTAATGTATTTAAATGTACTTTTGTACTGTTTATGAAATTAATAGAGCAGAATTTTTGAAATAGGTAAAAATTAAGCAAAATATAAGTATCTTGTGATTATATTTATAAAATACTGTTGCTATTGAATGAAATTATTTAAAAACTACCAAATAACTATAAGGTAATGAAATACATTACAAATTACTAAAAGAAAAAATATATCTTAAAATTAAAACGAAAAATATAAGGTGCAGAGCTGAAATGGAGGCTAGAAAATCTAAATTCAGCAGTCTTGGAGTGTTATTAGCTGCCAGAACTAATAACAGTCAGATATTATAATCATGTGTCATTTCCCCCCAATACCGTAAAATAAAGGTGCAAATTGACACCATCTACCTTTTTTGGGAAGTGGGGAGAGATTCCAAAAAGAAGACGAAAGGTTGACAGAAAACTGGGATCTTGAATTTGGCAATATTGCCCAGTACTTGGCCAAATATACTAGCCCACTAACTCAGGGCCGTAGCCAGAAATTATTTTCGGAGGGGGACCAAGGCAAATTTTGTGAATGGTACTTCTATTGATGAAAGGGAAAAGACCGTATTTCCGGCCAGCGGCCCAGCAAGACTTTTATGGTCTTTTTTTCTAAGAGAAAACCTCTTCATGTTCATGAACACCTAGGCAGATAGTACACA
Organism: Pardosa pseudoannulata; assembly: GCA_032207245.1. Classification (NCBI taxonomy): domain Eukaryota; kingdom Metazoa; phylum Arthropoda; class Arachnida; order Araneae; family Lycosidae; genus Pardosa; species Pardosa pseudoannulata. The sequence goes on along the minus strand of CM063503.1, from coordinate 3,577,330 downwards.
CACACACAAACGGGAGACATTGTTTATCTACAAAATTTCAGGGGGGGGACGAGTCCCCCAAATCCTTCCCCCTACCTACGGCCTTGCACTAACTTATTATACAGCCAAAATGGAATCAGAAGTCTGTTACATGGTCTTTGGGGAAATATACTTCTAAAATTATGGAATTTGTACAATTTTGAACTAATGCATAATTTTATATTTACTCAGAATGATTACAGAAAATTCATATTAAATAAACCTTGTGATATTTTGATCCAAAATATAATCATTTTAATATAATCAATTTTATATTTCTTCTATTGTTTAAGATTCTTTAAGTTAAGGATGAATTAAATAGTTATTTCTCTGTATACTAGATATTAGGAAATGCTGGCCTGGGATATGGTCCAGTTTAATCAGCCCTAGAGCCGTTCCTGCTCAGTGTAGTATCATAAATGCCTTGAAACCTTACTAACCAGCAGGGTATATAATGAACAGGGCCGTAAGCAAGGGGAGGGATTTAGGGTACTGGTCCCCCTCCGAAATTCTGAAATACCGTTTCGTGGAAAGAAAATGGACCATGTGTATGTCATCTGCCTAGCTGTGCAGCATAGACAAAAGTGGGCTTAGAACAGTGACATTGAGTTAAGGAGTAGGTGCAAATTAGATTCGACATGTAAGAACAGATTGGCTAGCACTTTTGGCATCTCATCCCAATATTGTTGCACAATTGGAAGAAATTTTGAAATTTTTTTGTCGAAAATTTAAAAAAAAAGCATATTTTATTATATAAAGTAAAAATTTGAACATTTTCATTTTCTTTCAAAATTATGGTGTTTCTTTAGTTATAATTCTGTTTTAAAAATTGGAATTTAATACCATGTATAGTTTATATATTTTCAATGGTAATTTTACTATTAATTCATTGTGTAGTTACTACATGATTCATTCAAGGCTAAAAATTTGTTCATTATATCATTTTTTAAGCATTTTGACATTTTAAAATCTCCCTGTATTATGATAGTAATTAACAGTAGGGGAAACCGGGGTAAAATGGTCCGCTTTTGTGAATTTTGAGTATTTGCTCTCAAACTAATAATTTTTTGAATCTGAAAATATATATTCACATTGCCTATATATTAGGCTTTATATTACACTCAGTCAAAACCAATTATTATAATTACTTTTTTATTATAATTTTTTTAATAGCAAGTGACAAAGTGGACCATTTTACCCCGACCCCGGGGTAAAATGGACCACAAAAAAATTCTACAGATAACTTAAATGTAGTACATTATGTAATAGTACAAAACATAAAATACATTATATTTATTTTCTATAGCTTCAATATGTACAAGTAAAGCATAATATTAGCGAATATTGAAGTTAATGAATGATACACCAAAAGATTTGTGTGTTACTGAAAGTCTGCTATTTTCTTGAGAAGCAGTAGGATCTGGTAGACTCATCACAATATCTTGAACATTTCCGAGCGATTCATTAACATTGTCAGGGAAAATGAACACATTTTGATTAGGTTTTTGCCTTATAAATTTCACAAGAGCGTAATCTTCATCATTTTTTCCTGTTATTAAACCAACCAAATGAACCACTTTCTTTTTTGTCAAAAATTTAGCCAAAACATTCTTGCCAACTTTTAATTCATTATCAGAATTAGCATCATGCTGTGAATTGCTTTCTTTATCACTGTGTTAAGTATCACTATAAACAGACATATTTTCCGAATCATTCGAACTTTCTGATCCACATAAATTTTCTTTGCTTTAAAATTCACAGTTTTATCATTTTTCTGCTTAGTTAAGACTAACATTTTATTAAATTCTTCCTATCTTTAACTAAAGCAGCATTTTTCTGTGATAATGTTTTCTCTTCCTTCTCTTTGACATTTTTTCAATCATCGTTTTCACTGATGTATCAGTTAGAATTTTTGATGCACCCTTCTTTCGTTTCTTTGTTGTCTTGCTCATGCTAGCTTTTGCCAAGGGGCGTAATTGAAAAGGTGATATTATTTTCAACTGATGATTTTCACTTTGTACTGATTGTGATGTATTTGGTTGCTGATTACATGTGCTTGGTTGACGATCAGCTGTACTTGTTAATTCAAAATCTGGTGACGGTTGATCAGTCACATATGATGAGAGATATTGGATATCCTCAAAGACATTTTCATTAAATTGCCATATATTTGTTACGTTAAATCCTGCATGTTTTTTAAAGTATCACACATAAAATCAATTTAGAAAGCATTACAGAAATAAAAAAAACACAACATGGAAAATGGACCATGGTCCATTTTACCCCAGGTTCTGGTGGTCCATTTTACCCCATGTGTAATTCTGACAAAAAGTGTCAGAAAAAAAGAACTAATCTTATATTAAATTGTTTTAGCTACCTCAAATATAATAATACATCATCTTAGCTCTTTATTGTGAGAAGTTAAATCCTCCAAATAATAATTCTTAAATAAAGAGAAGAAGATATATTATGATGAAAATATTTACTTTTGACTACCACAAATCAACTTTCTAGAATAAAATTGCTAAATTGTCAGCTAAACACACAATTACACATTCCTTTTCAAGACTTCAGTGCTGTCATCTATGTATCAAAGTATTAAACATTAAAAATAATAAATAAAATAAATAATAGGGGATGGTCCATTTTACCCTGGTCTCCCCTATACATACATACATACATACATACATAAGAAAACCTCTAGTTTTATTGAAGTATTCTTCACAAAAAACAATGTTCTCTTCTGAATATAATTTTTGGCTACGGCCTTGCATTGTATTAGGATACTGATTAGTAGTATACATACATAAGAAAACCTCTAGTTTTATTGAAGTATTCTTCACAAAAAACAATGTTCTCTTCTGAATATAATTTTTGGCTACGGCCGTGATGACCCACATGGAATAATCAGAATCAAATATTTTCATAAAGTAGTTTCAATGATAAACCAAAAGTCAAGTGTACCATGTGCAGATTCCCAGTCATTAAATCATTTTACACAAAAATTATAAAACCTAATTTTGACATTACATATGAAATACAGCACTTTATAACAGATGAAAGGCTGTGATAAAAAGATATCAGCCCTTACAACGATGAAAAACATTTTCTTTATTCATAAATGATACCAAATAACGTAACGTAAAATAACTAAACAAAATAGTCTGCTTAAATGAACAAATTATACTTTAAAAAATTAAAAGTTTCAATAAAATGTCTATCTTATTGCATTTGTCATTTATAAGTATATCAAAGATTGTGAATAATTTTGCCTGAATCAGAGAATGTCACACATGAAAACAATTTGAATACCACTACTCTATAACATCAAATTGTAATTGGTTGACAAGTTGTCAAACTTTACATGCTTTGAAAGCTAAATATATGGTTTCTCTCTAGACTAGAAACAAAAATTTTACGATAAATGATAAAGACTAACAATTGCAGTAAGAAAGTAATAAAATTTTGAAAACAAAAAGTATACATTTGAAACAAAAATAAAAATGAAGCCTTGGAACAGAACATCAACATATGGCTTAAAAAAATTATAAACAATGGCTAAATTTACTTTCCCTTCTTCCAGCCTGTATACTGCAACAAACTTTTTATGTAAAATTAAAGCCTAAATCACAGTCTTAGAACAATAATATTTACAATGTGGACAGAATTACATCTATATATATGTGGTTTAAACTAGAGATATTTTTCCTTGCTTTTACAGATACTGAATAATTCTTTAGAAATGACAGTTTGTCAAAGGTCATACTTGTCATTCTATATAATTCCTAAATACATTTCTCCCTATTACATTTAACTTCAGGATATATGTTTTTTCACTGTTGGTACACACATTATTATGTTATTTTATATTATTTGCATATACTCAAACAGCAAGATGGTTAAAAATGATATTGCACACATACAAATGAATAATCATTACAGAATGACTAACAGTAAGTGTAAGAAACATACATACACACATAATCTAAACTACACACATTTGAATAATTTTAAAACGCAATACTTACGATTCTGCTTCAATCGATTTCAACCTGGCCACATAATTTGAGGGGATGTACCCTTCCTTCTTAGTAGCTTTCGATCGAGCAAACCACCAGTCCCCTTGAGTATCATTCAATATTTCCAAATGTTCAACTTTTTTAAAGCTTAGATCTTCATCTGTGCGAGCATCATAATCATACAGAGCTACGAAAACTTTAGTACTATGACCAGATATTACCTCACTGTTTAAAGGTACAGGGGGTAGCATAGAATTACTGCTCGAGGAGTCAGGATGTTTAATACTAGTAGGTTCGTGGGATTGAACCGCTGGCACTAAAACACTTATTGGAATAGGTCCATTATCATTATCTCCACAACACCTAAACCGGGAGAGTCAACTTTCTTCGTATTTTTATTACTACTGCGGCTGAAACAACTACCCATTGCGAAAATATCGTGATTTTACACCATAAAACTTATTGAAATTTCTTAGTAGAACATTCCTCGGGAATTTACATGCACAAACACACCACAAAACTTTCATTATTTTCCTTCCATTCGATTCCACTATGGTGATTAGGATCAAGACACAATCGATGACAAACGAAACTATGAACAGCTAGAAAACATGGAGTAAAAAGTAATCAATCGTATATATCTGAATATTTTTTAGAAGAGAAATTGTAGATGGCGCAAGTGCAATCGTATGACCCAACAACCAGATTCATATCATGGTTTAAGGTGTCTGCCAAATTTTCTCTGAGAGCCATGGCCTTTTTTTTTAGGAGAAGAGATTATGATCTTTAATCCAACTCCAAATTTGAAAATTATTTTTCCAATGAATAGCAGCAGTGGCAGCCAGGCAGTAAATATTCAAGGCGAAATAAAAAAAATAAATCGAATAGTTTATTGAAAATATTTGCCTTAATAATATTTCTTAACAAATTAAAGTACTTTCTTCTGAAGTATTTTAATATGCACTACTTATTTTTTATGAAGAAATCAATATATTTCACACTAAAATTAATAAAATAAAGGATTAAATATATTCTTAAGTACTCGGTTATGATGACCCCCACTTAGGGCCGATCCCACCAAAGTCGTTTAGGGCCATATTCTCCACGATTTTAACACCCCGATCTAACCGCGGATCAGCATTTTCGTATTCCTCAACGAGAATAACGCTAAGCGCGATTAATCTCGGTTTAAAAGGAGAAATCCGTTTCCCCATTGGTTGGCGCCAGGGTTAATCGTGGCTAAACGACTTTAGTGGGATCGGCCCTTAGTGACATGTTGGTAATCACATTAGCTCAAAGGAACGATAATGAAACAAACTAAAGGTATATTATTGATTAATCAATGTAATATTTAAAAAAAATAGAAGCAAGAGCATCTGAATAACATTAAACCACTGAGAAATATGTAGCTAAAAAAATCATTATTTTATAACTAATATTTTATATTCCTTTCTTTAAATGGACCAGAAAATGACACAAAAAATCAAATTTCATTTTATAATCTCATTAAATAGAATAGAATAGAAATATCATCTTTCTAACGATACGTCACTCTAGGTAACCAAATAAGCAGAAGTTTGAAAATCGTATATGCGTCTCAGTCACTCCATAACTAGAGAAAAATTTTAAGTGCCCTCTGATGTACCCCAACCATTTAACTTTCAGTTTGTGATAATATACACTCTAAAATTTATTGCGTTTCTAATGTTATAATGTTGATTATCTATATAATTTCTTTTCTTTGTAATGGTAACAGTGAATGACAGAAATGAAAAAAATATTCAAGTAAAAATTTCAGTAAAGGAAAATCATTAGGTGGTAAAAAACGACTAACCGACGCTTTAATATTAAAAATTCAAAAATATTATGGATTAGCAATAGGAGGAATGTTTATTATATACAAAATATACAACAGGCTATTTGGCTAGAATATTTTCACTTACTGTCAAGTAATGAAAATTCTAATTATGGTCTCTGCCCCATTGAAATTGACATTTGGTACACATTTCAATGCTCAATTGCCATAAATGAAGTGTATAACCATAATAAACATACACATAGTTCATTATCGATAATGGAAGCAATTAAACCCACATTTACAATCCTGTCACATCCAGAGTTGTTAAAAAATTGTGCTAGTGGGAAAACTCAATCCTACTGACTCAGCAAACGATGTTATCTGGACCCGTGGTCCAAAAACTATACTTGTCTCACTAAACACTCTAAAATACTGAGTTTATGATGCTGTTTCTTGCTTGAATTCGGGGAATATAGCAAAGTATAAAACTTTGAAACTGATATTAATTCAGATATCAATTGTGTTGAAAGTTTTAACAAAATGGGCAAAAATCGAGAAATCGATCATGAAGGAAAACTGTCGGAATTTTATAAAAAAGCAAGTCAAAAGCAAAACATAGCCAAAATAAAACTGGAAGACTCATTTAATGAGAATCATATAGATAATCCCTCACAAAAATCAGGATTTTATTAATTAAAAGTTTATTTAACAGTTTTTATATGCATTTATAATGTTCAAATGTGTTTCCCACCGACACATGGGTTTTACAGGTTCGTACTTCTGTTTCTCCATATCTTTGAATCATACTGACTTGAAAATTTTATGATAAATGTATTGTATGATGTTAATCATTTTGACACAGGAATCTAAAAATATCTTTAAAACTTTTTATTTTTTTAAAGAAAAATTAACACAAAATCAGAAATTTTAATGTGTTATCCAGTTAAAAAATTCTATAAAATTAATTTTTTTCATATAAAATGAGCTGTTGTACTGTACAAAATTCAAATCTGTAGAAATCTCATTCCCATCTTTAAAGTTTCCAAGAAAAGGTGTGTCAAGTTGGTAAACTTAACATGGCCGAGATATGTCTTCCCAGTCCTTTTAAACTTTTAATAAAGATATTTTACAATATTTTATGGGCGTTTTAAGTCATTTTTACTCTGGAATTTGTAAGGGTTTGTAATTCGATAGTTTATAAAATATATAGAGATAATGCGCAACAATATTTTAATAAATGGTATCATTTATAATGATGGTAAAACTGTCGTTTGTGTCCTTTTTATATGTCAAGAGGTCGGTGGTCCAGGAAAGTTGGGAACAACTGATCTAAAAGAATAATTTAGAAATTTAAACTCTCCCATAATGGTCTGGTATTATATATTTTTAAGATGTTGACGCGTCTCTTTCTTCTTTACTGTATGAAACAGTAAAGTTAGAACAAAGTTATTATTTGTACTCTATGAATTGAAGATTTACACTTACTTAGCTAACATATACAAAAAGCATAAGAAAGTTCTTTACCAGCTTTTTTCTCTGCAACCGATTGTTGTAAACATATGCTTTTAACTACCAACATATTTCAAAATAGAAAGCTATTAATTTTTTGATGTTTTTAAATTTAAATATTTTATTCTGAGAAAATCTTGAAAAGCTGAATTCCGTTCTAAGCGTACTCCAACATTTAAATTCTAATTTTGTGAAGATGTAAATCTCTTTTTTATGACGAATGGTGTAATGACATAAAAAGCTTACTTCAATGAAAACACAGTGTATATCCACTATACTATGGATGTACCCCTCTCCACAGATGAGAAATCCTCAATCCCCTTTCCTTCATAAAAGGAACGTTGAAACCAGATTTCAACCTCAAATTACTGTAATTAATCTTCTAACCGTTCCTCAAAAGGAGAAAGCCTTGAAATTTTAATTTTAAATATCTCGGTCAAATTTTGTCATATCGAAATTGAATATTTTGTGTGATGACTATTAGGTCAAGTTTCAGTTTTTACTCCATAAAATTATAAGGAACGAGGGATTGTATAAAAATTTAGGTTTTGTAATTTTCATAAACGTAAATTTAATAAAATAATACTTACCTTATCTAAAACATTTTTGTTATTAAAAGTATACATCTAGGATGAACGGTCATGGATATATATGCCATTCAGGGATCATACTATGTACCCTGTACTAAACTACACTCGCTGTGAATATTTGATGTGCATAAAAAAACACATTTAAACACAAGTTGACTCCTTCGCGGGATTCTCTTTTAAATTTCTGATTAAAAAATGCAGTTTTATTGCTACTTGTTTTTTCCTAAATTAGAAAATACAAAACATTTTTTTTCTGCATTTACACATAGATTTTCATAGGATATCCCGTTTACTGATGTCTCGTTTACACTGCTATGCACTCAAATTTTAAATTTAAAAAAATAACGAAAAAAGTTAAAAAATTCTTTTGCGTCATCCTAGTTTTCATTTCAAACGTCCCTAAAATGTGCCCATGTGTTTGTTCTACTTATTACATGAAAATAAAAATCCTTGTGAATTGTTATACTTAAGATGGTATTGAAGACACTGTACCAAACACTTGTTAGGTGTAATCCTATTAATTAAAATACATGGAGTCTCATAGGACACATGAAAAGTGTGAGTAAGATGGGGTCTGTAGGTTAAAAGAAATTAGGAACCCTTAACAAAACATACAAGTGCGTTTGGATGACAAATTTCATACTAACGTTAAATTACTACACTTTTATAAATCGCATTCCGTACGTTTTATTTGTTAAGAAAGAAAAAGGCCAAATGCATACAAACTTTTTTCTTTTTGTATTCATTTCCTTATCTAAACTAATCCTTAAATTGTCGATCTTCTGCAACAACCGTTAAGAAGTTATGAATTATAAATGAAGAAACCAAAGAGGTGTATATGTATACATACACACACACACAGACACACACACACACACACACACATATATATATATATATATATATATATATATATATATGTAAAATATTTTCCCCAAAAGTCCTTCAAAATTCACCAATTCAAGTTGTATTTTCTTAATCTTAACTAACCCAATCCCTCAAAATAAGTCTTTCCCCCCTTCCCAAAACAAAAAATTGAATTAATAACTGCTTTGTATTGCTCTTTCTTCCCCTTCTCCAAATGATCTATTGATTCTTTCAGAAAAAAAACTTAAGATTCTTACAATTTTATTGCCGTTGTTTGCATGTTTACCACTAATGTTTTAAAAAATCCCAAAAGAAAAGCTAATTTAAATGAAAATTCATCTGTATTATTTTTATCTCTTCAATATAGCCTTTTTACATATAAAATAGATGCACGTTTGTCATTCACCTGTGTAAGATGTGTCCTGCAATTCTTCATCATTAAGATGAAAATAAAGTATTTCTAGTAATTATTTTACCTTATCTGCATTTCTCGCAATGATGACTGCCTCGCAGGTACAACATTGCCAACTAAGCCCTGGCAATTAAAAATGGGATCTATTTCTCCCAAGTAATCGGTGAGGAATATTTGTACTAGTTACATACACCACACACACGACCATATATCTTTATATATAAAATTCTTCTGTCCGTGTGTTTTTAATAGAGTTCCTCCTAAATGATTTTGATGAAATTTTGTGTGTGTAATTAAGTTGATTCGAGAATGGTAATAACAAAGAACAGTAAAAATAAAGAATTATTTCTACGTGAAGAAGTCTTCATATTTTTGGTTAATATATTTTATTGAGAAAATAAAATAAATGAAGCTAGTTGTTTTTAATTTAACTCAGATACTATTGAGGAAAAGCTACATCATTTTTACTTACTTGCCAATTGGGTCATGTCTGTTTCAAACACATTCATCTGTTGCTTGCAAAATATGTTTCAAATTATCAAGCTAGTTTTTAATAATATACAAATTTTTATCAAGCGCATTCTTATAGAGATCGGTATATTTGCTAACAGGATAAAAAACAATTTAAATCAACAATCATCAATCAGTATGTTATCATCAAGCTGATTTTATAAATCCGTGAAATTCTGCATTTAGAACTTTTGAATTTATTTATTGTTTTATCCCATAATGTGTGAACTTTTTGGTTTGTTGTGTTTTACTAGTCTTGTATCACATCTTGACTATTTTTGGTGTATGCTTTCATTTTTTGAAAATCTTGTGTTTAGTCTTTTAATCTTAACCCTCCCTTCGCCGAACGCTGACCGATTGGTTAGGGCGCTGATAGTCGGTACCGGAGTTCGTGGATTCGAATCCCACTATGGCATGGATGTTCGTAGCCGTTCGGAATGGGCTTTAATCAGTAGGTCCCTGTCTCATTAGCCCTCGTGTGCAAAACAGTATACCGTAGCGCTCCAAACCAAACCAAACCTTAATCCTCCCTTCAGACTTGTTTTTATCGTTTTCATTACTTTCAGATCCTTATATTGGACTGGTGGATCTACTCAATTCAAATCCTCATTTCTACCTCAAAGGGTTTTATCGTTAATTTAAAATTTTATCCCAAGATTTGTACTAATTATTGTGTTTTATATTGTTATATAATGTAATCATTTTATTTTCATATAAATCATTTCATATAAATGTTTTGTACTTTATTACTTAATTCTAAAGTTTACATTTTGATTTTAGAACAATACGTCCCTATGAGACAGAAGGACTTACAGCCCTTAAACAACCAAATGGATTGAGTATTAATAACACCCACACGATTCAATCAATTATCCTTAACGAACTGGAATGTGATCTATAACATATGACAGTTCATTTACTACAAATTTACCGCATAAGCAAAGGATATAAAAGACTTTTTAAAATTCCTGCTTATATGTATTACTAAATCAGAGATAAGCATTCCTGCTTATATTTCCGTTAAAAAATAAAAGTGGATAAAATATATAATATTTTTGTATACTATAAAATATAAACTCTTATCTTTTTAGATTTGCTTGAGAAGATAAAAGTGCTATGAAAAAGTTCGTAAAGTGTTTCCTTCAAAACATAATTGAAAACTCACCACGTGACGAGCATCTTGGTCCCAAAATTTTAGAAACTATTTATCGGAAGCAAATCGAAAACACACTTTTTTCTCCACTCCACTGCTGAATTTGTGAACTTCTGTTGAAGTTTCAAGTCATTGTGATTCAAAACGTGGCTCTCACTTGTCTCTATTATCACCTAAACTTTAGTATTCACTAGCAGGTTCTTCCTGAAACTTGATAACTTCATCCATCATGACTCTAGTGGCAAATAACTCTTTAGAAAATATAAAGTCGAGTAAATTCTTTTGCGGAAAACAGAAAAAAAAACCAAATAATATTTAAAGATTTTATTTTCATTAACTGCTTTAAAAGCAAGAGAAGGTCTTTGTTTGCAAAATAAAATAATTTATACACACACACACACACACACACACACACATATATATATATATATATATATATATATATATATATATATATATATATATATATATATATATATATATATATATATATATATATATATATATATATATATATATATATATAATGATAAAAATAGCCTCTTAAATTATTAAACTCTGATGTTCATTTTTCATCGTCATTTAACATAGAAGTTTATACGGAGTCAAAAATATATAACGCGTGGAATCCTGTGCATAAATTTATATGTATGTAGGAATGCAAGATTATCACTTTCTAGAAGTCTGTATTAGGCGCATGAAGCCTATGAAAACTCTCCCTTCCTTTTTTACTTGTACAAGTTTGTGGCCTACACGCTTAGAGCGTTGGTGACTAAAGTAGTTTGTTATGTTCAGAGAAATAAAAAGTATTTAACCACGACTGTCAGAATTCAGTTATGCCTGGTGGATTGCATTACGTGTACTGCGTTGATTGTTCTACATTATTGATAAGTTATATGGATTCGAATTTATCTTTCATTTTTTTCTACTTTATCTCTATGTATTTCCGTACCGTTATACACACACACACACACACACACACACACACACACACATATATATATATATATATATATATATATATATAATATATATATATATATATATATATATATATATATAGATAGATAGATAGATAAGTAGGTAGATAGATAGATAGATAGATAGTTTATTCAATTAGGCTAGTAAATTAGATAATAATCTACTATGTAATTAATAACTTATTATTTAATTTATTAATTTAGAGGTTGCTAAATTATTTTCGCAATATTTATTTAATTTTGTGCTCTACAATAAAAGCAATTGCTTCGTTTTCCCATCAATAAATTCTTAACTTCCAATTTTTTATATATTTTAGTCCGGTTCTCATGAGATCTCAAAACGTGGACGACTTCCCTTAACTGCCGTTTTCGGCCGGTACATTCACAGGGTTTAATGTCGTATGTACCATCCGATAATCGTCTAACAACTCGATATGGTCCGAAATACCGTCTAACAAGTTTTTCAGACAATCCCACTTTTCGCACAGGAGTAAAGACTCAAACACGTTTGTAGATTACGTGCCGGTGTCTCTGGTCATACAGATTTTTATCTTCAGCTTGGTTTGGTTTTAGAGCACTACGGTCTACTGTTTTTCTTTCGAGGGCTAATGAAAACGGGACCTACTTATTTTCAGCTTGTCCTCGCAGGATATGCAGCTGGGCCAACTGTTGCGCTTCCTCAACATTGGTTAGAATCTATTTCACGTAGCTATTAGACATTATTGTGTCCGGTCGAGGGAAAATATTACATCCAATGGTGCTTGAGCATTTTGTCCATACAACAGGTAGAATGGACTAAACCCTGTAGTTCCCTGTTTCCCCGAATTGTAAGCGAATGTGATAAAGGGTAAAATGAACTCTTAGTTCTTCTGTTCTACACTAACGTACATCAATAGCATGTCAGCAAGTGTTTTATTAAATCTTTCGGATGAGCCGTTTGTTTTTGGATGGAAGGCTGTGGTCAACAAATGGGCTGTTCTGCATAGTGCATTTATCTAGCTTATGAGGTTGGACATGAATGCACGACCTCTGTCACTGATAATTTCTCTTGGCGCCCAGTGTTTAAGATTGATTTTCTCCACCAGAAATTTTGCGACTCATATTGACACTCTAGTTGGAGTTGCTTTGGTGACCGTAAAGCGTGTATGATAATCAGTGCATACGATGATCTATCTGTTCTTTATATTTGTAAGTGCGAATCGTCCTGAATTGATCTATCCCAGTTTTAGCGAAGGGAATATTGGCTGGTGTTATAGGCTGGAAAATACCAGGGAAAAGTTAGTGCGGTGACGTTCTTCTTTGGCATTCTCTGCAATGCGACACATAGCGACATACGCTTCGGAACTTCCCAGGCCAGAAGTGTTTTCGTCATACTCGGTCCTATGATTTTGCAAAACCTAGGTGGCCGGCGATGGGTGTGTCATGAAGACTATGAAGTATATTCGATCTGAGATGCTTTGGAACATCTAAGAGCCATTCTTGTCTTATCGGGTCATAGTGTTTTCGGTATAAGATTCCGTCCCGTATGCTGAATGGTCTTGGACTTGTATTTTGATATCCTAGCTCGATGGTCTTTTAGATTTTGATACTTTGCTTACTTCTCTTGGAAGTTGATTAATACTGCGAATGACGAAATGTCTTGAAACAAATTGTCTTTCGGTTGGAAAATTGGACTTCAAAAAAAGCAATCCGCAACTTTCTGTTTCTTGCCGATTTAAAACTGAATGGAAATATCGAATTCTTGCAATCGTAATGCCCACCTCGCTAATAACCCTGATGCATCCTTCAGGTTTACTAACCAGCAGAGGCTATGAGGATTCATCACAACAATAAATGCTCGACCCCACAGATAAGAGTGGAAGTTCTCTATAACTCAGACGACAGAAAAACATTCCTTCTCAGTAGTGGAATAATTTTTTTCCACAAATGAATAGGTCCAAGAGGCATATGGGTCTTTCATTCCCACCTTGGACCTGTATTATAACGGTACAGATTCCATGGTCACTGGCATCTCTATGAATAAGTGTAAACGCTTCAGGCATAAAATGATTCAGTACTGGGTCACATACAAGTTCAGACTTTAGCTGGACTAAATAGTTTTCTTGTTCCTTGTCCCACACAAATTTCATGCCTTTCTTCAAGAGGTTATGAAGGGATCTGGATAAATCAGTAAAGTTGGGGATGAGTCGTTGGTAGTAGGAATGAATTCCGAGAAAGCTTCGAATGTCAGTGACACAGGCCGGAGTAGGGAAGTTTTGGAAAGATTATATCTTTTCAGTATATGTGTGAATTCTCTCTTGATCTATCAAATGACGAAGAATCTTTAGCTTTTTCTGACTGAAGGCACATTTCTTCCTATTCGAGATCAATTCAACATCATGTAAGTACCTCAGTACTGATCTCAACCTTGAGGATGAGTTCGTCAACGTTTTACGAGTACACAATGACGTTATCCAAGTATCACATGCAAATCAATAATTTTAACCCGCGCAGTACTGAGTCAATTATTCGTTCGAAGGTGGCAGGGGCATTACACTATCCGAAGGGCATCACCTAGAAATGATAAAGTCCGTCAGGTATCACGAAAGGAGCTTTCTCTCTATCCCTTTCATCTACCTGTATCTGTCTGTAACCAGATTTTAAGTAAATAGACGAATAAACTTTGGCTCTTGTTAAATTGCCCAATGCATCATCGACAGTGGCAAATGATAAACATCATTTTTATGGCTTTGTTTAGTCGTAGGTAGTCTACGCAGATTCGCCGTGAACCATCTTTTATTCTCACCAGCACAACAGGAGAAGACCAAGGACTTTCTGAAGGCTAGATAAATGTGTATAGTTTCAGTATTTGATTTGCTTCATCATCAATAATTTTAAGCTGAGCTGGAGACACTCTGTATAGTTTTTGTCTGATTGGAGAGGCATCTCCAGAGTTTATTCTATGTTTAATTGTAGTCAAAGCTTTAGTAAAGTTGGTCCTGAAATCGAACACATATCTAAATTTGCTAATAAGGTCACACAATTTTCGCTTCTCTTCTTTAGATAATTCAGAATTTAATAATTAATCAATTTTTCTCTCATCTATAAATCTTTCATTATTCGAGTCCGTCGATGACGATGAAGCTTCTACCAAAGAACAAATTTCCCCATCTTCGATATCAGTATGATAAGCAACAAAATCCCCACAAGGTATCACCTGGGGTGGCTGGTACCATTCGTTATCCATATTTTATCCTTGCCACATTTCACTTTATAATAGAGGCTGCTATATGGAGGCCATTTTCCATGACTAGTCTCGGAGAACCCGTAAGTACTACTTCACCAGTGTGCATTCTATTAGTACTCAGTGCATATACTCGATGCAGAGATTTGGCCGGTATCCTGTTTTCCCCATCGGCATAAAGATGGGAGCTGCCTGGATTTTTCAGTTCAACTTCTGTCACTATTTCTCCAATCTAAATTTCCCCAAAGGCACTAATCAATGACAGCTTCCTTAGCTTGGCCAAAATCCCATCAGAGGTTGAGATCATGACTGCATTTTGAGAACACCAGAAATTCGAATGGTTACATCATCCCTTTAAAATCAATTATCAATACACAATAAACCAGTGCGTTAAAAAGTTTGCCACTAGCAGTCTCCAAAATCGGTGCATTCCCTTTAAATAATGACACTTTAAGTATATGGCGAAGATCCTCAGATATTACTGAGTAATCAGCTCCAGAATCGACTAGTGCTTTCATGTGAACCCCATTTACAGTCAAATGTAGACAATTTTTACTCAATTTAACAACGACCATGAGGATTTTCATCGGCTGCGGCCTCATTTCCAAGATAGTTTCCGTCGTTTGATCGGCGGGAAGAACGGCTGCTGCGGCTAGAAAGGGATTGAACTTTCGTCGAAATGATGTGCGTCTAAGATATGGAGAGCTGCTGCTATACCATGTTGCATTTTCATCT
>CM063503.1:3542082-3561416 GCA_032207245.1 Pardosa pseudoannulata | reverse complement strand
CTCAACTGGGAAGATTTCCTGAAGACAACTGCTGCTCATCTTCAAGCTACCAACTGGCATGAACTCGATATTCATCTCATCAACTCCACTATCAAGACCACTCAACATTTCATCCTGGAGAATGCGAAGAAGAATACCAGAGCTGCTAAGATTAAAGAAAAGAAGAATGCTCCTTGGTGGGACAGCAGCCTTCGCTCCCTCAGAAGTAGAGTTCGCGCCCTCAGAAGACGCTTCCAGAAAGAAACTGATGACACCTCAAGAAGATCATTGAAGGAACTTTACAGAAAAGAAGAAGCCCACTACAAAAGGAAGATCCAGATGAAGAAGACTGACTGCTTCAGAAACTTCATCCAAAAGACGTTCGTGGACGCTCCCTACCATAAAGCTTCAAATTTCCTGAAACTCAGAAGAAAAGATGTCTTGAGGTTAGTCACCAAACCAGATGGCACTTTAACTGAAGACAGAGATGAAACCATCAAGACGATTATAGATGCCCACTTCCAAGATGCCAGTGAAGAGATTCCTGATTCTCCTCCATGCCACCTTGAAGAAGATGTTCAAATAACAGAAAAAGAGATTCGAGAGACCTTCAAAAGAATGAAGAATAAGAAAGCTGCTGGTCCAGATGGCATCCCTAAAGAAATTTTTGAAGCAATCTTTCTGAAGTTTCCTCAGATGTTCGTCTCAGTCCTTAATTGCTGCTACAAGTATGGCTTCTTCCCTGAGGATTGGAAAACAGCAAATGTGGTGCTCTGTCCCAAGCCGAACAAAGATGCTTCATCAGTGGATTCCTATCGACCCATCAGTCTTCTGCCAGTTTGGGGTAAAGTCTTCGACAGGATTCTTACTGCCAGATTAGATCATCATCTAGAAATCAACAACTACTTCCATCGTCTTCAGTTTGGGTTTCGAAGATTCAATTCAACACTTCATGCCATGGAGAACGTCCTTCAATTCGTCAAAACTGCTGAAGAAGAAAAGAAGATCACCTTAATGATTGTGCTCGACATCAAAGGGGCATTCAACAACGCCTCGTGGACGATCATCCATCAGAAATTGGATGAAGCAAATCTTCCAGAGTGTCTCAAGAAGAGTATCATATCCTTTATCTCCAACAGATCGGTGAGATGCGAGAACTACATCAAGAGTTACAACAGAGGTGTGCCCCAGGGTTCAAGTCTTGGACCAAAACTTTGGCTGATGGTGATCAACGAAGTGTTGATGGAAGAAGAGGACGTCTCGATTCAAGCATTTGCAGATGACCTGTGTGTTCTCATCAAAGACTCAGCTGTTTACAAGTTCACTGAGAAGGCGATCCCTGTGATGAAAAGACTAGAGGACTGGGCTTCCAAGAACAACCTCCAGTTCAGCATCAACAAATGCCACTTCACCATCCTTAAGAAGAAAGGAAGAGTGTCCAGGATTCCAAGCATCAAACTGAGTCAACACAAGCTTCAATACAGAAAAGAGATCACTTACTTAGGAGTGATCTTCGATCACAAACTCAACTGGCTGCCACATCTCAACTTCATCAAAGAAAAAGTCGCCAACAACGTCTCTCGTCTCTCCAGAATTCAAGGACAAGACTGGGGAGTTCCTGAGGATACAATGAAGAAGATCTACCACGCCATCATTGAGAAACAGATCACTTATGGATCTGAAGTTTGGTGGGATGGCACCAAGAGGATGATAAGAAAACTGAACTCCATTCAGCGTCCGGCTCTTCTGAAGATCTCCAGGTGCTACAGGACAGTCTCCACAGATGCACTTCAAGTCTTGACTGGTATTCCTCCAGTCTTCCTCATCTGCGAAGGACTTTGGAAACAACACAGACTTAAGAAAGGACTCACAGTGGAAATCTCCGATCAAGTCATCAACAACAGCGACATCAACTGGAAGTACCACTCCTTCGACAATCCTTGGGATATTCTGGATCTGAAGTGGCAGGACAAAACCAAAGAAGAAGATGGACTCCTCCTTTACACAGACGGATCAAAGCTTCGAGGTCGAGTTGGCTTCGCTTTTGTAGCAATCGACAGACGTCAAGTCATCGCTGAAGTTCAACGGCTGAACGACGATGCAACGGTTTTCAATGCTGAACTACAGGCCATCGCCGATGCCATCCGCTTCTTCGAGTTCTCCAGCTACCAAGATGCCACCATCCGTTCTGACTCCAAGTCTGCCCTTGCAGCCATCTGCAGTTCCACCAGGACGAAAGAAGTGGAAGAGGTCCAGTATGCCATTCGCCACCTCAACAAGGAGATCAAGCTTCAATGGGTCAAGGCCCACGAAGGCAAATTCTACAACGAAATGGTAGACAGACTTGAAAAGGAAGCTACCACCAGAGACGAAGTTGACATCTGCTGCAAGTTCTCCTTCGAAAACATCAAAAAGAGAATCAAAGTCGAGATCCTCCACAAGTGGCAAGACATCTGGAACCTAACGGACAAAGGAAGAGTGGTGCACAGGATCATTCCCCAAGTTTCCTACAAGAGACTCCACGGGTGCTTCAAGCTGAATCAACTAATAACTCATCATGGTGCCTTCCCCAGCTACAGGAGCCGCTTCTTCGATTCCAGCGACATCTATTGGTGCGAAGAAGACACAGGAAACGTAGACCACCTCATTTACAAATGCAGTTTGATGGATGACGTCAGATCAAGGAGCTTCCCCTACAACTACCTCGAAGTCGGACTTCAGAACCTGATGAATTCCTCTACATCAAGAGCGGGACTTTGTGAAATAATCGACAGATGCAAGACTTTCTCTGCTGAAGATGCTAACTAATTTGTATATATGTATATAGCTTTGTTTTGTAATTTCATGTATTCATTTTCTCTGTATTAATCTCTTTTGTTCAATAAAATTAGAGACACCGGCGGAACACAGGACCCCCTTCAAAATTCCAAATTAGAAGTTTCGTGTTTGCGGACCCAGACAAGTGTCGTCTTTGTTGCTGTTAGGAGTCTTCCTGGTTGGTCCGGTTCGTGACGGTCCCCCGAGGCGGGCGAGGAGCGAGCGGAGGAGTTGAGCTGACTAGAACGGATGTCGTGCTTCGGAACTGTGGAACTTTGAGTCTGAGTTCAGAGAGCTGTCAAAGCAATCAATTATCAGTGGCTGTATGGCTTCGGCCGGGTCAGCTTAGGAATTCCCTTATATTATAGAGAGTTGCATAATACGCTCCTCCCTCCAAGTGAGATCGGAGAGCAGAGTTGAAACGATCCAGAAAAATTCGGAAAAAGTACGAAAAATGATGTATGGCCAATTTAAACATATTTTAAAACTTTTTTCTTACATTTTGAAGATTTTTAATAATATTTTTTGAGATTTTTATAATTTTTATAAAGACAACACGAAAACATTAAGAATCTTTGTCAAAAATGGCCAAAGGCCTTCTATTGCTAGCATCAGTAGGGTCGTAATTGACAAGATCATTGATAAAATTATTGCTTAAATTTTAATGAAATTTAACAGAAAGATTATAGATGAAATTTGGAATAGGGAGAATTTTTAATTCTTCATGAATTTTATTATTTCTAAAGTACCAGGGAGCGTTAATTATTTCTCTAAGAATTAAATTTTGAATTCTGTTAGAATTTTAATATTAGAATCTGCTGCATACGACCATACTGGAGCTGCATAGACGCTGCTGTAAAAATTGTACGGAAAAAAGTTTAAAGGCGTAAAAGTGTAAATGAGCAGCTTAATTTTAGTATCCATTTTGCTATGACGAGAAATTAAAGGGTAGAGAGCTCGTTTAGTGTTGGTATATTTAGTTTTAACGGAAATAAAATGTAGCTTCCAAGTTAAGTTTTTGTCTAGAGATACTGTTAAATATTTGACGGTGTCCGACCATGAGATACGAGTGTTATTGATATAAATGTTGTAGTTTACATAAGTCGTTCTCTGTTTGAATGTGAACATAGTGGCTTCGCATTTAGAAGTGTTAATCTTAATTTTCCATCGTTCAAGCCACTCAGAAATTTTGACTAGATGTTTATTAACGGCAGTCACAGCAAATTTATAATTCTTGTTAAAAGCAAAAATAGCGGCATCATCAGCATAAATAGATAGTTCAGTTTTTAAATGCACAGGGATGTCATTAATATAAATGTTAAATAATGTAGGGACGAGAAGGGATCCCTGTGGAACACCGCTGAGAATTGTAAATTTTGAAGAAAGAGTATGATAGATTTTAACTTGAAAAATACGATCCGAAAGTTAAGAGAAAATTAACTTAACTAAATGTTTCGAGAAATTATAAAGAAGTAATTTATGAATGAGGGCATGTATCCAAATTTTGTTGAAAGCACGATCAACATCGAGAAAAACTGCAGCAGTAGATAATTTATTTTTAGCTAAGATTTCAGCAATATGATAGACTTGGTAAGAGGCCGAAAGATTTTTATGGAAGCCAAACTGATACGGAATAATAATGTTATTGTCATCTAAATGATTGTTAACTTCAGCAAGAATAAATTTCTCAGTTATTTTACTAATGGTGTTAAGCAAACTGATCAGACGATAATTATCTTTAGAAGAATGATCCTTTTTAGGTTTTGAAATAGAGACAATGATGGATATTTTCGAATTACTAGGAAAGTGAAAAAAATAAAAAATATGATCGATGATAGTATAAATGTAGTGAATATATTGAATGGGGAGATGCTGAGAGCAGTATTAGTGATGTTATCTTCTCCAGGAGATTTACGATTAGGTAATTGTTTAATAATTTTGACAAGGGCAGTAGAATCAATATGAACGTTAGTATTATAGGAATGAAAATTTTGAATAACATTAATACTATTGGAAATCTCGTTGGTCGTGATTACGTCATAACCTGGATTAGGGGTGAAACTTTGAGCTAACGTGCTGCCAATTAAGTTACGTTTTTCTTCAGCAGTATAGGGAATATTATTAGAGTTTGGAACTTTTAATGGCGGAATAGGAGTGTATGAATTTTTGAAGCGTCTGGCAGCCTTCCAGATGGAATTGTCAGTTGTGTCCAAAGAAGTTTAAAAATTATCCCAAACTTTATTAGCTTTATCTTGAATATAGTATTTGAGATCTTGTTGTGTATTATTCCTAATTCATTTATTTAATGGGGTTTTATTACATTGTCAGGTTTTTCTGGCTCGATTTCTATTATTAATTAAAATTTTAAGGTTTTTCTCAGTATGGCGTTTGTCTGAGTCAGGAATGATAGTGGAAGCAAAACTAATACTGTCGTTAATATCAGTAGTTAATTTAGTGATAAAAGATTCAAGATCATTAGTGTTTTCAGTTTTAGGGAGGTCAAAAGTTTTACCACTAAGATGTTCTTTAAATTGCTTCCAATTAATAAATTTCTTTGGAGTAAAAGAGTAAGGGTTGTTACTAATAAAATTTTTAAGAGAACTAGATTGTGATCTGAGGAGAGGTCACAAATTGTTTCAATAGTTAATGAATTTGGAATACCTTTAATTAGGCAAAGTCGATAACGCTACTGCTATGATTTGTGTGATGTGTAGGTTCTCTGGGTGTGAAAATATCAAAGTCTGAGTTATCAGAAAAATGGCTAATTACTTGTCCAAATGCATTATTACAGGTACAATGCCAGTCCGTATGCCAAGCGTTGAGATCTCCAAAAATAACAAAGTAACTGTATCATTGTTAATGTTGCTTAATGTGTAGAGATCGGCAAGCACCTCATTCGGATTTAAAGATGGGGGTATATAAGTTGAAATTGTAGTATAAGGCGATCCATTATTGATTTTGATATTTATAGCAGTGGCGTTAATGACTTGCAGAGTAGGAAGAATAATAACATGATGGGGAATGGTACGTTTAATAATGATAGCAGTTCCTCTCGTGTGTTGATTTAGACTAGGGAAATTATTCCTATAAGTGGTGTAGTCTTTGATGTTGAGTTTATCTTCTGGTCGGAGATGGGTTTCCTGAAGAAGAACAATATCGGGTGAGCGCTCATTTATAAATTCCCTTAACTCACGAATCCTAGTTTTGATGCCGTTGCAGTTCAATGCGAAGACTCTTAGAAGCCTGTTCAATGCCATCAGGGGCCAGTGGAGGAGTTTTGCATAATACCAGAGAAGAACGCCAATAAACGTTCCTCAGTGGTGTTAGCTTTAATCAAATTAGCTTTGATGTTTCTAAGTTTGATAATTATTTCCTCAAAATCTTTGATACCTAAAAGTTGTTTAAAAGTTTGATGCCTAAAAGGAAATTTTACCAAGCTGATTATTGGAAAAGATAAAATTTTCGGAAATGGTAGGTGGTGAAGTCGCTGTAGGTAAGGCCTGAGCGGGAGACGTAACTGGTGGTGAAGGCACGTTGGGTGAGATAGCCTGCACGAAGGACTTAGTCATAGTTTTAGGAATTGCTGCGACGAAGATTGGTGGGGCAACCTTTGGCTTTGGAAACTTCAGGCATCCTTGATAGCTGGCTGGATGCTGGCCTCCGCAGTTACAGCATGTTGGATAATCAATTTTCCCTGTTCCTTCCCTGGGCCCAATTTTCCCTGTTGTTAATACAAATATAATACAAATAATAGTAGTATTTACTGATTCAACTCTTTGTTGCAATCAGAGCTTCTATGTGTTGGGGCATGCTCTCTATACTTTTGCATATTGTTGACACACCATGACGTTAACCGAGCATTTTATCCTCTCCTCAAGTAAGTCATGATGGAATAGCACCCAAGTCAAATAAATGAACTTCTGTAAACATGAAGGTGAAATTTTGATGACAGAGTAGCACACCTGAAAACTTTACAATAATAAAAAAATTTTGGAAACTTCGTATGTCACCGTAGTTTGACGTATCCCCCACTTTGTAAGATTTTTTTACACCTCGAATTTTTAGGTATTTGTATTGATATTTCTTTTTAAAATTCATTTAATGACAGAATTAAAAACACTTTCAACAATTTTTAAATATCTTGGAATGCGTAGAGAAAAATATAAAGTTTTTACGGCAGTACATTTTTAAGAAGAGTCTAACAATAGTTCAAAATAAAATGAACTATTTTCGATAATATCAAGGCTTAATATTTGGCTGGAAATGAAACGGTTTGCCAATGACGAGAGCAAGTTTTATAATGCCTGAAAGAAATTTGATTAACAGCTCGTTAACCTAAGCGGTAACAGTATTGTGTAAGCATATAATTATAATATACGACGCGATATCTAGATATTAAAAATACAACCCATTTTAATACTTTTCTTTATTGGGTGATTGTATGGAAGTTGTAAGCAACATATACACTGATGGACATAAAAAAAATGGCGAGGCCCCATATTGATAAGTAGTGTATTTATTGATGTTTAGAAGTTTTGGCTTGGAGTGTTATGGTGTACTTTTTGCGACAAAATGGCTAATGAGACCGGGACCTACAGCTTAAAGCCGATTCCGAATGGCTACGAACATCCCTGTCACTGTGGGATTCGAACCCACGAATCCGGTACCAAAGGCCAGCACCCTAACCAAATGACCATCGTTCGGCACCGATGTTTAGAAGAAACAAAGGATTTTTGTCGATACCCATGTTTCGACAGCAACAACTAAATACTAAAGAAAGAGGTTGGAGTTGCATTCTGATTTAAAACATTTTAACCCATTCCCTAATAACGATGTCTATCTCTCTCAAGGGCAGTTTCCAACTAAGTTTGCCTTAGAAGAGCTATGACTTTTTGAAGACAAACTGAATTTAATTTTTCCGAATCGAAACAGAAATTAATTTCAAACTTATTTTACCTCTAACAAAAATTTTAAATGATAGGAATATATTATTCTCTTTGGTATTTTTGGAGCAGACCGAGTTTAAAAATTGATTTTTTTTCCAACAAAGTTTGTAAAAATTTTATTACAATTAAGCGGCTGAGTTTAGTTCAAATTTTTATAAATCTCTAATCCTAAAAAATGTTAGTACATTTTTAGTTTTCACACTTCACTGTACAAAAATAGAAGGTCTATAAAGGACCCAAATAATTAAGTAGTATTTAAAAGTGGTATGCATTTATAAAAACTTTATGAAAATATTTATATATGTAACTAAACTTTTCAGATGTATATTTTACTGCTGCCATACTTGTTTACGATCATACACTCTCATCTATCTGTAATTACTTATTTTTGTAAGCCTGCAATGACATAAAAAACTTCTTTTTTTTAATTAACGAAGATTTTATCCCTTGTTCTTTGTTGTTTTCAGATAATGCAAATTAGAGTAGATTTAACAGTTGAAAGAATATATGGTTTCTTTAAGATATTTAAGTGAAAAATTATAACCGCTCTTTTTGGAAAAATGTTTCCAGTTTAAAAATATTTATATAAGTTTAGAAAACAGTTTCTCGAGTTACCTCATTACTGTTTTTAAGAAGTGGATATAAGTGCTTGTTCTGTAAAAAGTACTTTGTTGTTAATTAATTTCGTCAATTTTCTGTTTACAAGTAATTCAAGGTATAAACATTCATTCTTAAAATACTCTGTTTACCATAATATTTTCTGAATAAAATTCTGCAGGTTCTATAAATATATTTTTTAACTACATAATGTCTTCGGAGTTAAATTTCACTGTTTCTTCCAGTATAACGTGATCTCAAAATATGCATTAAAGTATAATAAAGGTTTTTTACGACATTATGTCTTTAGAAGATATATAAGTTTGTTATAGCAATAAATTAGCGTTTGCTGTTTATAGCTTATTCATGTTTAACTTCTATTCAACAAGATGATAAATAGAATTAATTGTATTAAAGACTGTGATTATTCCTTTCAATTAAAAGATCTCATGTCTGAATATTTCTTAAACTACAAGGATAAATTGTGTTTAAATGTTAAAGCATGATTATCATGTATATTACTAAAACAAGTGAATACATTCATTTACGAGTAAAATTAAACGCATCATGAAAAGATGAATTAGAATGTACACAACACATCAATTTAACGTGTTTAAAACTCCTTTATAATTGCTAGCTGTTTGTGATTCCCAAGAATTTTAATTAAAATAAATCCTTCAACATGAATACTGGAATGAAAGTTTCTTACTTAATTATATGGTGGAAAATGAATTTGAAATAAATTCCTATCATAACTCTTAAACTTATCGACTAATATATATTATTTCTATATTCCATTTCTTGCAAGTATTAAGAAAATCTGTAATTTCAAAACATTTTTTATGATTTTTCATGGATTCTTTTGCAATTTTGACATGTTATTTATGAGTAAAATTTGGTATTGCTATCTGAAGAACTTTATCCTCAAAATGTAAATGTTTAAAAATTAAAATTTTTTACTACAATTCAAATACCTCCAGGAGCTTATGTTTTTCGTTTACTGAAAAAAACCTTAATTATAAGCTATGTTTTAACCTTTTAGAATAAAAATTGATGTATATCGTAAAAATTGCATCTGTAAAGCAAAAAAAGTGGGTCTCTTTTAAATAGAAATTTTTTGCTTAGAATATCATTATCTATCATTTACACTTTAAGTATTTTATAAGTGTACATTTTATAACAATTAATTCTGGTAACTCTTTATTATAGAGTATGTTATATTACGGAATCACCTTAGACATAACCAATAGAAATCCTCAGGAAATATAAACTATATTAAGTAAAATAAAATTCTAAATTACCCATTGTGAAGACTCCTCTTTGTTCAGAGCACTCTTCGGAGGTTAAAATAGTGCTTTTTATCACTGCTGCCATAAAAACCAGTTACCTTGTCCTTGACCTTGTTCACAGCACTCGCCTGATCGGAAATCCCACCTGTTGACCAGTTTACAATAGTGTGGCTAAGCAGAGTCTGGGATGTTGACACTTGGATTGAATAGGCTTTACGCCCCTGATCGGTCACGATAATGAATCCGCGGGAATTCCGGAATCGGGACAGCTAGCGAATGAGAATTCAACTAAAAAAACTATCTGTAACCTTAGCTGGAGTTCTCAGGTAACTGGAATCGTAACTGACAAAAAAAAACGGTTGGCGGGACCGTAACTGACCCCCAGGTATAAAAAGCCTAGAATTTTGCAACTCGGGTCTACTCGACATTTTTTTTACGTATGTGCTTTGACCTCGTGGAGGCTTTCGCGTCTTTTGCCCGGGGTCAGCATTTTAGTGATTGCGTTCGGGAGACTCGCAAAGTCCGCTCATATAAGGAGCGGCAGGGTCTCGGATACCTAATGAGGGATAGATTGGGTTGCACTGCACCCTAGAAGAACCTCCCCATTTGTGAGATTATTTAATCTTTTATTTTCCCGACTGTGATCGTCGTGGCAATTTAGTGCCAGTCGAAAATCCTCCACATTTCTACTTGTTTTGGGGAGAATTAGAATCCCGCTGTATATATAACCGTATTTACTCCAGAAATAATACAAGTAATTTCTAATTTTATCGTGACTGTGATCCTTCCTCAAGCTACCTCTTCATTCGAAAACATTGAACTCGTCACCATGTTAAACAAAGATGAAGGATATTCAATTTTTATTGGGACCAGATTATAGTTAATGTAAACAATAAAAAAATTAGTTTAAAATTTTTGAATTGTACAATAATTTATCACAATTTTTTAAACACGATCTAAACTGATTTAAAATAGATCTTATTCTTTTCAAATTTACTTATTTCTAATGTCCAATATATACCTAACCCTTTGGATCACCACGTTACAGATCTGCAATGTAACAAAATATTGATATATGGAACCATATGATTTACACCGTGACCTTAAAAGACAACTCTGTTGATTGTTTATTCTCTGCAATACTGCAACACAATGTGCTCACAGAACCCTCAGAAGATGGGATTACTAAATTTAATGTTTGTATCAACGCTTAATTTAAATAGTTTGATCGGGTGAACATTATTATTAATAAATTTTAGCTTACTAAATTTAAAAAATATGTTGATAACCATTATGTAGATAACTTAAAAAGGTTGTTTTTAATACTTTTTGTGCACAGTAATTTACAATATTTAGAAGAAATGAGCTTGCTTTGTATACATACATTTTTGCCAATACATATTTATTTAAAAAAATTTACATAATAATTTAAATAGTTTTAAATTCCTTTCATTTTTTGTGCATGTTAGAAACCATGTGCTATTACGATAAAGATATATTTTTCAATTCTTAGTTATATTTCCCAATATTTAGTGAAATATTATAGAGTATTTGTAACACATTTCTAGATTATTTTCTTTAATTTACATCTCTACAATTTTTCAAAATTTAAATTACAGCAATATTTTGTCACTTCTCTTAACTGAATAAATTACATGATTCAAAAATATTTTTCATTGCACACCCATATAATATTTAAGCAAACTATTTAAACTATATTTGTTATATAAAAATTAAAAAAAAATAATTGGACCATATTATTCTTCGACTTCTAAACGTTTTAGTTTTTTGAAAAAGAAATGGGATAAATTCTTCAGTGATGGACTGTTGCGGTAAGCTGTTTCATTCTTAGCTTCAGGACAAAAGAACCATTGATTCGAGTTATTGACAAAAGTAACTCAATTGAAAATTGTCTGAGCAAACAATACTCATAGATAAGGAAACTGTGCAAATAAAGTTACATTTGCTCAAATTCGATCAATTTTCGTATACCTTTTTTCTTGAATTCAAAGCTGCTAAACCAGCAGCTTATTTTCGGTGTTCGTGCACCTAATACTCTCCTCTTACTCAAAAACATTTAATATTTTTGCTTCTGAATAAGCATTTACCATATTTACTAGTGTGTAATGCGTGCTTATGTTTCCCTAATATATAAGGTAAAACACTGATTCGTGTTATACGCGAATTATTTTATATTGCTTCAGATAATCACACAATGTACATAAGAATTATAATTGGTTTAGTTTGGTTTGGATTGCTACGGTCTACTTTTTTGCAACGAGAGTAATGAGACCGGAACATACTACTTAAAGCCAATTCCGAACGGTTACGAACAACCATGCCGTTTGATTCGAACCCACGAACTCCGATACAGGAATCATAATTGTATATGAGAAAAAAACAAAAAGAAGGCGATACATTACGAGTATTATTGCATTCTCATTACACTCCTTTTAAACTTGTTTCATACAACAGTGGTAGCAGTATTAATTATTAAGTATGAACGCACCATGTCTCAGTTGAAGCACTGTTCCCAATTAGTTTTTCATTGTGACCTACTGTTAAGTTAAATGCTTTAGGATAACTTGATCGGTTTTTCTACGTGCTTGTTTGATCTCACGGAACACTTGTAAGGGAGAATAACTGTGAACGAATAAACTAAATATGACTTAAGGGTGAATGCATGACTCTATAACTTTCTATCCTAGATTCCTACTAATTTTAAGGGATAAGATTTGGTAGTCGCGTGCTGTCTATAAAAAGGAGAACGAAGAACGGAAATAGGAGTGATTTAGAGTAAATATTTTGGGCTACGAATGTAAAGTAATGTGTGTGTGAAAAGAAGAGGCTTCTCTGATGGGCGTTTCTGTTTATATTTGTAGCCAGCAAAGTACATTGTGTGTAAGTTAGAATTTGCAGTCACCATTTAGTAAAAAAACGAGTCTTCGGAAGTTATGTATCTCTTTTGTATGATTGTTACAATTGTTTGTATTTTAATTTACTTGTTGTTTCTGAAATGGGAAAACATTAGCACTATGTTTTCAGGCTTAAAAATAAAAGTAACGGTGTAGGCACCGTTTACGCACTCTTCCCCTAAATAATAAAGAGGAATATAAAAAATGCAATCCTCGCACATCACTCTATTCCTCAAAGGTTGTTTACGAATGAGGAATCGGGGGAATGGAACAACTTATTATTTTTCTTATAATTCCAGACTCGTTAATACAAAAAAGGTTCTCAAAAATGTAAAAAAATGGGTCCATCATTTTAAAAATTAATTTTAAAATTAAGAGAAAACCACTTGACGTCACAGTTCATGAAGTTTCAATGTTGATATTTTGTTAGCAAGAACCTTCTATTTCCGGATTGAGTTTTGCTGGCATTTTAAAATTTTCTAGTCTTCAATATTTATTTCTACTCCGATCTTAAGGATAATTTTATCAATATCGATAACATGTGTACATTTGTTTATAATATCTCTTACCCGGATTCACCAAAAAACCAATTCGACAATCTCGCGAAAATTCACAGCATATGAATGTTTTCATATTAGGAAATAATTCGGATTTCGTGAAAGCGGAAATACGAAAAATCAAAACCAAAAGTTATGTAAAATAATTTTTCATATTTTTCAATTATCTTAATGTACTTCAAATGTATAAATGCTTTATTAATACTACCACCCCTATTCTGTTTGTAAACACAGACAACATGTCAAATATATCTATTTATGCACACATACACATTTACTGTTATAGTATCATGTTTTATATATAGAGATAGAAGTAATGTTTAAATAAAAAATTAGAAAAGTTATTAATACTTCTTTTAATTGGAAGTTATGTATGGACGTTATTTTGATCTGGTAAAATAAAAAATATGTGTAACGAAACACTTAGATTATGTTTTAAAACCACCATCATGTATGGTTTTAAGGATCACTATTGTAAAAAACCCTTTTTATCAACTTTCCTTAATGTTTACCTTTATTTTGTATGTAAAATACCTATCGTTTCATATTCACATCCAAAAGAGATTCACTTCATGGATCATTTTAATCAAAACAATCATGGCTGTCTTACATTAAAGTTTATTTATTAAATAATTTATAGAAATGAATGAAGAAGTTTTGTAAAATTATATTAGTATAAATAGATACGTACATATGCATATAACAGAATGGCCTGTTCATTTTTGATTTAATGTTAATTTCAGAAGCAGCATAAGCTTGTCTAATAACTTAAGCTCATAAATTGAAACAACAAGAAACGTAATAGGAAAACAGTATAAATATAAATTGGCTAGTTTTATGTACATAGAACCTGTTCTTCATGGCAGATGAAAATAATGTTGTTTAAATTTCAGAAAATGTAATACCAAGATTTTGTTTGTTTGTGTTGAAATCTGAAATCGGTATTGTGTGTTTGTACTTTAATTATAAATTTATGTTCACTCTACTATTTATTAAAAAAAAAAAAAAAACTCACAAATGACTGTTTGAAATGTATGATGCATTGTTCAGATTCATCATTGTATTTTTCTATACTTAAAGATTGTATTACTTTTGATTTATATATATATTGAATACATTTTTATTACTTAATATAAGTGTTAAATAAAAAATGAATATCGTTTCTGAAATTAAATTTACATTTTTAAGTAATATATGTAGAGTATTTTATAACATCATACTTTTTCAAATCAGCCTCCAATTTAATTGAAAAATATCACAGTGTGAACCACTTTATTCAAGAAAATAGGTGTCTCTCAAGAAAATATTTCAATACATTGAGAATATTTAAAACTCTTTTTTTTTTTTGTTAGTGATGTTTCAATTTATTATTGCAATTTACATCCTTCACAAACTTTGTGAAAATACTCCAAAATTAGGGATTTTTTTTAAGTAAAAAAAATATTGGTTAACTAACAGCACTTTTAAATGTTATATATATATATATATATATATATATATATATATATATATATATATATTTCGAAAACAAAGGTTTAATTATAGCAAAATGGTCTTCATAAACCCAAAGGTTTTATGATAATTTGGGGTATAATTTATCATCTCTTTTCATAGAATTAGTTCAAGCTTTACGTGTATTGGGATTTTTGGGAACGCTAAAAAATATCTTTTAATTGCAATTAGTTGCTGTATTCATACAAAATGGCACAATACAGTATTTAAAATATGACTTTTTTATGTCAGATATAATAAAAAAGTTTCTACTATATGCAATTCTTTGAACAGGAACAAGATAAAAAATAGCCTTATCCCATGTAAACAACGTATACCATCGGTGTGTTCAGGAACTGTGACGTAACAAAACTGTCGGATGAAAAGTACCGCTTTCGAGAGACGTTAAAGAGTCCGATATAACGCATTAGAAATCACTAATTAGGGCCCCAAATGAAATAAAAAAAGGAACTATCCTATTTACTTTTTGGTCTTATATTGTTTAAAAATAAAATTAGAAAACGTGAAATTCCCTCATTTTTTCATTTCAGTTCCCACGATGATGAGAAAGGGAGGGGTAAGCGAACCCCCTTCTTCCAAATTACTCCAGACAACCGACAGAAAGCGTGAAGAATTTCGTTAAGAATGGGGTTGTCTGAAGAATCACTTTGAAACAGTTTTAGAGGTGGATTTATTTTTTTTTTTCTAGTCATTGATTTACAATTTTGAAAATTACTTGCATGTGGAAACTTAGGCGCAACCGATATACAACATAACTTTTTTTTACCTTCTTTAAAAAAATAATAAAAAACAGGTTGTGCGTTAGAAACGTGTAAATACAGTATATGGTTTACATGTTTATAGACACGATTTCATGGTGGTATTTATCTCAGTGAAAATAGCTTATTCATTTTTATGGCATTTTTTTAATAAACTTATTGTATTTTAATTATTATTAAGTTTTTATATTTTAAGTAATTTCCCTCGCAAAGCTTTCCAAACAAAAGTTTTAGCTTAAATATATTAAAATTTTTCTTCTAATAAATTCAGTGAATGTTTTCAAGACATAAATTATATTTTTGAGCAAGCACTCTTTAGTTAAATAAAACATATTTTTTATTATGATGCTAAAAAGTAATCTTAATAATCATTGATTACTTTCAAATGGCGATTACTCTTCACAAGTTAGTCATAAATTTATTTTTTGAAAATGCTTGATTAAATCAAAACAAAACAAAAAAAATAATTGGTAGAAATAAGCCTTGCAATTTTAGAAAGGGCTCGATTTGCTGTTAAATTATTTTTTTAATATTCTAAATTTTAGTTCTACATTCCTGATACAATATATATTTAAATATATTTTCTATACAAACGTCTGTCAAAAATTAGGTCCTGATGGGAAAATATATTTTACAAGTTATGTTGAGTTTAATCTAATAATAAAACATGTCACTACATTTTAGAATTGGTGTCTGGTTCGAATCTCATTGTTCTCATGCATGTTCGTGGCCATTCAGAATATGCTTAAAGACGTACCCACTGATCTCATAAGCTATAGTGCAGCGAAATTGTAGACTATAGTGTCCCAATAAAGAATTACGATGAAATAAATATATTCTATATATTAGCTTATTATTTGTCCTTAAACAATAGTATAAGAGGTCTTGTACTTCTTATATGTAATAAAAATTGGCAATATGTTCCCAATAAAATTGTGGCATATGCACAATTTCATTGATTATGTCGTTGTTGGTAAGGCCACTTGAACAATCCAAGCACGCTAGAAGCTACTCGAATTAGGGCTAAAAATATGTGCCGTTAGTTTTGTAGAATACCACTAGGAGATAAAACGACTTTTTTTGCTCAAACCGGGTGTTCCGTCTCGGAGATTCGACCGCAGCGCCACAATGTTGGTGTGGCGAAATGCCTGTAATAGACATTAGCACAACGCTCCCCGACCCAGCGGGATGCAAGCTAAGCGCTCTAAACATTATCCGAAAAAGCGGAATAATAAATTTACGTGTTGGTAAGATTCTTAGAGTCTTCATTTAAAACGACGTCATTACAGTCCACATAACAATTAAAGAAAATATTACGACGGGACATTGGTCCGAATCATCCGGAGAAAACGATGCCAGAAACGAAAGGAAAACTGGAGGAAGAAAAAGTGGATATTTCATCCATAAAGGAAAAATTAAAGAGAAGCAAAGGCGCTATTAAGGCAAATATTACCAAGTTAGAACAGTTTGTCGCGGAAAAGACCAAGACTAAACAAACCACTACAACCGAAATTGAAGTCAAATTGAAGAAAATCGAACAATATCAGATAAAACTGGAAGATATAAGAGAACAATATTATGAATTACCCGATTTAGAAGAACTTCAAGCTATCGATTCGGATATAGAACAGGCTATTGATCGTCTAGAGTTATCAGAGGCAAGCCTACGCCTTTTGCTTGATTCATTAAAAAGTGCAATGAATGTGTCAAATCAATCTAATGTAACCGAAAGTGTTGCTAATTCTAATATAAGATTACCAGAAATACCGCTCCCAGTCTTCTCTGGAGCTTACACAGATTGGGCAAATTTTAAGACTCAATTTACTAATTTACTAATAAATAATACTCAGTTGAATGACGCTCAAAAATTATATTATCTGAGAGCATCTTTAAAATCAGAAGCAAAATTGTTGGAATCGTCAGATGATAGTTTCGATTCATTATTTAAAGCTCTCGAAGAACGTTACGAAAATAAAAGATTAATTGTTGATTTTCACATTTTTTCAATCTTAAATTACGAGAAAATTCACCAGGATTCGGCAAAAGAACTCCGTTCTTTGGTGGATTTTGTCAAGAAAAATGTAAGAGCCTTGAAAGTTTTAGATTATGATAAAAATAAACTATCGGATATTTTGCTAGTCAACATTATAATTCAAAAATTAGATAGGGAAAGTAGAAAGCAATTTGAACTTTCCTTAAAAACATCTGATGTTCCACAATTTGACTCACTTATATCTTTTATTGAAAAAGAAGTGCAATTTTAGAATCTATTACCCGTACTCCATATCCTAACAAACCTATGAATAAGCCTAATTCCTCGTTCAAATCGAAAGCATTTGTAGTAAACAATAACAAATTCCATTCAAAGCCATGTGTGCTGTGTAAGGGTTTTCATAAGCTATTTAAAAGTATCACATTTCAAAACATGAGTGTTAGCGAAAGAAATGATATTGTGAAACGCAATAACTTATGCATAAACTGTCTTCATTCTCATTCGGGCAAATGCTTGTCTAAATATAAGTGTCAGATAAAGGGCTGTAACATACAGCATAATTCACTCCTGCATGAGTCACGAAGCGAAACAACATCAAAAAATGAAAATTCCGAGGAGCAGATCGCAGATGTTCAGTCGAAAGCTGAAAACGGAAGTGAGGCGTCGAAGATCCTGACCTGCACGGCAAATAATAATAAATCTGTTTCGTTAAACACTGCTTATATATACAGACGAGCCAACTCTGGAGACAGAATTAAAGTACGTTGCCTACTTGACTCTGCCAGTTCCTTATGCCTATTAACGCATAGAGTAGCTCGCACTTTGGGAATAAAACTGAAAACAAATAAAATAAACATTTCCGGGATATCAGGAGTGAATGTTTCTGCGAAATATACAGTGAATGTTGAAATTTCGAATGAAGATGATTCATTTTCGTGCTGTATAGAAATGGTGGTACTAAATCGCATTTCAGATTTAATTCCATCAACTAAATTAGATATATCAAATGTAATTATTCCTCATTCGATTAAATTGGAAGATCCAGATTTTTATACACCAAAAGAGGTCGACGCGTTGATTGGAAGTGAATTATTTTTTGAAATTTTAAAGTCTGATCAAACACGAACACAAGATGGCGGTTTATTATTACAAGCAAGTCATTTCGAACATTTAATCGCAGGATCTCTTCCGCAGTACGATAATAGAAAATATTGTTGTTTATTGAATGAGTCGAATTTAAAACTAGAATTTAAAAGATTTTTTGAAATAGAAGCCATCCCAGGAGATAATGATTTCATTAAAGGTGAAGAGGAAGTGTACTGTGAGGAACATTTTTTGAAGACATACAAACGAGACAAAACATGTAGATTCGTAGTACAATTGCCATTAAAGGAGGGTGCAAAAGAAATGTTAGGAATTCTAAAGAAAATGCAAATAAAAGGTTAGAAGCTATTTGGAATAGACTAGATAAAAATAAAACAATGGCAAACTTATACAGGGAATTTATGGAGGAGTACGAAAACTTAGGACATATGAAGAAAATTAAACACGATGAAGCCAACGAGGCCGCGTATTATATTCCGCATCATGCAGTATATAAGCCAGAAAAGACATCGAACCCCTTAAGGGTAGTTTTCGATGCGTCGTGTAAAACAACTAGTGGCCTCTCACTGAACTCTGTTCTGTTAAATGGAGGGACTATTCAGCAAGATATTTTCTCTCTCGTCAATAGGTTTAGAACACACAGATATGCCTGTAGTGCGGATATAAAAAAAATGTTTAGACAGATCTTAATAGATCCGAAACAGAGAGACCTTCAACGCATTGTTTGGAAGGTAAGTAAAGACGCACCAGTGAAGATTTATAATTTATGCACAGTCACTTACGGAAAAGTTAGTGCTCCATTTTTAGCAATGAGAACATTAAGAGCCCTGGCTGAGGAGGAAGGTAAGAATTTTCCTGAAGCTGCTG
>CM063503.1:3466982-3541982 GCA_032207245.1 Pardosa pseudoannulata | reverse complement strand
TACTTTTAAAACTGTACCCTCCCTCGGTGGTGTGCAGACGTATCTTTTCTGAAAACACTTGACTCTGGCTATGCTCGAGGAAGGTTGTTGCTTTCGCTTGCTCTGTGCACGTGCTCTTGTATTTTCTCCCTGCGGTTTTTCTTCGCTGCCGCTCCGGCGTGTCGGCGTTGTATTTCTTCGGCGGTTTTTTTTCGACAAAATCTGGATTGATGCACTCATACACAAACTAGTAAACTATAATTTTTCTAATAACTTAATTAAATTAATTTACTCTTACTTAACGGATCGCACTTTTCAAGTAAAAATCTATACTACCTTCTCTTCAAAATTTCCTATCCTTTCCGGCGTACCACAGGGCTCACTTCTCGGCCCTACTTTATTTAATATCTATATAAACGACATCCCTGTTCACCCTACTACCGAACTTGCAATTTTCGCAGACGACACAGCGATATTCTCATCGAATAAAAATTATAAATTTGCCGTGACTGCCGTCAACAAACACCTAGTCAAAATTTCTGAGTGGCTAGACAGATGGAAAATTAGGATAAACACTAGTAAATGCGAAGCCGCAATGTTTACAGCCAAACAGAGAACGACTTATGTCAATTACAACATATATATCAATAACACTCGTATTCCTTGGTCGGATACTGTTAAATATTTAGGAGTAACATTAGATAAAAACTTAACTTGGAAGCAACATTTTAAAGCTGTTAAAGATAAATATAGAAACGCCAAGCGGGCTCTGTATCCCTTAATTGCTCGCCGAAGCAAAATGACTATTAAAAATAAGCTGCTCGTTTACACTTCCTTCCTTCGTCCAATATTTACCTATGCCGCACCAGCGTGGTCGTATGCAGCAGATTCTAACATTAAAATATTAACAGTTATTCAAAATTTAATATTAAGAGAAATCACTAATTCGCCATGGTACTTTCGCAACAACGAAATCCACGAGGAACTTAAGATTCCTAATATTCCAAAATTTATTTATAATCTTTCCACTAAATTTCATAAAAATTTAAGCAATGAATTAATAAATAATCTTGTCAATTACGACCCAACTGATGCTAGCAATAGAAGAAGGCCTCTGGCTATTCTAGCCAAAGATCCTTATTAATTTGTGTTGTCTTTATAAAAAATAAAAAATAAACCAAATAAACTTTATAAAATGTTAAAAAATGTAAGAAAAAAGATTTAAAATGCTTAAAACTGGCCATACATCACTTATCGTACTCTAAATTAATTTTATTTTGTGTAATTTCTCCTAATTCTTCCCGTAATGCTCTGCGCTATTGAAGGCGGAGCTTAATATTTAAATTCGCACATCGCCAAGTCTGCCGTACTAATACACTATTTTGCTGATTTCTGTATGCAGAGGTGTGGCTTGGTTAGATTACGCCTTGCCCACCGCTCTTCTGCATTGGGATGTCGTGGGGTTCAAACCCCGACGGGGACAAAATTTTCAAATCTAAATTAAAATTGATGAAATTTGTTTTTGGCGATTAATTATTATTTTTTAGGCTCTTTTTGGATTTTTAGACCATTTTATTTATTTTTAAAACATGTATTTTTATTTTTTCCAAATCATTAAAACTTTCGTACCCGATCATTACTACTAAGCAATTAAAAATTTATAACATCAAAAATATATCAATAAAAATTATTACTGTAATTAAATATTATTATTTAGGCCTTTAATTGATTTTTAAGACAATTTATTTATTTTTAAAACTTATATTTTTATTTTTTTCCAAAATTTTTAAAATTTTTGTTTTACTTATTATTTTTCAAATTTTTTCGGCTTATTTTGTACGGATGTCACTGGCCAAAAAATATTTATGTTTTGCTATCCTTAAACTTTCTACTCTCTAGTTTTGTGTTATGAACTCACGAATCAACCCTTCTATCTCTTTGCTCTTTTATGTGTTTACTTTTCGCTCGTTGTCATTTTTGTGCTTACTGATAGAAGCCTCTGGATTAACGGGTTAGGCCCATAGAGTCCAGTTGCGTCATCACCTTTGATGCCTTTGATGGTATGAGCTCTATCAGTTTTCGCATGGAATTGCAACGGTATCAAAAATAGGATTCGTGAGTTCAGGGAATTCGTAAACGAGCGCTCTCCCGATATTGTATTATTACAAGAAACCCATCTCCGTCCGGGGGATAAACTCAACATCAAAGACTGCACCACATACAGGAATGACTACCCTAGTCCAATTCAAGCCATGAGAGGTACCGCTATTATTATTAAACGCACTATTCCCCATCATGTAATTATTCTTCCTTCTCTACAAATTATCAACGCTACTGCTATTAATATTAAAATTAACAACGGATCAGCATTTACCATAATTTCCACATATATTCCACCATCTCTAAATCCGCGCGAAGTACTTGACGATCTCTATGCACTTAGCACAATTAATAATGACATAATTATCTTTGGAGATCTAAACGCTCAGCATAGGGACTGGCATTGTACTTGTAATAACTCTTATGGACAAATGATCACAAACTTTTCTGATAATTCAGACTTTGATATTTTTGCACCTAACGAGCAAACACACCACACTAATAATAGCAGCAGCGATATCGACTTTGCATTAATTAAAGGTATTCCAAATTCTATCACTATCGAAACCGTATGCGACCTCTCCTCAGATCATAATCCCGTTTTATTAAAAATATTTATTAGTAATAATCCTTATACTTTTAGGCCACAAAAATTTATTAATTGGAAGCAATTCAAAGATCATCTAAATTCTAAAAATTTTGACCTCCCTAATATTAATAATACCAATGACTTAGAAAATTTTATCACTAAAATAACTACTGATATTAACGACAGCGTTACTTTTGCTTCCATCATTCCTGACACAGACAAACGCCACCACGACAGGCACTTAAAATTACTAATAAATAATCGTAATCGTGCCAGAAAAGCCTGGCAGAGAAATAAAACACCGCTTAATAAGAGAATTTTAAATTATGCACAACAAGATCTCAAATATTATATACACGATAAAGCTAACACCCAATGGGATAATTTTCTAACTTCTCTAGACACCACTGACAATTCCATCTGGAAAGTCGCCAGGCACCTCAAAAATTGATTCACACCTATTCCTCCACTCAAAGATCCGGTTACAAATGTTATTCAATATACAGCGGAGGAAAAATGTAATTTAATCGGCAGCACGCTTGCTCAAAATTTCACACCTAATCCAGGTTCTGATGTAAACACGACCAATGATGTCAACTTTTCGATTTCTACTATTCAAAATTTTAATTCGCCTAACACTAACGTTCATACTGATTCGGCTACCCTTATCCAAATTTACCAAAACGTAAATCCCCTGGAGAAGATAATATCACTAATACTGCTCTCAAGCATCTCCCCATACAATACATTTATTATCTATATAGCATAATTGACCACATATTTTATTTTAACTACTTTCCAAAATGCTGGAAAAATTCTATCGTTGTCCCTATTCCAAAACCTAAAAAGGATCATTCTTCTCCAGATAATTATAGACCAATTAGTTTATTAAACACCCTCAGCAAAATCACTGAAAAATTTATTCTTGCAGAAATTAATAAACATCTCGAAGATCGAAACATCATTATTCCATACCAATTTGGTTTTCGCAAGAATCTTTCGGCTCCCCACCAAATTTATCGTATTACTGAACTGTTGACAAAAAATAGATTAAATAAACGTTCAACCGCCGCTGCATTTTTAGATATTGCTCGTGCTTTCGACAAAATCTGGATTGACGCACTCATACACAAACTAGTAAACTATAATTTTTCTAATAACTTAATTAAATTAATTTATTCTTACTTAACGGATCGCACTTTTCAAGTAAAAATTTATACTACCTACTCTTCAAAATTTCCTATCCTCCTCGGCGTATCACAGGGATCACTTCTCGGCCCTACTTTATTTAATATCTATATAAATGACATCCCTGTTCACCCTACTACTGAACTAGCGATATACGCAGATGACACAGCGATATTTTCATCGAATAAAAATTATAAATTTGCCGTGACTGCCGTCAACAAACACCTAGTCAAAATTTCTGAGTGGCTAGACAGATGGAAAATTAGGATAAACACTAATAAATGCGAAGCCGCAATGTTTACAGCCAAACAGAGAACGACTTATGTCAATTACAACATATATATCAAAAACACTCGTATTCCTTGGTCGGATACTGTTAAATATTTAGGAGTAACATTAGATAAAAACTTAACTTGGAAGCAACATTTTAAAGCTGTTAAAGATAAATATAGAAACGCCAAGCGAGCTCTGTATCCCTTAATTGCTCGCCGAAGCAAAATGACTATTAAATATAAGCTGCTCGTTTACACTTCCTTCATTCGTCCAATATTTACCTAAGCCGCACCAGCGTGGTCGTATGCAGCAGATTCTAACATTAAAATATTAACAGTTATTCAAAATTTAATCTTAAGAGAAATCACTAATTCGCAACGACGAAATCCACGAGGAACTTAAGATTCCTAATATTCCAAAATTTATTTATAATCTTTCCACTAAATTTCATAAAAATTTAAGCAATGAATTAATAAATAATCTTGTCAATTACGACCCAACTGATGCTAGCAATAGAAGAAGGCCTCTGGCTCTTCTAGCCAAAGATCCTTAATAATTTGTGTTGTCTTTTATAAAAAATAAAAAATAAACAAAAAAAACCTTATAAAATGTTAGAAAATGTAAGAAAAAAGATTTAAAATGCTTAAAACTGGCCATACATCACTTATCGTACTCTAAATTAATTTTATTTCGTGTAATTTCTCCTAATTCTTCCCATAATGATCTGCGCTTCCACGTCAAGTTGAAGGCGGAGCTTAATATTTAAATTTGCACATCGCTAAGTCTGCCGTTCTAATACTTTATTTTGCTGTTCTCTGTATGCAGAGGCGTGGCTCGGTTAGATAACGCCTTGTCCACCGCTCATCTCCATCGGGTTGTCGTCGGGTTCTAACCTTGGCGAAGTAAAAATTTTCTAATCTAAATCAAAATTGCTAAAAATTGTTTCTTGCGATTATTTAATATTATTTAGGCTCTTTTTGGATTTTTAGACTAATTTATTTATTTTTAAAACATGTATTTTTTATTTTTTCCACTTTTTTAAATCTTTCGTACCCGATCATTACTCCTAAACAAATAAAAATTTATAACGTCAAAAATAAATCAATAAAAATTATTACTATAATTAAATATTATTATTTCGGCCCTTTTCGGATTTTTAAAACAGTTTAATTAATTTTAAAATTTACATATTATTTTTTGCAAAATTTTTTAAAAATTTTGTTTTTACTCACTTTTATTTAAATTTTTTCGGCTTATTTTGTACGGATGTCACTGGCCACAAAAATATTTATGTTTTACTATCCCTAAACTTTCTACTCTCTAGTTTTGTGTTATGAACTCACGAATCAACCCTTCTAATTTCAAAAGAAATGAATTTTATATTAATATACTCTATAAATACTACTTTCTATATTGAACAAAATATTTCCAAATTTGTAGATAAAGCAATAAGTTAATGTCTTTTTAAAATAGTAGGATTTTCGTCTGGTTTTAAAGCTGGAGGATGCCATTAGCGTATTTTTTCCGAATAAAACTGCTTTGCATAAAAATAAATAGTAATATCACATAAAAAATATATGAAATTAAAGCCAACAAAATTCAGCCAATAATTTAAAACAATAATGCGTTTCACTGCCTCAAATGACATACTTTAGAGCAAACGTCAAATAATAGTAACCGCTGCAAAACGAAGCTTAGTTCTACCGCAGTGTCACACTTGACAAGTTTGCGACAACGAAAAGGCTTTTTGCTGTTAATATATACCCACTTTTGCTTCTCTTAATAACGTTGGCATTGTATAAATATTTTTAATATTTTAGAGTGCAATGCAGAGAATTCTTCCCATTATTTTATAATTTGATAAAACCTCTTTCAGTTTCTCTCTCTCATATATATATATATATATATATATATATATATATATATATATATATATATATATATATATATATATATATATATATATATATATATATATATATATATATATATATATATATATATATATATATATATATATAATGGGAAGAATTCTCTGGGTAAAAATGTGCAATAGTTTCACTGCTACATTGGGAGTATTTTGTTTGTAATTTAGATATTAAAACCAATTCTGGACTGCTATTAACTTCCATTAATCAAGATGAAACCATTGCACTCTAAAATATTAAAAATATTTATACAATGCCAACGTTATTAAGAGAAGCAAAAGTGGGTATATATTAACAGCAAAAAGCCTTTTCGTTGTCGCAAACTTGTCAAGTGTGACACTGCGGTAGAACTAAGCTTCGTTTTGCAGCGGTTACTATTATTTGACGTTTGCTCTAAAGTATGTCATTTGAGGCAGTGAAACGCATTATTGTTTTAAATTATTGGCTGAATTTTGTTGGCTTTAATTTCATATATTTTTTATGTGATATTACTATTTATTTTTATGCAAAGCAGTTTTATTCGGAAAAAATACGCTAATGGCATCCTCCAGCTTTAAAACCAGACGAAAATCCTACTATTTTAAAAAGACATTAACTTATTGCTTTATCTACAAATTTGGAAATATTTTGTTCAATATAGAAAGTAGTATTTATAGAGTATATTAATATAAAATTCATTTCTTTTGAAATTATTTTATATGTTTCTAAAAATGAATACGTTAAAAAAATTACTATTTATTAAGACTTAATTTAAAGTATTAAAATATAACTGAAAGTAATTTATAGATCTTTAATTAAAATTATTAGCGTCCAACCAAAACTAATCGTGTTAGAATTCTTACTGAAATATTAACTAATTAATTATTCGTTTATAAGTTATTTTTTTTATTTGTGATTCCTTAGATTTTATTTTAGACTAATTTTATATAACATGTCCTGAAGTTTACAAAGTTCTGATTTTAAAAGTTTCTGTAAAAACGCTGCATTTTAAACCGTGTTCAGTGATTTACATAAAGTGTTTTTCTTTCAAAGTACTGAAAGAAAAAAAGTTGATACCTCTTAATTGCGAACTTGTCAAGCCCTTTACGTTGACTTGCTTTGTAAACAATGTAGCAATATGATCCTTGTCTAAGTTTTGAGAGTAAACGAGAAATGCGTTGATTAAATTAAAAGATTCTTGTTTGAAGGAAGAGAATGACGTGAACGGTAGCGAGAGAAAGGTTTTAATTATATTTTAGGGCAACTTGTTTAGTGAATCATCTCAGAGGATATGTTTGTCAGGAAACTTAAATAATAAATGTCTCAAAAACAACTTAATAATTAAATGCTGAGATTAAAAGAAAGCTTATGTTCATTTTTAGTTAATTTAATCTGACAAAACAGATCAGTTTTTACAAATGCATTTTAAATATACAAATGTTTAATAATACAAAAAAATTTTTTCGGGGATATTCAAAACAATTGTATCTTTAAGTGAAGTTAATCTTAAAAGATTTAATAAATTAAAGTATTCATTATTTAGATTTGAAACTGCTGCTTTATGAAGAATTGTGTATTTCAGTGTATTAAGGTTTAATACTTAATGAAATGGAAAGCATGTACTGTCGTGAGATGTAATCACTCGTTTACAAGAGGACAGAAGATGGTTTACACATTGTCATTTTTAACTCAATATCTTTGTCCCCCTTTTGTCCTCAGTTAAATGTAACTGTAATGAGGCGATTTAGATCTCTTTAAAAATAATTAAAATTTTAATTAAATAATGGCCGGTGCAACTTTTTTCTGTCATATACCAACAAAATTGCTTTTGATGATAAACAGAACATTTGTATTACCTAAAATACGTTATTCAAAGTTTAAAACATAATTCAGATTATTTGGTATATTAGTTTTTTAAGTATTTTGAACTGTAGACCTTTTTTGATTAGCATTCCAAAAGAACAAATTTGAGTCACACACAAGAAACGAACTTTAATCCCATTTGTAGAAAATGTATATTGGGATTATGAAATAAATAAATTAAAATATTAAATTTTTTTCATTTACATATTTTGCAAACTTTTTTTTTCGTTTACTGCTTGCATTTAAAGCTACAATTTGAGGATTTTTTGTCTTTGGACCCGGGGCCGATATGTTTTTTTAAAACAAATTGTCGCTTTATTGGGTTTTTTTAATATCTTTAGAGTAATATAAATCTTTAAAATTTGGAGAGGAAACATTCCGGTAAATATACTGAGCCCTGTGCTATCAGTAGTCCAAAGGTATCAAACATTTAAATGAGAATTGTTGTGGAGAATTTGAAAATGAAGAAAACAGGTAAAAGTTCTTATTTTTGAAATATTTGTGAAGTGATCTTTCTTTTCTGGTGATTTATTATCTACAATTATTTCAATATAAACATCTTACAATCTACAATAGCTAATATTTACGCTGTCAATAAGCAATAACGAGGTAATTACAGGACAGGATACAAATTCAACATCGTCAGCAATTTCGGATGTTTATGTATGGTATTAACGAGACCATGTTCTTATATATATATTACTTCTTTTTTACTTAAGTTATTTTTTATTCAACTTAGTAGCAATATCTTTGCTCAAATAATACCACCTATGTTCCACATCACTTGATTCATCCATTTAGCATTCCTCTTTTATTTAGATTTCAACTGGT
Organism: Pardosa pseudoannulata; assembly: GCA_032207245.1. Classification (NCBI taxonomy): domain Eukaryota; kingdom Metazoa; phylum Arthropoda; class Arachnida; order Araneae; family Lycosidae; genus Pardosa; species Pardosa pseudoannulata. The sequence continues at coordinate 3,533,252 of CM063503.1, read as the reverse complement.
GTTCACTATCATTCTCTTCATCCATTGTTTCAACTTTGTTTTCATTAATTTATTCCTAATCACTTGATACTCCACCTAATAATGTTTATAATCTTTATATTTAACCATTTGAATTAAATAAAGATGCATTTTTCCCATCTTCTCTCCTCCAAACTCAAAAACGGAATAGAAATACAAGCATTTGTGCATGTGGGCCGGGTTTGAGGAGCCCTAAATGATTAAAAATATCTCTTGCTCGGGCCTGAGAGAACCGGCGCGAGTCCTCGCGTTTAATCAATTCAGAAGTCAAGGAGTGTCGGTCGAAGAATAGAATAATTCAAGATATCTCTATAGGTCAAGTGTGGGAGAGAGGCGTCCCAAGCAGCAAAAGATGGTTGGCCAATCATTGGCCAAACACCGCCTTTCGATCTCGCGACGTCGGGCCGATTACCGTCTGCGACGTTGGAGAGTGGTTGTTTATGGCCGCCGGCAACCCGCCGGGCGATCATCGCCGCGGCGTGTTTCAGACAGTTTTGCCGATCATTTGCCGATGTTTATGATCGGAGCACGACTTAGTACCAATCATTTCCCGATATGTTGCCAATTATTTCCCGATACGGTGAATAAATGGGTGACCTGTTAGATTTATTATTAAATGCTTTTAGATTATTTAATTCTATGTTTTCTAATGTTTTAAAAAAAATTCTGTCCAGAAATTGGCTTCATTTCCTTGAATTAAAATTGAATTTTTAAAGTAAAATATTCAGTTCTAAAATAAAAGAAACTTAAATCCGTAACCATTTTTGTGTGAAATTATATACAGTTTTAATTTATAAACATGGAAATTAAAAAAAAAGGTTTATAACTGTTTTCTAAACCTTTTTGTTATAATTCAGAAATTATCCAGATTTCTCATAGTTTATTTAAAAATATTGGAATTTTTAAGATTTTTCATATTTTTCTTGAGTATAGCGACCTTGTTTTTTACTTTTTGAGAGTGTATGTTTAAAAAAAATGTTATCTTGTACTGCAAATGTACTGTAGCGTTCCAAACCCAACCCATTATATGCCTCAGCAAATATTTCTATAATATAATAGTTTAGTTTTCTCAAGACTATTTATTTAACAAAATTTGAATTTCTTTAATTAAAAAGCATATTTAAAAATTATCTTGCAATATTAGAACTAAAAAAGGAATAATTATAAAATAATAGTTTAATTTTCTTAATGTTGTCTATTTAAGAAATTTGTATGTTTTAATTCAAAAGCATATTTCAAAAACATTTCAAATAATTTTTTCTTGCAGTATTGCAAGTAAAAAATATAATAATAGCAATTTTAACTTATTATTTCATATTCAGCTTAATACTGAAATTTTAGTAAGAATAAAAACCAGTGATTTAGTTCAATAAATGAATACAAAAATTATCATGTTGAATAGAAGAGAATTTGAAAATACAGCAAAATACCTTCATAAAAATTTCACTATATATCAGAAACTAATCTTTTTTAAAGCGTTAGTTTGCACATCTTAAAACATTTTTATTGTTTTTCTCTGTTCTTCAAAGCAATAATACAATATCCAAACAAAAATGTAATTTAAAACCAGTATATATCAGATGAAAAAAATATACACACTTCAATCATGTAATTCATCTGTGAAAAATTATCTGTATCTGACATGAAAAATAGAATTATAGAATCTTTGTAATATAATCTGTGATAATTGTAAATATTTTTAACATTGTTTTAAGAAGTATATTTCAACAATTTCTGAATGAAAATATCTTCTGTTTTAAAGGATAAAGCAAGCATACCTTAATTTAGACTGTTCTGTTATTAAATGTAAACTATAAATAAATGTTTCAAAAACCAAAATTTAAATTCTTATCCATAACTTTTAGTTACAAATATTTTAGACTTACAAATAAACATTTTAGCACTCTATTACTTAATGTAATTTTCATTTATTTCCTAAGTACCACATTAAAATTTTACATTTCTTTTAAAATCAGAATAAAAAATTCTTTCTTAAGTTGTATATATCCTGTAAAGATATTTACATTTAAGTAAATAAATATCCAACATGATTAAAGCATAAATAAAACATTTAAAAAAAGTAGGGAATCAAATCAAACTTTATTGACAAAGACATCAAGTGTTATTTACATTAATTTTATTATTAGAATTGCAGCCGAATGGTTAAGGTGCTGATCTTCGGTACCGTAGTTCGTAGGTTAAAATCCCCCTATGGAATGGATGCTTGTAGCCCTTCGGAATCAGCTTTAGTCAATAGGTACTGGTCTCATTATCCCTCTTGTTGCAAAATATTTGACAGTAGAGCTCCAAACCTAACTATGGTCCACCCTCACGAACCTTCACAAGTTTATTTTTTTAATTGCTGCTTCATTTCATGTTCGGTGGCATGCTGATATTGACGATTGTTTCGGACAGATGCTGAAATAAATATAAAATTCTTTAAAATGAGACAAAAAATTTAAAACTGTTTAAATAAAAAATTGAAAAAGAAAACATTTTAAAAATAACCAGAGTAATTTTGTGCTTTATATGCATTATCACAAAAATAATTTTTAGTCACAAAATTTATTTTAAAAGTAGGGTAGCTGTGATTTTTAAAGGGGCCATAAACTTTTAGATCACATTTTTTGTGTATTTATAGTTATTGCTTTATTTTGAACTGTATATAGAAAAATGTATAATGAAATTGAATTATTAAAATGTTACAAGCGATGAAAACTTATAAATGTTTCCTTAAACAGACGTTAAAATGTACACAAAGATATGCAGAATTTTAATTCACATTTTGTATTAATTTTTAATTAATATTTTTTCTTGCAACCAATAATCTTAGCAGTGATGATTTGTGTATGTCGCTGCTAAGCATACCACATTGAGAAAAACAAACAATAATAATAATAATAATAATAATAATAATAATAATAAATTCTGCTTCCAGTGCACAAACACTAGCGATTATAAAAGAAAAAATCTTAAAGTGTTAGTGCTCCTAAATTAGAGATATTTCTTTCAACAACTGCTACCAAAAAAAAATATAATAGGAAACAGCTCATAAGTTTTTATGATTGAAGGCTGTAACTGTAGCAGCATATAAATTTTCCACTAAAATTGTAATAATTTCTTTAAAATTAGAAGTAGTAAGCAATGGCAGACATACTTGAAATCGATGTTCCATCCTTTCAAATTGTTTCACGTAATAGATAAGATTATGGATTACTCTACAGCTGAAAATAAAGGTAACTGAAATGAAATAAATATTTCACGAATTAACTTTATTCTTACAATAAATGAGTAGATAATACATTTTAATTATTTTAAGGGAAAATCATTACTTTTAAGCAAATATAGAAGGAAGAATTTTTGTTTCTTTTCTGCTTACCATTTCTTTTTCTATAGCTATCTAAATTGCTTGAAATTTTTAGCATTGTTCTATATGTTAATTTAAACATTTTCCTATGTTTAATTTACTTCTATATTTTTATTTTAAAGTACTTATTTTTAAAATTTCGCTGCATTTTGAACAGATACATAAAATAATATGAAGTGAAATACTAGTTATTTTAAACTATTTATTAAGTGGAAGAGTTAAATAAATGTACATGCGTTGATAAATATTTACAAAGATTATTATATTATTTATTACAAAATTTTATTTTTAAAAACAAGAAAATTAGAGGAATTATTCTAATGTTTGTGTGAAATTTCTGGAAGCATGGATGGACACATATATTTGCATATTTTGCATCCTTATTGAGTTTACTCCTTTTTTCTATCGAGTTTCTAGAAAGAATTGACAATTTTCTTGAAATATTATTTCCGACTTCTAGCTTTTAATAAATTTATTAAAATCAACCCTCTTAGAACAATCAATGTAAAGTACCAACCATATCCTGTCCTAAACATTCTTTTCACAGAACAGCTGCCATAATGAACATCCGCTAAATTAAACACCTGCGTAAAATATACTACGTACGCATTTTGCACCAGGAGAAAGCGAATACTCACATAAAGATAAAAAATTATTTAAAAATTACATTTTAAATTCTATATTCCAAATAATTATTTTAAATGGAAAAATTAGAATTTGTTAAATGCTCTCAAAACTAATTACATATAGAGTTTCATCATACTATTATAACATACTTTCATGATAATCTGAAATCAAAATGTATAATAGTTCTTGTTTAGATGCAATACTTGATTATGTGTAAAAGCATTCATTCAACCCGCAGTTAAATAAAGTAAAACAAAACTGTGCATACGTAGAGGCAGGTTACATGACCCTCTACTTGCCACTTGGCTTTAGTTACAAATACAATTTTTCTTTTGATAAGAAATTGCATAACTACTAACATACTAACGTTGAAAATCTTACAAATTCATAAACTGAACCCAGGAGATAAATATCTAGGCTTAAAACACACTCACAAGTTATATATATATATATATATATATATATATATATATATATATATATATATATATATATATATATATATATATATAATTAACAATTCCTTATCAAAGAAAGAATGCTTAAAAATTATAAGTAAAATAGACAAATTTTTTATTTTTGTGCAATTAATTATACAATAACATGCCCTACTTTTTTTTCTAGAAAATTGAAAGAAATATCAATGAAGAACTTTTTACTAACATAATTATTATTTCTTAAGTGTCTATGTTTCCACATGAGCTTATTATATTTATATATTAGTATAGTCAATAGTACTCAAATAATATTTTTAATTATTAAAATCACTTTACAAAAATTTGAAAGCCCAAAACAAGGTTAGGGGAGTATTGCTCATATATATATATATATATATATATATATATATATATATATATATATATATATATATATATATATATATATATATATATATATATATATATATATATATATATATATGTATATATATATATATATATATATATATGTATATATATATATATATATATATATATATATATATATATATATATATATATATATATATATATATATATATATATATATATATATATATATATATATATATATATATTAAAATAAAGTTTCAAATAATTGCATGTTGCTGATTTTCTCTTATTTAAAAACTCTTTATCAATAGTGTTACAAAAAATGCTCATGTTAAATCATTTTAACTGTTATTATATCTTCAAAACTTTTATAAAGAATGGAACTTCCGTACAAGTCGACAAGTATGTATTGGCAGCTATCGACTAGTGAAAATGCTATTTTTCATATTTTACTGATTTAACAGAAAATTGCTTACTAAATAAATAATTTTAAATAGCAAATACATAATGTACAAATGCAGGATAAGAGTAATAAAATTGCACTTACCCCGTTTACATCTTCAAATGCTCTGTAAATCCAAGATGGTTGAACTGTAGCACAGCGCTTGTTTAATCTATGCAGCGGAGTTGATTAAACTTAATGCAATGAACAGATTTCTTCTTCGCGCCACTAGTTTAAAATTTGTAGCGCCATCTAGGAGGCGTTTTTTTTCGGATGTCGTGCCAATCACATTAATAAACCTCCTCGCGACTAATCAGAACTTGACATCGCCCAGCACTTCCGGCGAGCTTTCGATGTGAGGAGAAAGAAAATAATCGGAAGGCGACGTCGCACCGACACAAGATCGACGTTTTAAAAATACGTGCGAGCATTTACCAATCAAGGCGATGATTGGCCAACCACTAGGCGACCATCCTTGCTGCTTGGGGTATTATAGAACAGGAAATAAAAAGATGGTAAAATATGTTAGGAGAGAAACGAGAATTTGAGAGGACACTTTTGAAAAGATAGGGAAGCAGATAATTCTAGATGGACAGTGATTGAGACCCCACCAGCAATTTCGAGAAAAATGCCCAGATGCAAAACAGCCTTCATCTTTAAAATAATCTTCTAATTCAGGGATGCTTCGTTCCAAACATTTATTTTTGCCTCTCAAGATCCCATCACTATTCCTCATCAACCCCATCTGCAAATTTGGTACGCTTTTACATTTTGAATTATTACAGATCCTCACTAAAATTTTAGCTTTAAATATATATGTAAATATGTGTGCCCACTATAGCTCATTTTCACTAATGATACACCAAATCAAACACTAAATGGACTGTAATCACATTATTTATTTATTTATTCTGAGAGCCACGTTCACAAGGCACGCCCAGCCTCAGAATCCACAACACTCATTGACGAGTTACATTATTTTTCACAGATGGCGACCGAGACGTCAACAATGTGTGTGCATTTCATTTGCTTCTGAATCTAACAGTAAAATAAGTTGAAACAATTAAATAAATGTCAAACAAATTATTAATTTTTTGTTATAAACTTTCATGTATATTAATTATAAATTTATCGTAAATAAAATTTTAATTTTTCTTATAATTATATTAGTAGCCTCTTCATAGAATCTGGGTGAACTTAAGCATTCAACTAAATTTTTTAACATAACACTTGAAACCAAAATTTCTGCTACCCAATTAAATAGCTTAAGATTGCTGCCAACAAATAAAAAACGTTAGAGGAGCTGCACAACAGTAATTAGTAGTGTACAGTCAAATGTCCTAAATATAGTAGACATTGCTGCTAATACAGGGTGTAATAAATGGTAAATAATACAGTGTGTCTATAAATGATATGATTTTGCAGGTGAAATAATTCCTAAATTAAATAGAACAGATTTAAATTAATAGCATTATTAGTTAGCTATTTTCAAATGGTTTATACCTTTTGTCGATGAACTTCTACAATGAACTTCTGGCAGTCTTCGATTTCACGCTAGGTACGGCCAAATATACCGGACTACAGTGCCTATTACTATCTGATGCTTTTTGAGGTTTAAAAATTGATACCATAGTGAAAAGTTATTAAATAATGAAGAGTTTTTATGAATTATCTCTTGATGATAATACATCTAACTTTAAAGGTGCTTCACAGCAATTCACAAACATATTTTACTTTAAAAATAAGCTTTCCACTTGATGTTATTTTACAGGTTGTTAAAGGAAAAATCTACCTTTAAATTTTCAATAGAATATAAGTGTAAAAGTTTTAGATGTTTCAAAATTTTATTGTAATGCTGCATAAAATACTGTAATTAGAAATCTATGATTTTTCAGGTCTTTTATTCTGAAAATAAGTCATACTTTTATTTCTTTTCCCCTGGCAGTGAATAACTTGAAATAAAATAGACGTAAAATAATCCTTTTGAAAATAATACGTAGAGTGATGCCCCGCGATGATAATACATTTAACTTTAAAGGTTCCTGCTAGACTGTGAATTCTGCCAAGTGATAAAGGAAATTGTAGTGCACTGCATATGTAAGAAGCATATAATCAAATCAAGAGTCGCAGAAACATTTTTCTCTCTCTGACTATTACATTACATATATATTTGTACTCTTTTCACATCTGGAATCGTGACTTGAATTATTAAATAAGTGTTTGACACATTTTGCAACAGGACGGATTTTTAGAATAGTCCGCATTTTATTTCTATTGCTTCAAATTTTTTTCTTCCGGCATCCACTCTCCTTTCCAATATTATTTGCAAAATAATATTTACATAAGTTTTGAGTTGATTCATATGTCTGTAGGAAAGCTCAGATATTTAAACATTCTTGGAATATATATTTTAAAACCCTATTCAGAAAATACATACATCTTTTCCATATCGAATTTTTGCGAATAAGTTATTTCATAAAACAAAACAATTTGTTACGTTTATATGATTTGCTTTGGTTTGGTTAAGTAGCGTAGGTCTACTTTATGCTACACGAGAGCTAATGAGACTGGGACTCGCTGCTTAAAGCCAATTTCTAGCGGCTATGAACATCCATGCCACAGTGAGATTCGAACCCTCAAACTTCGGCACCGAAGAGCAGCACCCTACCCATTTGGGCTATATTTATATGAAGCATCTATAATACTAAGCAAAAAAAAATTAATCTGAATTTGATGTGACATAATGTTTGGTCTATATAGTGGCAATGGTATTAAAAAGGATTTCTCGTAAGCAACAAAATATTATTAATTTCACGTTTAAAGCAGGGGGTCTTCTTATTATTTCCTATTCAGGGGTGAGGGGGATTTGCTCTTATATCATTCGTCACTTCCAAGCCACAGATATTTGTTGCCCATTTTATTTTGGAAGCATTATATAGGCGGCCAACATTACTCCCTGGGAGAACAGAGACAAAGTGAGTTTTCGTAATTTAGAAATAGAGACCAGGCAGAAGGCACCCCACCCACAATTGGCTTATCACCATCCTTGAGTGTCGTTTGTGAACTTGGAAGACAGGAACCTATTTTAAGTGAGCTATAAGGCCTAGATTGATTTCCCTATTTATCAACCTGCTCCAACCTGCGTATAATGCAATTTTATCATGATTGTCAATCATAATCTCTTGTAATAACCTGTTTTTAGTTTTCATATACGTAACTATTTCCATCATTCTCTAAGTATGAAAAACGTAATTGGTATTTTTAGTAATTATAATCCTAACTTTAATTTTTTAACATAAAAGTATTGGATTTTTGTTCTCATATTTACCGTTTCATTGCTTTTAATTCTTACTGTTGTTGACATTTTTCTTGTATTTTGGTTTATCTTTACCATTACTGAATTATTGTCTTTTGACTTTTTATAAGTCTCTTGTGCACAATTTTCAAATTTTTTTACCTATTGTTGAATTTTTGACATTTTTGATTACTACCTCTATTCTACCTCATGTTTGTCACAATATGTCCTATCATAATTCAGCGCCATGTAAGTTCATTCCACCAATCAACCAACCAAATTTAGTGCGTAGAAATGTTAACTTTTATATATCAGCTGTATTTCTTACTGTATTTTTAAAACAATATTTATTCTTTATATTACTACTGATAAATTTATTTGCAGATATAGTCCACTGTCTTCGTGTCAGTTTATTAGGCGTAAGAGTACATTTTTAAAATTTATTTACTCATTCATTGACGTGTGATGCAATTAAGTTTAAGTTGGTTGTGGAATTTAGAAAATTGTAGCTATTTACAAATAAAAATCTCAAATACATAGGTATGTTTCTTAAAGTCGTTTTAACATTTTCTAGATCACTACTCAGTGGTTGTTGCTATATCACTGTAGCTCAAAATCGTCTTAGATGATTTGGTTTGGTTTGGTCTAGAGTACTGCGATGGACATTTAGTGACATGACCTCCTACACTCAAAAGACAAAACATTATGACCACCCCTCCATTTTGCAATGAACTCGCCTGGATGAGGTGGAAGGCACTGAAGAATCATTCTTTCACTTACTTCTGTGTGTGATGGGAAAGGCTGTGGATCTAAGCGATTTTGATAGAGGGCACATTGTAATGGCTCAAAGGCTCGGAACAAGTATTTCCGAAACTGCACGACTCGTGGGTTGTTTGCGATCTACAGTTGTTAGTACTTATGCAAATCGGATGAATGACGGTGAAACCAGCAGTAGACGACATGGTGTTGGACGTCCACACGGTATCAGCTGACAACCCAATACAATGCAGGACCAAATAGAATAGTATCGGAGCACACTGTTCAGCGGACACTCTTGGATATGGGGCTACGCAGTAAATGTCCCACTTGTGTGCCTTTGCTGACCAAGCGTCATTGCCCGGGAACATCGCGACTGGTGAATGGATCAGTGGGAGAGAGTTGGTTGTTCAGATGAATCACGGTTTGTCATTCATCACGCCGATGGCCGTGTCAAGATATGTCGTCTTCCAGGCGAACAGTTTCTCCCTCAATGTACAGTAGCTCATACACAGGCCGGTGGGGGTGGTATTATGCTTTGGGGGACGTTCTCTTGGGCATCTCTGGGACCCGTGGTTGTGGTAGAGCAAACCATGAATGCTACAGGATATCTGAACATCATTGCGGACCAGTTGCACCCTTACATGGTCTCTGTTTTTCCAGCTGGAAATGGAATGTTCCAACAGGACAACTCCAGTGTCACAAGGCTGAAATTGTGTTGGAGGGGTTCCAGGAACATGATGCTGAATTCCAGTTAATGCCCTGGCCGCCTAACTCACCGGATCTCAATCCGATAGAACACCTTTGCTATGTCATGGGACGGCAGTTCAGAGTTCAAAGACAACCAATTCGCAATATCTCGGATTTGCGTAACCGTTGCTTAAACATATGGTACAGTCTGTCTCCGGCCATCTACCAAGGACTTGTAGTTTCCATGCCAAGGCCGGTTGAAGCTGTGTTGAGCGCCAAAGTTGGTCCAACTCGTTATTGACAGGTGGTCATAATGTTTTGGCTCTTGAGTGTAGTTGGTGTTGAATTTATTGCAAAAATTGCTTAAGAATAAAGAAGTTTGTGTTCACTGTAAGCCAACACCTCAAATACGTAAGTTAATAAACTTAAAGAGAAGAAAATTCGAAACATGCTAATAAAACTTGCTAATAGCCGAGTAGTTTCATAAAACACTGATTTTTAAATTTATTTTTAATACTGCTACTTTGATATTTTATATCAGAAATGGCTAAAATAGAGTTCAATTAATACAGTGGCTGATAATAACACAGGCCTGCGAAATTGAAATTTTTGAAAAATACAACAGAAGTTTCTTCTTATTTTTAAGTTATTTTATATGCTGATTTCGAAAATGACCTCCATTTTTTTCCATCACGTCAGGATTTTTTGTAAAATTGATGTACATATTACTGGTAATATCCTATATGGAAAAATGCTCTCGAACTGTTAGCTTGTACTGATCTTATCCATTCATGTGAGTTTATTTAATCTGTTTATGATTAGGCATATTAATTTTTAAACAACAATTAAAATTAACAATGTATACATTTTGTATATAAAGAATGAAAACCATCGCAACCAGAACGCATGAGCTGCACCAGGGCGAGACAAAAAGTTCCCTCGTTATTAAATTTTTTATATTAATTTTATAAGAAAAACACTCCTAGAAAAACCCCAACTACCTGTTTTTACGTTTTATTAAGGTTTATATATATAAGAAATGTAAGTTTGAAATATATTTGAAACTCAATACGAAACAAAGACATTTAAATTTAGTTACGTACATTTTTTCCGTTAAAATTTCTTTATGACGTTCTTCTTTTACGTTCAATCTTATCTTCATCTCTTGCTAACATCCAACAATATTCGGCAAGCATATTCTTATTCTACCTACCTTGATATTTTTCTCCATATCCTTCATATCTTGGTGGAACCTTCTCCCTGTTCTTCGCTGACGGATCCTAAATTTTCGGTAAAAAAGTCCAAATGCGATTGGCAGAAATGCAATTTTACACACATGGAGCAGCCCAACACTTGAAATTTGTCTAGCATGTTGCCAGCAGTTCTTTTAAATTTGGGATCTTTGTGATTGCCCAGAAATTTTTCCGCAACATCTTTGAAGGCAACCCATGCTTATCTTTCCTTTAATGTCATAGTTGTCTCAAATTTGTTATTCCTAATAAGTTTTCGGATGTCTGGTCCTAAAAAGACTCCCTCTTTTAATTTGGCTTCAGAAAATCCAGGAAACTTTTTACACATATATTTTAAGCAATCACCATCTTTTGGAAGAGCCTTAACAAACTGCTTCATAACACCTAATTTTATGTGCAAGGGGGTAATAATTTTTTTTTTTTTTTTTTTTTTTTGATCAACCAAGCTTTCTCGAATTACATTTTTGGTGCCTGGCGCAAGATTCTGCCTTTTGAGCCAATCTTTTCTGACCCAATATTGTGTTTTGTCACAGCTATCTCACTCGCAAATAAAACACGGATATTTTGTATACCCGTTTTGTTGACCGAGAAGCATGGTGATGATTTTTAAATCACCTCAAATGATCCAGCCGTTGTTGTCATATTTTATTTTGTTGAGAACAAGAGCTAGGTTTTCATACCTTTCTTTTAAATGCACCGGGTATTCAACTGGCACAGACGCCCATTGGTTTCCTTGATGAAGTAGGACAGCTTTAAGGTTCCTTTTTCACGAATCTATAAAAAGCCTCCATTCATCTTTATTGTAGGGAATCTTAAATTTCTCATCAATCCAGGAACATCTGAGCAATAAATGAGGTTCTCGTCTTCGTCAAAATACCGAATAAATTCCTTTTCACGATTCCTGTACCAATAAGAAGTGGTTCCTTTGGCCAATAAGTTTTTTCTTTCTGGAGCCTAATAATTGAGTTGCCTCTTTTACAGACTAAGTACTGGTGCTTACATGAGGTCACTGATAAAGATTCGAGCGTCGCTATAGGTTAACAGCGATTGCGACGGGAGGGAGGGATGATGAAGAGGGACATTGCGCGTTCCTAGGCTCTTTCCAGGCTCGCGTGCTTCTAGGAATCTGTCTAATTGGTGATCTGGATCAACATTAGCTTTCAAAGCCCTAAAATACTAACTGCGCTGTTGTAGTTTACCACAGAAGGGTAATTTTGAGGGTTTCATCAAGGTAAAATATCAAAACACGAAGGAAAGTATGAATGCAAAATACGTGAGAAATATTCATACAAAAACACATAAAATTCAATTTTTCAAAAAAATGTGACGTGATAGACATTTTTAATGATTCTTTTCAAAATCAGTACTAAAAAATAGGTTAAGTTTAGATGTCACATCCCTTGTATTTTTTTCATCGCAGGCCTGTGTAATCTGGTTTATTTTGATTGAATAGAATTAACTTTACAGGTGTAATACCATAGAGTTCATATTTTAAACCTTTCTTGCATGTTTTATGTTGCAAATCTGCAACATAACTTTAAAATTGAAGTCATTTACATAATAAGTTTTAAAAGGCCAGTTTTGTTGATTGTTGCCATCCTGCAGCAGAGAAATTAGCAGTAATTACTCTTGAAATCCTCATCAAATTCCTACATTTAAATTAGTTTCATATGATACGCGGTAGCTCAGTCGGCGAAGGCAGAGTTCTCATTACTGAAAGGTTACGGATTTGGGGCTGGAGCCGGCTTAAGATCCGCCGTGTTTGTTAAAGGTGACTGGGGCACGTAAAATATGTTCTTGGTCATAATGTCCTCCAAGTTCTCAAATGATACCTCTGGGGGTGGCAGGGCAAGCCTGGCGGTCATCTGCTTGGTCACTGCTTCTAAATTACAAAGACCCGGCGAGGGTAATGTTACTCGCTACCGTAGAATACCTTAAACTACACGTGCTTCTTGGGTGCTGCTAAATGAGTAACAGGTTTGAATCCTTGTTAAGGCGTTGGGATAATGTCTCTAGCGCCTGTTGCGTTGAAAAAAAAAGAGATTAGTTTATTAAAGTTTATTAAAGTTTCATTTATCGTTTAACCAGAGTTATTGCTGAAATCGGCTTTCATAAAGTGGAAAAAAGGGATAAATAAAGGGATTAAATAAAGGGAGACATCAGAAGTAGATTTTGAGAAAAGTAGTTTTAAATTATTTAATTTTTTTTGTGCCAAGCATTTTACAAAATTTATATAAATACATTTTTTATGTATGTTGAACATACTATTTTTGCAAATAATTTTTTGTTATATTCTAAATTCATCAAATTATTTTTAAGTGTTTGTAATAGTTTATTCTAATATCTGAGGAAATATATTTTAACTTAGCATAGTTAAGATATAAAGGGTTAAAAACTTTTTATTGATCTACAGGTTTTATAGCAATCTACTTAAATATACAATAATACCGAGATATATTCTACTCTTCTCAGCAATGGTATCATGCATTTTTTGTTTATTTTCCCCATGTCATAGATAATCAAAATTTTATTAAAAAGAATGTTTCGATTTGTTAAACTGAAAAATAATTCACTGTTAAACTGTTAGTACTGAAAAGAAATTCAGTGATCAATTCGTCTAATCGAAAAATAATTAACTTTTCAGTTTGTTGAACTGTAAAAAAATCTACGGCTCAGTTTGTTGACCCGCAAAAAATTCTACTGTTCAGTTTGTTGAGATGAAAAAATTCACTGTTCAGTTTGTTGATCTGAAAAATAATCCACTATTCATTCAACGGAATATAATAAATAATTGTATTTTTCCTCTGCTTGTGTAAATAAATAGTGATTTAACATATCTTTCAGATAAAAAAAAATATACTCCCACGATAAGAAAAATGATAAAATAAAATAACTGTTATCATTCGTGCATCTATAAGATTATGAAACGGTAATATTATTATGAAAGAAAACTAAAATAATGATTGATCATTGCTTCGAAACGAACGCTTGATTTGCCACCTGATGAGGTTGTACAGATTAAATTGAAACTTCAAGATGCATTAAATTTACCAATTCATTTCTAGATTATATGTTTCTTTACATATTCCTTTTTTCCCTGGGAATAATTTTTTCATATGTGATGTATACACCCTCTTTTTTACACTCATTTCGTAACGTACGTAAATGTTTTCTAACTTATATTCCCAATATATATTTCAGTAGGGGAATCTAAACTTGTATACGTTAGTAAAAAAATATGAATAAATCCACAGTAACAAAATATGTTTCTCTTTCCTTTGAGACAACTGGAGAATTGTGAATTGCGATTATGATTCTAATTCTTACTGAAGAATACTTTTGATGCTTTAAATCTTTGACCATGATTTCGGCTTGAAAAATGTTTTCTCATGAAAGTTTTTCCTACTCAACTTGTTTAATTTCATAATACAGTTTTTCTACTTTCATACAGATAATTTTAGTCTCTAGACCTACAGAAAATTTTTTATATGATGAATATGGTAAATTAGAATTTAAGTCTAGTAAGATTTCTTACAGGAGTGTTATTACATACTATTGTAGTTTGTGATCTTACCAATGTGACGTTAAGACTTACGGAGGAAAAGTTACTTTATTTTTTCACTTCAAATTTTGGAAAGCTTGATGTTAAGTTTCGTAAAAAATGGCTCGTTCATAGCAATCTTTTTAATAATCTTCATAGCTTTTTTCTAATTCTACATATCCACAAACTTTTTTGACATTCCTCATATTCTTCGCCAATTATATTTTGAGCAAAAAGGTTGCCAGTGAAAATAGCACCAAGTTATTTTCTGGGACACGTTGGCCAATCAGCTGCAAGTCAAACAGCGAAATTGCGATAACGACATGTACGTCAACCAAGAATGTCCCGGTAGCACTGCAAAGGTCACCCTAACCTTGGCCTTCGAGAACCAGACACCCACAACCATATTGTGACGTCACTTAAGTGAGATTTCCCTGTGTAAACAAACAATCCAAATCCCAAGAGGAGTACGGAAAATAAGGGGTTTATGTATTTTTATGCTTAAATGTATATTGTAACTTAACATTTTAGTAAAGGATTTAATGAAAGGGTAATTAATGGTTAAAAAAAATTCATCATGCTATTTATAGAAAATTTTAAACAATCCAAGTATTCATAAATGAACACAGTATTACTTTCAGCGTAATACAACATAAGAAATTTAAATACTTTTTAAAATTAACACTCACTGTAAAATATATTGATTTAACCATAAAAAATATTTTGTTAATTCTTCTCTGCTAAATATTTGCTACCAACTGTAAAATTCAATGAACAAAAAGGACAAATTTCATAAATATAATAACAGTACAACTAATTTTCAATTATTTTATTTCAGTTACACACAACAAGTCACACAGAAATCATTTATTCAATTTGTTTTAACATACTTTAGAGTAAGAAATATTTTGACAAACAAAACATTTTATTTAAAGGGAGTTATGATAATGCTCCCAGTTTTCTTTTCGAAGATTTACATTTCTTAGCATGAGAGGCTAGAATTGCATCTGAGTTTTTTTTCCTTACAAAAATTATTTAGTAATATATTTGTCGCAGCCCATATGATTTTTTTTTTACAATTAAAGTGGAAGCGTGAGGATTTTCACAAAACACATCTGTTTGAAGTAAGTCCCTCTCCTCTAATGCCTATATTGTAGTTTCACTAGCTAAATGACCATGATTATGCATTTTAAGAAACTCTAGTTCATTGTGAAAGCATAATTTATTTATAATAATGTAATTATAGATTACAGCATTTACAATATGTTCGAGAGGAAACATTAGCCGGCCGCTATCTAATTTTTTTTAAACTCATACTCAACATTAATATTAAGAGTTTTATCTAGCCAATGCAATTATTTACATGGCATACAAGATTCTTTCCTCAAAATGGAATATAGACAATAAGCTACTAAATAAATGATAACTGGAAAGTAAGGCTTTGCATTTTTAATATCTAATGGTAGTACACATATATCAGTATTGCTATTTAAGAAATCACTATTATCAATACCCTCAATTTCAATTAAGAAATCTTTAATTTCAATTTCACCAAAAGCTTTAGTTTGAAGTTTTATTTCTGTCTGTAATCTTAATTTACTTTCAGATTCAAACAGCTGTTGTAATGATATATTATATTGGCAGCCTGCTAATTGTTTATAAAAGCTAAACCTACCCTCTAAATCATCTATTTGAAAATTTCCAGGTAAAATAAAATCAATATGTAATTCTTCTTTACAGTACTTGCTTATTTGAATAACGCCATTCACAGTAACTGTCAGAGCTGCATGCGTATGTTTAGAAAACATACCTGTTGTGCAGCATATATCTTATCCCATTCATCTAACTAATTTAAAAAATTTGTCTAGAAAAAGCATTTGGATATCATTTTCACTGAATGTTAATGGGGTTTGGTAGACATTATTTGCCCTAGATCCTTTACTTATAAATTTGACATTAAGTATATACCACCAAATAAGAATTATTGTGATACAATTTGAGGTATCTTGGGAATGGTTTAATTTATGGTTATCGCCAAGTTCAATCAATGCCTGAGCAGCAAATTCATTAAATATTTGTGAAACCATATTAACATTTTGCCTCTCTACATTTTTAGGGAAAAGTGCCTTAAAGCCTAATGTATATCCAAATTTAATTAATAAGTTACATTCTATTTCGTGTAGATCTTTTAGTGTATTTAAACATGCTGTTTTAATTGTGAGGATTGTTTATATTAAAACCTTCATCAAAATCTAAGTAGTAAAAACATTTTTCAAGATTTTTTTGATTTAGCCAATTGTTTCTAATGCATTTCAAAAGGTGAACACTATCAATAAGGTAAAATAGTGGCCTTTTGCTGTCTAGAGGGTAGGGATACACAAACTGAAATTTTGCTGGAGAAGTAAAATCTGACATTGCTTTTCGATTAATTGAATTGTTATCTGTAATGACGCATAAAACATTAAAGCCTATTTCTTCTAAACCTAGAATTATTTTTTGAGGAACAAATACAACTCATCAGCCGTCAAAGTTTTAACGGGTAAGATATATACAACTTCCTTAAATTTTGATAGAACACTTTCAATCATAAAAATATGAGCACTTGAAGCACAAGAATTAGTATTATAGCTTATACCTACGATCTTACCTCCTTTATATTCAACATATTCTTTTATTAAATGGATCTCATCTAACATTAATATTACAAGTCTATCACAATTTTCTATGAGTAAAAAATTTTTTCGGATATTATTAAATTTACAGTTAAATTGCTCTTTGGATGGATTTAAATTAAAAGGTGAAGACAGACATTAAATGGTATTTTCTATCACATGTCCAGTTTTTTCATTAAGAACTTTAGTAGAAGTCAGAAAATCGAAATCTGTGAAGTGTAGTTCACAAGCCTTATTTTTAAAACTACTGACCAATTTCAGTACAGTAATTGACAAGTGAAAAGTTAAATTTTAGCACAACTACAGTGAAGTTCTAAGATGTGATGTAGTCAAGACTGATAAAACCAAAATATATTTGGAAAGGGAGGGGGGGATAAAATACAAAAGCATGCGAAAAACTATTTTTCATCAAACAGGGACTTTACTGGCCAAATTCTAAAAACTGCCTAATACTGACCTATCTGAAAAAATACTGACCATATTTATATCTGATATATGTAAATAACTTATGCAAATACTGCTTAATATAGAAAAACATATTTTAATATTAGCTTAATGTGAAATATTAACTTATGTTTTGGTTTGGAGAACTACGATCTACTGTTTTGCTCAGGAGGGCTAATTAACTTATGATAATTTTAATTTATGGTTATTACAAACACACACAATTATAAAGATATAAATAAAATTTTCACCAGTAAATGGACAAAGTTTAGAAGTAAAATAATACTAAATTAACTTACCCTGCTATATTTTGAAGGGGTAAAATTTTCTCGCTTGATAGCAACAATCCATTTTTTGATAATTCTGGATCTTTTGGAAAACTGGAAACTGTCAACTTCGGTTCTTTTTTTATAATTAGTGTTGCACAATGGTACTACACATGGACTAAGCAATGTAAATTAAAAATAATTTAGTTTTTCCAGACTGTAAGCAAAATTGCAAACGCTAGTAAATCATGTGCGTAAAAATCCGCAGGAGAGATACAATGGTGGTAGATCCCTCAAAGTATCCCACAAGTGGGGTTTGTAGATCTCACTGAGCTGACGTCACAGCTAGGGAGAGATCCAGTGGTTCTCGAAGGTCAAGCCCTAACGGGATCGGAAAAAATAATGAAAGGGGATGAAATGGAACACATGACGTGAGGTTGATTTTTATGTGTGTGTAACACCACAGATAGGAAATAACAATACTTTCTGATACAAAAATAGTGGCATACCTACTTAGTTGCTATTTGGCCTCTTTAGAAAAGTTTTACTACTTTGAACTATTTTTGGAAGTAACGTTCTAATTTACACACTGTGCACATCGTGATTAGTAACACGGATTTGTATATATTTATGCTGTCTTTCTTAGGAAGTATGGCTAAATTCTTATATATGTAGAATTTCCGTCATAAAATCCTTAAAATAACTACAGACTAGAATAAGTGAATAACAACTAAATTAAATATCGGTAATGTTGTTCCTTCAAACGTAGGAATGTCATTTATAAAGTGCTATCAGAGTTGCATCGACTTACTAATATAATTTGCCATGGGGCAAAATCATCAGGCAATAAATGCGAGAATTCATTCAGAAGCATAATATCCGCTGGTTATTTCTAATACTTGTGATGGAAAGATATTTTTAAAAAGTTTAACTGATCTTAAAACTTCACATATTTTCTTGAAGTTCGTGATACTAATTTGCGATTTTCTTACTATTTATGATAGTTTTTTTACAAATCAGTAAATATTTTTATTAAATAATAACATACAGTAATTCAAACTAGATGTCATCTTACATGACAGGATTTCAAAAGCAGAAAAAAGAATTAATGTCAGATGGGAAATAGAACTGAATCTTTACTTAAATTTCATATTTTTTTTTAAATATTTATAAAACTGTTTTGTACTGTATAAAAATCTGCAGTACCTTATTCAGAAACATATTGATATTTCGTTCAATCAATAATTAGTATGGTGTAATAACTTGAGATTGATTTATACAGAGGAAGCATAATAGATAAATACATTAATATTGCTCCGAATTTTATATACACACACACACACACATATATATATACATATACACATATATATATATATATATATATATATATATATATATATATATATATTATATATATATATATATATATATATATATATATATTATATATGAATCTTTTATTATGACAAATGGAGCATACTTGAGAAAATAGGACGTTTCGAAATGTTTAGATTAACTTTTATTAATATATCTACTGATTCTTTTGACGGCTGGAATCGCATACGGCCCTTTCCATTTATCAAGCCAGAGCTTCTTTCATACTTGATCGATCGCATTTCCTCAACCATGATGTCATTTGTCTTAAACTGACTACATCAGCATGTAATCTCATTTTTCGAATAGCTAATTCAAAACTAGAAGAACGGATAATGTGTCTTTGCAGTTCCTTTCCCTTCATTTTGTTTTTCCAACTTTAAATTTCTCTTCAATGTGCGAATAATTTTTCCATTAAAAATTTTAATGCCTATTAAACTGGTACTTCAAAATTCGAATATTTTATCAACAGAGATTTCATAAGAAACAATACCGTGCCTTACAATATTTGAAAAATATGAGACAATTTATTAAGCAAAGGTGTTTATTTTCCAGTTAAAAAATCTATGCATTTATTTAATAATTAAATTTGATTTCTCTACTATAGTTTTGGTAGAAATTCTTTAAAAAAACGCCTCTTTTATTTTACAATTTATCAGAGTTCAGATATTCTAATAAAATTAAATACTTTTTAAAATATTTTTTTTTAATTTACAGAAAGAATATTTAATTAATAGACATGATCTATGAACACATTCAAAGCTAAACTGACTATATGACTAAGGCTTATCTGTAAAAAAACCGAAAAATATTTAAATGGGAACTATTATACAACTGTAAAATGGTCAATAGCTGAACAGACACTGTATTTCAGTTCCAGAGATCGTTGGTTCGCATTACCCTGTAGGTAAAGATGTGCGTAGTCGTTTACAATGAATAGTAGGTTCCAGTCTAATGAACTCTCTTGTACTGAAATTTACAATAGTTATTCAAACAAACTAATTGAACCGGAAAAACACATAAAATATTTTGTAGATTTTTTTGTTATTCTTAGTTTGAGAATCATGGCATTGCACATATTTCCATATGAACAATATATGATATCCAGGCAGCTGTTAATTTAAATTTTATTATGATTTTTGGGATTCATCGCTCACTAACAAACTTATATTTTTTTATTATTACTTATATTTAAAGATAATCTCAGCTCTTGCGAAATTATAAAGTTATAGACTTAATATGTGTTTTTCAGCTTAAATTCTGCAAATTCTTCAAAAAGGAAATACAATGTTATAAAAGTATCGCCATATAAGGCTAGAAAGCTTCGGAGAGTGTTATATCATAATAGCATAAAACTATCTAATACAAATATTGACAAATGAGGCAAGTGAAAATTTTCCATACCAATGTTTTGATTATATTTACTATTTTGCATCTGTTTAGTACAAAAGTAGAACTATTACTTTTTCGAAAATTTCTTCGTTTAAATTTTAAGAAATCCATTGCAAATAAGCATGGATATAAGATTGTTATTAACAGCCACAATTATTGTACATCTCTGTGATCTGTTTTACGTAAGCCATCATTATTTGATATATTTTATTATATTAAGCACCACTGGAAATAAGTGAGCTTTTAAAATGTGATTATTCGCTTTTCCTTAATAAGAAAATATTATTTCTGCCGTGAATAATTTCCCTGAAATGCATTCGCTACATTTGTTTACTGAAGCAAACAATGCTTTTTGGGTTCGTAAAATGAGGCAAATGTAATAACTTATTTCATTTGTATAGTTCTCCAATTTATCATATCTATTATATATTTTAAAATAGCAACACATACTTTTAAGCCGCCTCCATTAAGTTGCCTAAAGGATACAGCAGATTAGAATTGTGAACAACTCCTATTGCGCTAAGCGATAGTTTTGAATGTGTCTATCATCAACAAGCCAATTTAGTAAAACCACGTAAAAGGGCTCAAACATGTCTCTTGCACAAATGCTTGAAACGAAACATTGAACTGCTCTAAATTGGAAATAGCTAGTGGGTATTTGAAATGAATGTAGAGTGTTTACAAGTGTAACTAGTTTAATTGCAGTCTCACTTGATTATTATTTCCCATGCAGTTCGACTATAAAATTGTTTCCATGAATGCTGACATAACAGTGTAAAAGTGTAATTTCACAGTTTCCATTCATAATACAAATTCATCACAGTAAATTATTCATCGTAACATAAGCATGGCAATAAATTAAGTGCATATGTTGGAATAATAAACACTTTCTCTCATAGAGAATTTTAAAAATTAAACTACGTTATAATTTTATAGAAAGGCGTGCTTATTTTAATGTAGCATTTGCAGAAACCTTATGGTGTTAGTGTTATTATTGATGTGATATAGCATATTATAATACCTGTAAACCTATGTTTTATCTTAGTAAAGAAGACTTTCATAAATAATTATTGAAGAACAATAATTATTATTAGCATTATTATTAATTCCATTAAATTAAAAGGTGAAAAAAGAAATACAAATTAAATTTTAAAAAGTAGTGTAATTAGACGATATCAATAGATATTTTAAATATATTTTTCTGTATTATAGTAACATACCTTGGACAGGCGTTATCTTTAATTACTTAATAGTACAATAAAGCTTTACGCAGGATATGAACATTACTGTACTTGTAAACTACCAAAAATTTAAATGTGAATCTCGTAATATAATTAAAACTTACGATTCTTATTGCCAAAGAGAATTTTCATTACTTTATTTGTTTACTTTTACATTAGGAATATATGTTTAAGAAGTTTTAATATGTAATAATCTATTTTATCAGGACTTTGATGTATACACATATGCAATTTATAATAATTTGCACAAAAGATTGGAGGATTTATTAAACTTTATAAAGTAACATTAGTCTGCTTTACTGTCTATATGATAAAACAGGATGGGTTCTACCAAAATGTGGATAACTTTAAATCTCAATTTTAATGTGTGAGAACGGTATTATAAAAAAATAAAATTACTATAATCATTCCAAAGATTCATCACATCTTAATATTATAAGACCATTAAGTACGATATTTTAATGTAATGTTATGAAACACAAACTAAAATAAACACTGATTACATGAACATTACTTTTCTAAGTCTAAACCTAATAAATATGGATGTTAAAGAAAATAAACAAATATAAATGCACTATCAGGTTTAACTGTTGATTGATAACTTGTGTGTAATCAAAATTGCGTCAGAAATATTATTCAAATACGTACTTTATGGACTTCCAGAAGTTTTTATGATTGATTTTATATATTGTCATTGAGGCGAGAAGTCTTTATCTTTAGCGCTGAACCAAAATTTATAACAGGTGCGTAGAAAACTCATGGTAAAAACATAATCGGCTGTGAACACCACAGGACTTCTTTGTATGCTTATTATATTTTATATATATATTTTTTATTTTCTATGATGCTTCCTCAGAATTATCAGTTGCATATATTTTTTGAGATTCAAAATACTTTTGTCTCTCAAAGTAACGGTGTTGTCTGAATACAGCTCGAGAACTACCATCGGGCGGAGATCAGCAGCGTAAATACTCGTTATATTGGGACTTTTCGTGATAAAGTTTTTCGTTCTAAACTAAAATTTTTCACGATTACAATACATCCTGTAGGCACAGAAACTAATATCCTGGAAGATTGAAAACTGAACTATTCAATATCTACAGTTAAATCGTCAAAGAATCTAAAGCTTCCTTTTAGTACTGTAATTAATATTTGAATATTATATACTGTAAATAGTATTTTATAGTTCAAATAATTTTTAAAACCTTTTTCTTATGGCTACATCGTTATCTCCTTTGTTGTAAAAAATGTGTTCCATCTTATTTTCCATTTATCTCTAAATGAACACTGTGCAAGATTTTTGTAATGATTTTGAATATCTAATGACACAGTTCATTTACTATTTTTAAATATCTTTCTCATCATGCACTAATCATTCATATCATCATCGGAGCACTCGTACCTCCTCCTCCCAAGTATTAATGTGTTAAAAGAAACTTGTTCTGGACACTATATTAAACTAAATTTCTCAAACATAGAGCATCGTTTCATCTTTGGTTAGCTCTTAAAATTGTTTTCGATAACTTTAACCTTTTGTTATGTTCCAATATATTGTTTTACTTAGATTATTACTGCAAATGGTTAACTTAAAGCTTTCCTTGTTCTAGGAATTTCATTTAATTTCTTTATTTTAAGCAGTTGATTTTAACCAGTAATGGCTTACATGCGTCTTTTTTTTATCTAAAGTTACTATTGCGGAATGAAGTGTTTCTTATTAAATATTTCAAAGCCTAATCTAAAGCTTCCTTTATCAAAAACAAGCCTAATCCTTACCCTAATCTCTTAATTGGACCCTTTACCACCAACGGTCGAATACATTCTTTACTCCATTTCACAAAAATAATAAACAGTAAAACTTAAAAATTATTCTGTACAAATGATTTTTATTCTATTTTCTAAAAACGAACTTCAAAAGCATAGTTTCAACTGTGTACAAAAGCGCTGTTACAGCTATATATGAAAACATCTATTACTCTAATTTGCCATGTTGTAGAACGGTAGATTTAATGGACGTTATATAGACATTTTTTAATAAATACAGTACAAATATCAATCAAAAGTGTCAGGGATCAACTAGACATTATAATAATCATAAAAAATTAAGCATTTTATGCTAAATCATTTTAGAGTTATGTTATGCCTCACATCCTTAATAAACTTTATCTTGAAAAATGTGGAACAGACTGTAGTCGAAAGTAGAACGATACAACTATATGCTTTGCTTTAATTGTCCTAAACACAAAACTTCAACATTTTACGACTCGGTTTCAGTTTAGACCCACAGCTCTAATACACTTTAAATGGAAATTTTTTGTTACATAGTGTGGAGTCTGAAATCAAAAGGGGGGGGAGCGTATACAGTTTGTTGTTATAATAGTTCTAAAAGCAAATTTATTCTTTTAGTGTTCTTGTCTGGATATATCTTAAGCTTTTTACACATTTGTGTTTTTATTTATTTTTATTCTAAAATGCTATTTTTGTGCTGTGTTTTGGGTTGACATAGCAGCAGTTTTATATTGCATCTTTAGCTTTTATATCCTTGATGTACTAGTGCATAAATATTCATATTGAAATCATACTGTTGTAGTATCCATCAAATACTTGTTTTTTATTCTTTTAAACATTTTTACCTCCTTTGTAAAGATAGATCTCAGCTTTGTTTTGTATTTTTTACATCCTTGTATAAGGCTCAATTATGTACGCATATTTGCTGTTCAATCTTGATTTTAAGCTGATATACTGGTTTCTTTATTATGGATAAAGTTAAAAGTTTTCGTATTTAGTAGTAACGTCTCCCCGTCCCTTATGGGCCTTGATTGATTGTACACCTACTTTTGGCGGGTCGGTTGGGAAGTGGAGAGCATACAGATGTCAAGACAAAAATGTCAAAAGCATGTTAGGATCGGTCAAAATGGTTATTTAAAGTTTCAAAATAAAAATTTACTTGTGCGTACATTCAGATGTCCAGTTTGTAACACTTGTCAATGTGCAATCAATGTCCCCAAATATTCACTTTTGCTTTTTATCATACTTCATAATAAATGACATTGAGTTCCCCAGATCCATAGTTATGAGGTTAAAATAACCAACCAGAATCAAGGGAAGTACTTGCTTCATTATAGTAGAGGACGTTTTATTAGAAAGAGTTTTTAACTTCTGCTTAAAATTTTGTTGTTTAAACTATCTTTTAAATTATCTTTTTAAAAAGTTATAAAAATGTATGTAACCCACTTTTTCTTTCTTTTAATCATACATAGAATACGGTTAATAATTTTGGACCACCCTGTATTTTACAATAATTGTTAGAGTATTTAGTAGAGATTTCAATTTCAGCTACCATTATACCAAAGATAAAAATTATCTGTAAAAATCTCATCAATTTCATACATTTATTTGCATGTGCTGACATTTAAAGTTTCAACATTTGTTTAATTAATTTTCAAAGTAAATTTTTAAAAATCAAATTTTTAAAAACTCATCAGATTTATATTTGTTTACTCATGCTACATTCGTAAAATATACGCAACAAAGCTTTGGTTTTTCAAAAAATTTTAACACTAGAACCGCAGCAATTTTGATATATCTAAACCACGGGCTGGGTCAAAGTGACCCCAAATGATATAAACCTGTGTTGTTATACAAAAAGTACTCTGCATTTATAAGGAGATTATGTTTATTCCTTTTTATACATTAAATTGTTATAATGTATGAAAAATAATAATATTTTACAATAAAGAAAATTTTAAATAGTTAGAAAAATATATTGAAAACATTAATTGAAATATTTAGTTTCTTATCAGGCAAGATGTCTTACTCATTTCATGCGCAGTTTGCACAACTTGTTTTTATATATTGTGTATACTTTCGGCATATCGATGTTTTAAGGTCAGAAGAAATATGAACAGTTTTGTTTTTACTGTTAGAAAATTGGCAACGAACGTTTTTTCGCATCTGCACAAATTCTTCAGTAGTATCAATTTTTGTCTTCGTATGTGACTGGTATTTTTATTTACGAATATTATACGTAGCTCGGAACCCCTCCGAGAGTTATTAAAGATATTTTCACCTAAATTTTATTCCAGTATTTTGTATGAATTAATCCAAGCAAGATCAAAAGTATTGAAGAATACTTGAGCTAGCCACCTCCTTGATTCGGCCTTCATAGATTATTTCTGAGCCATGTGGCTACAACGTAAACACCAAATTTTGTTGACTTATGAAATACCATTTCAGGAAACATTTTTGGGTTATTATTGTAAATATTGACTGTAGGATGAAGGGAGCTTAATAAGACCTTTTTACACTTTTTTCCTTGATAAACTGCCATACTATAATTATTGAGTAACAATGTATCGTATAAAAGACATATTTATATTTTTCACAAATACAGGTAATTCTGTCAGATTCTATTTCATTCACTGCAGTTACACCAGTGTTCTTCGTTTTTAACATTTGGAACAGATTAAATGTTGTGAGAAAATTTTCTGTTGTAATATCTCTTCCTTTATTTTCGAAAGGTTATATCAAACGCAAAGCGACGTATTCGGAAAGAGTAAGACTTTTAGGGCGTTTTTTTAATCTTTAATTAGATATGGAAAATCATTGAGCAGTTATTTTTTTTTAAATCGTAGAAACTTAATTTGAAACTTCCAAATGGGCAATGATAACCAGGGCTTCGAACCCGAACTGAACCGAAAACCGAAAACCGGAAAAAACCGTTATTTTGGTCGGAACGAAAACCGGAACTGAACCGAAAAAAATATCGGTTTATTTCGGTTCGATATATCTTTCAGTCATTTTGTTACTGTTACCAACTTATCAATATTTTCTAATTTAACGCCAACTTTATAATTATCATTACATGTATACTGCTTCTCGATTTCCTATTTTGATATTCACTAGTATTTTTCTGTTTCAGTTTCGCATGAAACTACTTGTAGAAGACATATTTAATTCAGTTGATTAAACTAGAAGTATAGATGATTTTTTAAGAAAAATATCGAGTTATATTTTATTTTTCACATCTCAGCATGCGATCATCCACGGATGTTTGTATAGACTGTTTAGATCAGGGAGGAGTAAATAGACAGGAGAGGCCCTAAGTGACGTAGCATGAAGCATCTATCAAATCTTCTGCGCATCAAATGGGCGTTTGGTAATGGCGGCGATTCAAATGTTTCGTAATAGTAGTATTTCATTAGGCCTGCTGTTTGTATCAATTCACATAGTGTACCAATTAAAAAAAGAATAAAATCTTCTAAATTTTGATAGAATTACATTTTTTGTTTATGATAGAATTATATTTTTAGTACAAATAAGAATATACATAAAATGAAATTATTCATTTGGAACTGAACCGAAAACCGTTATTTTTGGCGGAGCGAAAACCGGAACTGAACCGATATTAATTTTTTAGTTGAACCGGAACGAAAACCGGAACAAAAAAAATTACGGTTCGAAGCCCTGATGATAACAGTGCACTTCGAATACGCTAACAAAGGCATTTTCTCCCTACAAAGTCATAATCAGATGCATCTCATAGATGAAAAACAATTATTTACATTTCAAAGGAACGTACATTATTATTAAAATATTGCATCTGCGGCACTGTCTACAGCCACTGCAATAAAATATTCAGCTGTCCTTCTGCTATCAGTAACATTCCTCTGATTTCCTCCTGACCTTGTAAGTTGACCATTTGACCTTGAGATATTGTTCTGCTCACATACGGGCAATGAAAAGAAAACTATAAAAGTATTTCCCATTCCAGAACACTTTGGATTTCAAAATTTGTACTTGTGATTATAATGAAGTCAAAATGACCCATCCCGATTTTAGGTGTGAGTATTAAAAAAAAAAGTATTTAATGTATTATATTTTCATAAATTGTTATCGATACAAAATTCGGAAAAATCAAGAATTTTTTTTTTCAATCCTGTTTGTAACTTTTCGAGAAATGCTGAAATAGAAATGATTTTTGGTCTAAATGACCCATCCTGCGGACTTAGAATTAAATTATAAAACCATTCGTTGTGATTTAAAAATATTGACTTATTCATATTCTTTCTCGAGACTAGTAGAATGGAATTGTTGGTAACACGATACATTGCGTACATTAACTTGTTTATCGTTACTCAAAAAACACTTGTATTTTCAAGATTATTGCATCATTATGTACCTTTTATTTAAATAGTGTTTTACACAACCATCTTTCACTATTCCTTCATAAGAATATGTTTTGATTCTTTTAAAAAAAACAGTAATATTTTGAAATTACTTATATCCACTCACATCGCTAAGTTAAAGCTATGTCATAAAATCTAAAGAAAGGGCGAAAACAATGATGAATTAACTTGAAATCTACTCTACAGAATTATAAAATGAAAGCTGCACAGCTCGGAAAGACCAGTATTTAATTACTCGACACAAGAGTAATTGTTATGTCAGAAAAACTGTCAATCGCCTTAAAAGTAAAAGTTTCAAGGCATATAGTCTACAGGAGGAAGAATTGTCTATATTCCACATAACCGATTGTTTGCATCACCTCTCGCATCAACTGTATGGGTTAGGGAGTTGTTTTTCGGTATAAAATTCGTGGGTTCGAATTTCTTTGCTAGCATGGAGTTTTTAGCCATTAGAAATCAGCTTTAAACAGTAAGTTTTGGTCTAATTTGACCTTGTCTAGTAAAAACGTAGCTCCTAGTACCCCAAATCAACCAGCCAACCTATATTTTACCCTTTATGTACGTACACATAAATATACACACGCCATACGAAGATATATATAAACGAATACATATATATAAGTATACATAAATGCTTAAAAGCTCCGTTTCTGTGTAATGCACTAAAGCATAAAAAATAATCTTGTAAAGGAGGGAGAATATTGTATAAAATTTAAACTACTTGATAATGAAGATCTTCATATTTCCTTAAAATAAAAAACATATTTTAACAATTAATTATAAGGCACATGTTTTCATTAAGGAGAGTTATGAGGAACTCATTTTTTTCGTCAAAGTTCTTTAAGATTACTTTTAAAGGTTAGAAACATGATCCTGTATTGTCTGCCCTTACTTCAAACAAGAAGTTTGAAAGAAAACCTTCCTGTTTAGACACCTAATTTATCACAAGTAGTCTCAAAAATTGCTAATAAAATGCAAGAGAAAAGTTCTGGAATATAGCTATAATTAAATTTTGTCTTAACGACAGTATTTAAAGCGCTTTTTTTTATCTGCTCAAAATACTTTTAGCTAAAAAACTATAACTATGGGATTAGGATAACCTTTTTTTATTCATATTGTGCTTAAGTAAAACTTTTCAGAAACAATTTTTTTACTCAGCGTGATAATTATTTCATTTACAGCGAATTTAGGTATCAATGTAATATTGAATTGATGAAGTTTGAAGTGTTAATATATTGAAATTAATAAAAACAGCTTCAAAACAGTTAACTATTCTGATAAAAAAAACCTTATTGTTTTTTAAAGAGCATCAACACCAAAAAAAAATATGAATTAGCTTTAAGGCATATATCTATTACTTTTTAAAAAATATTATTTTTACGATCTTAGTCATGAAAATATAAAGAAATCGGAATAGTTCATGATGTTTATCATCTATGAAATTATCAATAATCATGCTTTATAGTATAACATCTTTTAATAAGTTTAGAAAATAATAATCTATTCTTCTTTAAAGGTATAAAAGTTGTGTGTGTAGGGTGTTTCTATCGGTCATTTGAAAGAAGTCTCAGTATTAAAACTTTAAGGGGGGATAATTTAGCGTCATGTAAGTTCAAAAGGAGGGGAGTTTACCAGTGAGCGATTATTACCAATCTAAATAAGATCTTACTGACCATGGCACAACAAGAACCACAACGGTACCTTAAGAATATTTTCTGGACTGGTATAGTTACTACTGTCACGGCAGCTCAAATATCCTCTGCAATCATATGAAATACTGAACCTAATTTAGGAAGATAACATATATTCGTTGTCATTACATTTTTGATATGACAATACTATAGAAACCATGCGTGATGGTGCATTATTTATAGAGTGATACAGATGTTTTTTGATGTATTAAACTTATTGTGAGTAATATTGTGCGCACCGTTATTAATGTGATAACATGGCTATCCATTTCTATTTAACAAGCTTTGATTAGCCGGTTGATCCACTTTGGTATACGAATCTTCTTTTCTACAGCATTCCATCCCCAATTGAACCAATCAATTGAACCAATTGGTTTATAACTTGAAATGATCCCCCCAAAAACTTGCTATTTTTCCATTTCACAATACCGAAGGAGTTTGTAATAAGGAAAACAAATATACCTCTTTCTTTATTAATTCTTTAAAACTTATTAAAGTACAATTTTGTAATTTGTTGTCTCGGATAACTGCAGCTGTACGGAAGTTTTAAGCCTTCATCTCTACTAATGATTGCAGTGATGTAAAAGTGTCAATATAAAATTCCTGATTTTGAAGCTATGAGATGCATGCAGTCAAATCTAACAACTCTTTTGTTTTCAAAGGAAATGATTTGTCCGGTGTCTGTTCTTTACCAATATGTATTTGTAAATAATTAAATTTCTTTTGACGTGCAGCGGACTTCTGTTTTTATAATGAGACTGGGACTTATTGCTTAGATCCAATTTTAAACGGGTATGGACATTGGATTTAAACCCACAAACTCCGGTACTGAAGAGCAACTCCCTATCCATTCAGTCATCTCTCGGATTTATGGCAACTCAAAAGGGCATAACCATTTGATTTCAGGCCAAGTGTGGAAACATTTCCGAAACGGGTAATTTTGTAAACTGTTAGCGGACCCCCGTGGTAAAAGTATACCCTGCATGGCGAAATAGCTCTATCCAATATCAGCGATGTTGCAAATATGGTGTACACGGGACGTAGATGGCAGAGTTGAAACGACAGCTGAAGAGATGCTTTCGGGGGAATAGATGTGCCCTTTGAGCAACTGACTGAGAGATGAACGAAGGGGCTACCAGTGTCTCCACAGGGACGGTTCAGTGAACGTTGCTGCGTATGGGCTTCCGAAGCAGACGCTGATTAATGCATCTATGCTGACTTCTGTTCATCGGTGACGAAGGCTGGAATTTGAAAGCCATTACCGCAACTGGACTTCCATTTGAGTTTAGATAGGTGGCTTTTACCGATGAATCATGTTTTATGGTCCGTCGGACAGATGCAAGTTGGGCGTATACGGCGTGAAAACGTCTGAAAGAAAACACCCTGCAACAATTGCCGGAAGGTTCCAAGCTGGAGGAAAGAGCATTATGATCTGGAGCATGTTTTCGCGGCATTATCTGGGTTCACTCATCATTGTGGAAGGCATGATTGATCAACACAAGTATGTATCTATCCTTCCTGATTATGTTCACCCCTTCGTATGAAATGCTTTTCGTCACGATGATGGAATATACCAGCAGGACAATGCTACGCGTCATAAAGCTCGCAGTTTACGTGCGTGGTTCGAAGGGCACCAGAATGATTTGGCCGCATTTCCCGGGACTTAAACCTAATCGTGAATCTGTGAGACCAACTCGATATGGTTGTTCGCCCCATGGATGCTCACCGACATAACCTAGAGCAGTGGGCCATTGCACTGAAGTCGGCATGGCTAAACATCCTAGTGAACACCTTTAGGAACTTAATTGACTCCCTTCCTGCACGTCCCGCAGAAGTCCGCTGTGCAAGAGGTAGTTATTCTGGATTCTGATAGGTGGTTACATTAATGTGACTGGGCTGTGTATTCTATAAAATTTTCTTTTTTTAATCGCTGTAATTCCAAAGAGTTTATTTATTTACCTTTCCTTCAAATTACCCATTTGTATTACTATTTAATAAATTCCTTTAAAATGGGTATTATTCCTTTAATATACAATATTAAATAAATATAATTAGACGTAAGTGTTGCTGATTATAAAATACTTTGCATTTAAAAGGAATAATAATAGTACTTCAAGTATAAAATATTCCAATCCTTACAAAATTTTTATTTTTCTCTTTGAAGCAGATAAATCTCAAAATATTTGTTCCAATTTATTCTAAAATAATAAAGCTAGCATATGAATAAAAAAAAAATTCTTAAGGTATTATTTCTATAAGGTAAGGAAATAAGCATGGAAAGCTTTAATATTTAGTGACAGTTTAAAACTTTTTAACATATAAATTTCAATATTTTTACATAATTTTTCAGGGATTATTTGCAACTACAATAAGTTGCATATCAAAATTAAAAAGAAGAATCATGTCTTTCTTTTTCTGAATCTTGTAAATCTTGTATCAAAAATAGCGCACCCCTTCACTAATAAAAACTAATAAAACTAATTATCTGTAATTGTAACTTTAAGTCTATAATGGTTGTTCAGCTAATCGAAAGTTGCCTGAAAATTTCTCCTTGAATCGTGCTACATAACTAAGAATACCTATGAAAAAAGTTGTTTTTATATACATCACATTGCAGTTAACATAACTAGTCTTACAATAAGCGATTAATTCAGTTATTACTAATAGGTACTTTAAACAGATCTTAAATCAAAAGTTTTCGAATTATGTACCGCATTTCTAACCGTCAAATACCTCCAAAATTTATCTATAATTTATGGCGTTTTAAATAAAAGTTAGTTAAAAATAATACATCCCGATTTAAACTATCTATTCTGTTGCAAATTAAAAGAAATATTATACATATCTTTCAAGAGAAAAATGGACATTTTAAGCATTATATTGTTATAATTCTATTTCTTGCAAATGGTTAATTTTAACAGTTAATTTTAATTCTAAGATTTAAAACATGTCCTATGAATAAAAGCCGAACGATGGTGGAATGGTAGATTTATGCTCTTTGGAACCTTAGTTCGAGGGTTCAAATCCAGCTACGGGCATGAATTTTCGTAGCCGTTCGGAATCGACTTTAAGCAGTAGGTCCCGGTCTCATTATCTCTCGTGTGCAAAACAGTAGACCGTAGCACTCCAAACCAAACCTATGAATAAAAATAGCTACATTGCACCTTAAAGGAATGTGCATGGAACGTTTTCAATAATGCTCTTTTTAAAGCATTAATAACTTTTAGATTTTATCTTGAAACCGTACGGCTGTTCATATAAATATATGAAAAATAACATTAAATTTTTAAGCAGATTGGGAAAAAGTAAAATTACCTAGTTTCGAGGTTCTTAAAGTCGTTTTAAAACCTGTACAAATAGAGAAAACCGTATGAAACATTGAAGTTTTAATTACTGTTGGTCTTGATCCTACACTTCCTGATTTTAACACTAGATATTTAGAGTTCATTCCTTCCGATATGGTCCAAATTGAAAAGTTAAGGCATCTGTACACCTTCGGAGGTGATTTTTTGAAATTTTGGACTTTACTTTTCATATAAATTTTATGAATAAAAAAATTTAAAATTCTGAGAAAGAATTATAATATATGGTTTAAATAATTTGTTGGAATTTTATGCTGCAAAATATGGTCAAAATTTAACTAATTAAGCAATACGCAAAACACACTAACTCCAAAATAATTCACTGTATCACTGTTTTGTAAAACTGATAATGCTCCTAAATACATTTTTCAGGGAATACACTATTATTAAAGTAATCAATGATATATCTATGAAGTTATGGGAACTCGAGTGCAATGATAGGGGAAATTTCTCAAAAATTATACGTAATTTATGAAATAAAGGACTATAAATTCCAAAACAATTGTCCGTTAACCATGATTGTAGTCTATTCCCTGCATCCACATTTGTATAACACACATTTAAAATTTCAAAAATTTTAAGCTTCAAATTTTTGAGTTATCATGTTTTGCTATTAGTAAAATCACGTAAAAATCAATTTTGAGAAAAATGGAAAAACAACTTAATGTACAAGAAAAACTATATACAAATACTTATAAGACCTTAAAATAGACTTGTTTTCTACAATTCATCTATTTTTCTCTTTAAAAGAGTGCTTTTTTATTCTGAGAGCTTTTAATACTTTTCTGCGGTTCATTTTACAAAGAGTAAATTGTCCTTTTAAAGTTGTCAAAATTTACTCTAAAGTTAGGCTATACATAATACACTATAACTCAAAAATAAATCTTTATATCACTGATCCGTAAAGTTTATAAGTATATTTTGTAGGTAATACACTATTATCATAGCGACCAATAACACATGTATGAAGTTATGGTAACTCGAATATAATAACAATGAAAATTTTTCAAATAATTGATGTAGTTTATGAGTTAAAGGACTGTAAATTCCAAAATAATCATTATTTTACTATGATTTTAGTCTATTCCCTGTATATATATTTGTATAACATACATTTAAAATTCCAAAGCATTTGATCTTCAAATTTTTTAGTTATACTGTTATGCGATATGTAAAATCTCATAAAAATCATTTTTAAAATACAAAAGATGAAATTTGATTTATTTACCTGAAAAACTATTGATTAATTATTAAAATTCTCCCGTTTTATATAAAATGATTTCTTTTATTTCAGAAGATGTCACTATTTTTTCCTCAAAACTTTTCTGCATTTCTTGATTGCTGGTACAGAAAATCTTTTGGAATTACAGATTCTTATGCTGTCTAAATGTTTATATCTCTTTAATGTATAAAACCATGGACTTAAAATACCTAATTTAGAAAACACATTTGGACAGCCTTTAAATCCATTATTAAATTGAATTACTGCATCATTTGCACATAATCTCAGTGTTTTAAGGCAAACAATTACATCTTTTAGCACTCTTTGAAACAGTACACTGTTAAAGGACTCATTTGCATTTTGAGTCTTTCCGTGTAAACACTTATTCAATAGTTCCCTTGAGCACAAATCTAAGTACACTGGTTTAATAGCATTTAATACTTCATTTGATAAACCAGTATACTTATTTTTTGTCGTTGTACCACACACCAATGCACGTTGGTAGAAACACTGTCTTTTCCAAAAGGACACTGACCATGCATTGATATTTTTGAATTGGATGCACAGTGGAATAGGACAGCAATCACATTCCGTGGCGTTGTTTGTATGTTTCCAGCATTGCTACGTATAGCAATTCCATAATAATTCTAGAGTCTGTCAATAAATGTATCGGTCAGTTTTCTTTTCCTGATAATTTTTTATTTTTTGAGTTTCCTCAAAAGAGTTCCTACTCTTTTTTGTACATGACTGATACATTCTATTTTTGCTACACTATTTTCACTATAAACATCTTTGATACACATAAAGCCTTTTGAATCCCCAGCATCATAATATTCTGAATACTGTAGTTTACTCATCTCTTCGGATCAATTAAATATTCTGGATTCACCCACAGTTTCCATTTTTGCAGATGAACCTTTAAAATTACACTGATAAGCATGGTCAGCTTTCAACGATTCATAAAGATTTTAATTTTTTGCACACTAGACAGTATGCGGATAATACCTCAAAGTCTAAAACTTTTCCAGTATCAATAGATATCGCAGCAACACAGCCATTCAAGGATGTATATCATCTGTGTTGCACGTTCCATCCACCGACATGCCACACTTTCTTGTATCAGAGCTGCAATTTTCTTTGATCTTCGTAAGATCGCTAGCAGCCTTGTTCATATACTTCTCAGGAACTTATGATGTAGCTTTTAAAAGTTATGCTCATAAGCTATGTAAGCAGTTTTACTCATCTTAGGCAGATTTAAAGTTGTACACAGTTTATATGCTGCTGAGAAGCCTTTGTCAATCTGGCGGATGCCATACACCAATCTAGTGTTTATTTCAGAGATATTTACTAATTTCTCTAAAGAAGCAAATCCCTTGCAAAATTCACAATTTTTGCATTTGATGCAAAAATAGGAGCATAATTCATATCTTGACTCTTCATAGAGATTCCATTCCTTGCTAAAACATTTTGGGAAGCAGAGTTCAGAAATTATAGGAATTAATTTGGCCAAATCAAAAATCTTATTAACTGAAGTAAATTATTCAGATTTATGAATGCACAACTACGTTTCTGCCTTTAGTTTGGAAGAACTGGCAGTGATAATTTGATCATCATTCGTACTGAAATTTTCAGATTCATTTTGTAAACGGTTTCAATAAAACTTCCATTTCCATGTTCTAGCAACACTTTTCCCCAATTTTAAAGAAAAAAACTTCAAAATTTTAAAGAAAATAGCAAATTTTTAAGAGAGTAAATATAATCCAAACACGATGTAAACATGTGGTTTATGAACAAATATTAGTTGCCAATTTCTAAAAGGAAACAGCAAATATTATGCTGCCAGATTCTATTTTAATATTATAAAAGTTTTATTTTTATATAGCATGCATTCTTTTGATCATTTAAACCAACTTCAACACAAAATCATAAAATAAAACTGTGTAAACAAACATTTTATTTAATCCCGGTTTGCAGACCGTACCTTCCGGTTAGAAAACTGTTTGACATACAATATTAAAATAGCTATAACTCCAATTCTAGGTAAGCTAGAACCAAAATTCTAACAGATTTAGAAAGAAAAAAGATTGAATATTATTAAAAATAAAAATTGAAAATTCAATATTTTGGTCGAAAATTCCCTTTTAAAGGTGTACAGATACTTTAACGCTTCTTTTCATTTTCTTATAATTTTATTGCCATATATATATATATATATATATATATATATCTTTAGTACATTAAAAAGATACATTCATCTACATTTTAAGGGATATTACAGGATTCAAAATTCTAGATTACAATGTAAATCTGTTCTGATTTAAACACCTAATAAATTAATGTAATATTATTGAATTTGACAAAATTTGTGTGTTGCATTTCAAAATATTTTTATAAAGTAATACTTTTGGTATCAAAGTATATATATATATATATATATATATATATATATATATATATATATATATATATATATATATATATATATATATAGATCGATAGATAGATAGTCAGGTTTAAAAATGGGGGTTAAGAATTAAGCAAGTTATAATTAAAAATAGTTGGAATTCTTTAAAGATAACGTAATGGGAGAAAGACGCATCCTCGATCAGAACTGTACAGAGTAAAGAAGCTAACTCGGAAGTAGGCAATAGGAATTTGTTTAGGTATCTAAGCTAAAAAGACACTTCTGAAATTGGGCTGGTAACATTCTCTCCGCTTGTCGTCCCAAAATGTGAACAAAGGATATCTAAATGGCGTTGCCATGGACAGAAGGATTACAATGAAGTTCTTATACAAGAACTAGTATGGGTCTTCCATGCCTTAATCACTCGGATTGTGTCAGATATATATATATATATATATATATATATATATATATATATATATATATATATATATATATATATATATATATGTGTGTGTGTGTGTGTGTGTGTGTGTGTGTGTGTGTGTGTGTGTGTGTGTGTATAACACAATTAATACAACATCTTCAGAAATTTTCGAAAGTTCATTTGTGATAAGTTTTAATTAACGTACAAACTTGGGATTTTTCTATAAAGGGATCTATAAAATTAATTAAATACGCAATACTTCAATCAGCAACTACTTCAAAACATCCTTAAAAACTGAAAACAGAACAAAATTTTAATTTAAAAAGTATTAAATATAAGAATAAGCTTATTATATTGATTTATTCTGACGATAACAAGCACACATTCAAATATGGGTATTTTCAAAGACATTTATTTTTACATTTTTCATTTATATCATGTTGAAAATTATATTTCTCAGTAAAAAGAGCCGCATATTTAAAGGACACTGAAGGTGACTAAAATGTATAATTGATACTCCAATTTATAACTATTGTTGTACTCTCGTTG
Organism: Pardosa pseudoannulata; assembly: GCA_032207245.1. Lineage (NCBI taxonomy): Eukaryota > Metazoa > Arthropoda > Arachnida > Araneae > Lycosidae > Pardosa > Pardosa pseudoannulata. The sequence continues at coordinate 3,495,222 of CM063503.1, read as the reverse complement.
TTCTCGTTTAAATGAGAATTTTTTATACGTTGATAAAAAACCGACAGAAAAATAATTTATTTTGATGCAGAAAAATAGTTCATTATAATCCCCTGAGTCTCATTAAAAAGTTTTAATAACTATTAATACATTTTTAATTTTTTTGCTAGATAAAACGGAAAAAGTCCGTAAACTTATACGGCGCGGAAGTGATACACGTATACGTAAATACACGATTGAAACCGCTCGGTATGCAAGTAATTTTTAAAGGGGGCGGATAATACATTAAGAAAAATCTACTAAATATAATTCATTATTCTTTCTTTAGATTCTTTGAACTTTTATATTTGAATCTATTTAAAAAGTTCTAATAACTATTGATAATTTGTTTTAAATTTGTGACTAAACAAAAAGAAATAAGAATAAATATTAAATAAATGTCTCTTAATGGAAAACCTTAAAAATTACCTGCAAAAGGTAAAAAATAGAGATTTAGTATTAGTTCTTTTAACGTTCTGAAACATTCCAACATAAACTGAATCATCATTACAAAACTAGCAAAAACAAAGTATGTCATATCTATCAAAGCATGAGTATAACCTACAATAAAACTTAAATTAATAAGACGTTACCTAAAACTATAATTTTAGAAATCTGTATATATTGAATATTTGCAGAAAATTGAATATAATTTTCAGAAAAATATATATTCAGCTTAATAACTGACCTGACAAAAATAGTTTTTCTTCTATTCTTTAAATCATTTGATAAAAAGTAAATGGTAAATCTCAAAAGAACATGCATGTTTCTTAAGAATATAATTTCTGAAAACTCTGTTATATTAGCGATATGCCGAAATCATTAAAAAGAAAACGTTTTTTAACAAAGTGAAAACGACATATTACAGAGCTTACTTACAGTTTGAAATACTGAATACCTGTAAAGTATTAAAAAATATTAGTCATATTTTCTCTTCTTTACGCTTTTGAAATACTGAGCAAAATTTTATATTGGGCGATTATTAGAAAGTAAAAGAAAAAGCAAACTATATCCTATTCATTACAACATTCGTATATTCACTAATAGTAGGTGTACAGTAGAGTTTAAATTACTATAGACTTCACTAGGAATATAAATCTCACAATCGATCTATCAGCGATGTGCAGAAATCATTAAAGCGAACACTATTTTTTAACGAAACAAAATGGTTAAATACTGAGCTTAATTAAATTTTGAAATTATGAGTTAATGACTGCGCTGCTTTATCTTAGAAAAATCTGAAGGATTCTTTCAATAAAGTCGGTGCTATTTATTTATGATTGAGTTAAGATAAAAAGCGTATAATTTATGTTAAGGTACTAAAATACTAAACACAACTTTGAACATTTTAAAATTCTAAACTCTCTCTCTCATGACATTTTTATTTCAAAGATGCTTAACTAAAGAAATCATAAAATACATAAAGCAAAATAATTCAATGGAAATAATTATATCACTATTTTACTTAAATGAATTACAGCTATATCATCTTCCAGAATACGCTATTGAAGTTTTATGATCCAGTCCAAATGTATTCAGTTTCCACAATAGGATAGAAATACTTTAAAAAGAGGAAAAAACTGCTAAATCTCATAAAAAATTATACCTATTACAAAATATGTTTGAAATGAAATTAAAATATTTGTGAAAAGATTTATTTGTAATTATTAAAGCAGTTGCAGTTGATAAGATTCCCTTTCTTATGATCAAACATAGATAGACTATAGTTAATGAATGGTTTAATAATTTACTTTTCTAAATCATATTTATTAAAATATGCAGTAAATACCAAAATAACTTATTTTGGCTTTTTGTTTCACATTTTTTTTTAGAAATTTTAATAAACGCTTTTAATAAAAAGCATAGTTTGTTTTCTCTGTAAAATAAGTTAATAGCATTTTTTTATAAAGATTCACAATTTGAACTTCAAAGAATAGCTATTAATAAAAGCAAATAATTTTACTTAAAACTAAATTGAAGCAAAAACTGTTAAACATAAAGTTTCAAAACATTCGAAAAGTAAGAAAAAAAAAACATGTATCATTTATGGAACTGAGCATTTGATATTTTTATGCTTTTCCCAGATTTTAATTAAACTTCTTCCTTTGAAGACAAAAGATTTAATTTATATTTTTGAAAGGAGAAAAATGTTTTTAATTTTTTTGCATGATAAAATTTTTAAATGTATTACTTCAACTTATAAGGTTTAAACGCGTTATCATCGTTTTTAAATCTCAGATTTTTCCCGAAGATTAAAAGGATTATAAAGTTTATAAAAAAGGCCTCTTTTATTTCGTCAATAATTTAAAAAACATGATTAAAATTTTATTCATTGGCAATTATATTTGAGTTGCAAAGAAAATTTTTACGAAAACTAATGATATACCTATCATAGTTTTTAAAGTTCTAATTCCATCCTATTACGATAAACTCCAATAGCATTTTCTTTGTAAAGCAAATTTCTGCATAAATTATTCTTTACATTTTTACTAGATCTTATCTACCGAAAATTAAACTGATTTAAAACTACTTACCCGCGATCATTTGCAAAGCGTACTTGTGAATGTATCATAAGAAAAATCCAAGATACCTTTTTTTATATTTTCACACATAAATATTCGTATTTCTAAGAAGACATTATTGAATCTCAGAACGAACTGGAATAGTCCATATCTCATTATTCATCATATCACTATTAAATTTCACCACTGATAACTAGTAGTTTATAATATTCATAAAATTCCATATAATTCTCCTTTAATTTGCTTTGTCTAGACTAAACAACAAACGATTTTTTAGTGTAGTAAGTTTGTACGATAATAACGCAATATGCTCTATTTATTTTTTAGTTTTTAAATCACATACATACTCATGTATACATATGCATATATATATATATATATATATATATATATATATATATATATATATATATATATATATATATATATATATATGAATTAAAATAAATATGCATTGCTGGAAGTTTATAATGTTTTAGAAAACATCTATGTTTTATTTGGTAAGAACAGCATGTGGCATCAAAGAGAGAATGAAAAAATATTTTGACCCGCAGTTTCATTCGACCTTCTTGCTTCCTGAGAAATGGATAAAATGTATTCTTTAGACTCTTCTACTGAGCATTCGTAGAATGAAAAATGTCAAAGTATATTCTATTCTTTCATTTTCCGAGTTAACCATAAACAATATCCCAGATCACATTCATTTTTTTAAACAGAAATAGAAAAATATATAGAGATAGTTTTATTTTACATAGGAGTAGTTTACTTTGATGACATAAAGAAAGAAATTTATAATGCGTTTACTTTAGAAAAATATTTTACACAAGGAAAATATCTTCTAGCTTAGCTTCACAAAAAGTCCTTATCTGCCATAGATTGGTATTTCATTTGTTTTGTAGCCTTTAGTTTCAACAGATTTCGGACGTAAATAAAATTTTAATATCATCGAAGTATAATCTATCTATTTCTATATACAAAGAACGTTCATTTCTATATTTCTTTGTAATTCATACAAATAAGCAGTTTAATTCTGATATCCATGACACTTTGTCAGCTTAACCGTAGAAACAACATAAGTAAAATATCTTGATCAAGTATGGCAAATAAAAGGATAGTTTGAATTTAACGTGGAAAGTATCCTTGAGCCGCAAAATATAAATTCCTTAATTATATAGAAGTTTATTATATAGTTACAGAAATGAGCAATTCCGACTACAAAAGACATAGAACAAATTAAAATAAAATAATTTAAGTAATCGAAGAATAAAATAAAAAAATTAATTTTCCCCCTGAAATTTTGTATTTTTTTTTTTTTTTGCAGCCGCCATTCTTTCTACTTCAAGGAACATTTTCCGCAGTGATTCTTTTAAAAATTGTCGTACGTTGGACGCAAGTGATTCTGAATCTGATAAAAGATTTATTTCCATTCACGAATCTAAAAAACGGCAGTCTTCTTAATTATTCAAGTCGCTGGAACACTAAGACTCATCAAAAATTACTTTCTTCTTAAAGTCTTAAAACTCACGGGTACGTTTGACACAAGCAAGAAACAAATGTACATCCGTCGATTGTAAATATGCAGTAAAGAGGAGTAGATAATCACGTGAATAAATTTCCACTGGAGCAAGCTAATGCACCGGTCTTCTATGGTCTGTAAAAATAACTTTAGAGGTGAAAATTCAATCCTTGACATAAAGATTGCAAAGATCTGCGGCTTTCCTGGGAGTTTTGTTCTATAAAAGAAGTAAAAACTCCCACATAGTATTATTAATTCAGGCTTTAGTTTTGAGAAGTGTGGAAGGAAGACAATTTCAAAGAATCACATCCCTGACTTATATTTCAGTAGCTCAAAAAGTTAAATTAAGAAAGGTAGAACTTGAGCTTAGAGAATTTTGAAAAATTTAGGAGCAATAATTATATATATGTAATATTAAAATCCCTTATTTACGTATTTTAATATTAATTTAATAACTTTTGTTCATAAAGTGAGTTCGGGGTTTGCGCGGTAATTCTGATTTTTCCCTCCAGACACGCTATAGACTTAGTTCAGCCTCTGTCTGGAATACTTTAGCCAATAGTTAGCGAGTTCTCTTTAAATATGGGTATTTTGTATCACGTGATCAATTGTGCTTAGGGATTATTCGTAGTCTTTTACCTTAGAAATCCCTACTTGAAAAGTGTATGTGCGGGTTCACATTGTCTTTTTGCACGAAGTTGTAAAGCTGTCTGCCTGTTGTACGGATTTCATGTTTATTACCAGAAATAAACTGTGTTGTGATTTTGAATGAGTCTCGCCCATATTACAAGTCGGCTGGATATGCTTGGCGCCGGGAAATCGATGGAAAAATAAATTTTGTTTTTTTCGATCGGCTGAGTGTGAACTGACTACATATTTCACGAAACGAATAACGGCATGAGTTCGCTATGTTTTGTTTTCAAACAATGTCATATGCAGAGTGGATGTGTCTGGAATCCATTTGTGTATCCAACTTTGAAGGGTTTAATTGTGGATTGTAAAATATTCGTCCCGGTAAAATGAGGCATGTTCTGATGAAAAAAAAAAGAGTGTTCCATGTACTTAGATGCGGTGAGACAAGGGAAGTACAGAAATGGTTTCCCTGAACCAGTTCCGAATGACATCGCCAATTAACTGACTAATAGTGAAATTTTTGGAATTTACAGAACGTTTTGTGTTTCTTTTTCCAGTTCGGGTCAGATAACATCATCACGAAGGTGACTAAAAAAGATTTCAGTTTCAGTGGCAAAAGAGACAATTTCGGTTTCCGTGACAAATGGGACCATTTTCGAATATGATACTTTCCAAGAATGTTATAGCTTAAAACCAACAGTATCTATTTTGGACAACTTTTAAAGAAGTAAGCGTTAATTATAATTTTGTTTTATTTTCATTTTCGATTTGTGTATTATGTGCATATTTTTTTTTTACTTTTGAAATGTGTTTAATATTTTTATATTTAATATTTGATTAACATAAGTGTATATATTAAATTGTTGCTTAAATAATTTGATGCAGTTCAGAAAGCAGTAAAGGAACGGAAAACTTCCACAATTAAACTACTTGATAAAATAATAAGTTCAAGTAATGATAGATTAAATCGTAATAAAATATTAAATTTTGAAGGATTTCCGTTTCAGATAGGAGATAAGGAGTTTTTAACTAAAGTAAAAGAAGTTTCGGAACAATTTACGTTACCTGAATTAATTAAAGTTTGTGATGTATTAAATATTTCGGGGGAGGGATTAAAAAACGAAGTGTCCATGAACATAATTTTTTGTTTAACAGATTTGGAATTACTTCATAAATCTATGCTAAGAGACTCGATTTCTGAAGAGGAAATTGAAACTAAAGTGGCTTGGACTCAAAACGAAAGTGTAATCGATAACGGAAATGTTGTCGACACTCGAAGTGTCGAATTGTCTGCTACAAATAATGTTACTAATAAAATTAATTCCATAAAACAGAACAATTTATCGGACCTCTGTAAAAATATTAAAGACTCCTTATCTCTCTCTAAGAGTAGTCAACGTATGAATATAAATTTTACTGATGTTGAGAACATAATTTCTAAATTTAGTGCGAATTCTTATGAAAATGTTAAGGTTTGGGTACAACAATTTGAAAATGTATCTAATATGTTAAACCTCACCGAACTGCAGAAGTTTACTTTTGCAAAACGTTCTTTGACAGGAAATATTTTATTGCACATAAAAACGGAAGTAGATGTTGACTCGTGGGAAAAGTTAAAGGTCACGCTCCTCAATGAGTTTGCCACCTAATCTAATTCTGCCAGATTGCACGAATTGCTTAGCAGGCGACAAATAAAAGACAGTGAGAGTGTATTTGAATATTTTCTACACATGCGTGAAATAGGAAACGGTTTAATTGATGCTGCTGCTTTGATGCATTATATTATTAATGGGATTAAAGATAAACCTGAAAACAAATTTATATTATATAGGTGTAAAGACTTGCGAGAATTTCGAGAGAAAATTAAAATATATGAAACCATGAGGACCGATTGTGTAAGATCTCAGACGAATACATTAAGCAGAGGCGTGATATTTTTGCTGAGGGTAAACAGCCTATAAAGAATGATAATTGTTTTTCTTGTGGTCTTAAAGGACACTTATCAAAACACTGTACCTAAAAATCTAAACGGGTTAATTGTTTTAACTGTGGTAAGTTAGGCCACAGAAGTTTTGATTGTCTGTTAAAAAAATAATAGGCCTAAACCTCTGTTTCAAAGTAACACAAAATTATTAAAAGTGACACATGCTGTTCAGGATTTATCACCCAACCCATGCAAATTCTGCGCACAATCATGCGCCAACCGGGCCCATTTAGCCGTGAGGCCCTCCAGGCTTACCCCGGCGGTGGTAGACAGATCGTAAGTATTGGGCTACCCCACTCTACGCTAAACCCGTCGAAGTACCCGGCCCGCTCCAGTCGCGCCGCAGGCGCAAAATACGGGTGACCGCAGTAGAGGTGCGCTGATGGGGAGGGAATTTGGAATACTACTGGATGCTTAGCTAACCTCTTGACGCCGGTGATTAGTGGAGGTGGACCGAACAACGCGGACTAAAGAAATGAGGATGAAATAACCATCGGGAATTTTGCTCGTTGCACCGAACTTGACGGGGAACCGACATGGCCGAATGAGAGAGACAGGAGATTTTGAGAGGCGACACTCGTAACCCTGGGCCGTAGTTCCATCACTCAAATACTCATTGCGACGGGACATTGGCCCACCCTGCGGAACCCCCGTGACCCGGCGTGCCCGAAAAAGGGGAACGCTGGAACCTCGCATAGTTCCAGGAACCCGAGAAAATAACCTAACCGGGGAGAAAAAAAAAAGGAAGTCGGGTCCTGGTAAGCTTGGCTTGCCGGCTTGGCTGCGTTGCCTGGTCCCTCGGTTCCGGCCTCGTCTTATGCAACCCTGAGGAAGTGGTTTCCGGGGAAACTGAACTAAAAGAAAGAAAGAAAGAAAGCGTCGGGTCCCGGTAAGCTTGGCTTGCCGGCTTGGCTGCGTTGCCTGGCCCCTTGGGTCCAGTCTCGTCTTATGCGACCTGAGGAAGTGGTTTCCGGTGGGAGTGGGTCCCTCCAGCTTGGCTGCGATATCTGCCGTCAAGGCCTTCGACTTATGCACTGGCTGCGATTTCGGCCCTTGGGGTCCGATATCGTCTTACGCAAACCAAAAAAAAATGGGGAGTGGGAGACTAAACATGGGCAGTGATCCTCTAGGGGAGTGGTTCCCCTTGAGTTCATTGCGTGGCCTGCCCTAGGGGTCATGGCTACGACTTACATTAAACACTTTGCCGAGTCACTCATCATTGCAGACCTTACCCTACCATGCCCTTCCTCGGCTGGAGCCTTTGACATCCCTTGTGGGTTGCCTATTGTCCTGCTCTGAGGTTGGGGAATCCTAGCGGCCGAATAGTGGACATCCTGGTTGTCCAAGGGGAAATTTGAGCTCAAACTGATAAATGGGGAGATAGGCGACTGGGACACCAATGATCTGGAACGAGCCTGGTGGACGCGAACCTGAAAAAGAGGCTTTGCTGAAAGGGAAGACGTTAGGAGAGGAAACAAAGAGTGTGGACTTACCCCACTGAAGACTGATGTCCTGGAAAGAAAGGGAGAATGTTAGTCGCCTAGTGTGTGTTAGTGTGTGTGGCTCCCTGCCGAGGTTAAATTAATAAAGCTAAGAATTTTGGGATAGGTGCGCTGGGCCTAAAGGTCGGACAGGGGGGGGCTGGTTTGGACCGTGACTGACAGATTGACCCACTATTCGTGCTTTGTGGTGTTGTGCCAGGCTAGCTTACCAGCGACTTTGCCAGATAGCAGAGGTGATTATTTTTGGACCAACAAGCTGACCTTTTTTTTTTTAATTCTGCGCACAAGTGGGTATTATGAACACTTTTCATTGGGGTTATTATTCTTGTATAAACAGACCATCTGTGTCTGGAAATTTGGAGCCCAAACAACGAACTGAAAAATGACAATTAATTGTATCCGGATACATCGAAAATAAAACGTACGTACAAAATAAAACAAAACTGCGAAACAAAGAAAATTCGAGTAGAAATACGACAATATTGTTAAACATAGATACGGGATCAACGGTGAATATAATTCCGAGTAAAATTGCGGAAAGTTTAAATGTTCTTATTGAGGAAAGGGAGAACATACAAATAAAACAAACTAAGTGACTAATAAAGCTTAACAAAACATGCAATCTTCATCTTAAAGTGGGCAACATAGTTAAATCGGCAGAGTTTCTTGTACTTGACACCGATTTACCATATGCTCTTCTAGGTTTAAAAAATTGCATTGATTTTACTTTGGAAATAAATTGTGCAAAACAGGTTGTTGTGCAGAGAAAGAAAAGCCTGATCACCTTTTCGAACTCTGATTGTAACAATTTGTCGTTGCATATTATGCCTGAAAATCCTGTTGAGCCAAATGATAGTCACTTAGAAAAAATAAATACAATAAGTCAAGGAAAAAATATAAAAGAAAGTGTTAAGGGAAAAGAAATTAAGTTTAAGATACAGGTAAACAAAGGAAAAATTGCTAGAAAAGAAAGTAAAAAGAAATGTAAATATGATAAAAAGAAAGGTAAAAATCCTGAATTTCTCAGTTCTTCTGACGCTGATCTTGGTAATGGGTGCACACATTGTCAATATCAGGTTGGGGAAAGCTATGAAATTTCAGAGATTAAGACACAAGTCGAGTTAAAAGAAATATTAGGAAATTACAAAGATATTTTTGCTACCAGCAAATATGATATAGGAAAAATTAGGATAGAACCGCAACGCGTAAGGTTAACGTCGGACATGCCCATTTCATTAAGACCGTATAAGACCTCTCCAAAACAGCAGGAGGAAATAGACAATCAAATTAAAGAACTATTAAATGCTAATATAATTAAAGAGAGTTCATCACCTTATTGCTCCCTAGTTACATAAGTTTTCAAAAAAGATGAAAATAAGAAAAATAGATTGTGTATAGATTTCAGAAAAGTGAATCAAATTACTAAATCAGATGCAGAACCTTTGTCCCTCATTGAAACCCTAATAGACAAGTTGGTTCAAAGTCAATATTTTTCAAAATTAGATATGGCCTCAGGTTATTGGCGTATACCGATTCATCCAGATAACACAGAAAAACTTGCTTTCGGGACTCATAGCAGTGGTCTGTATGAGTGGCAACGTCTGCCTTTCGTTTGGAAAAACGCCCCTAGCATCTTTCAAAGAACCATCCATAGAATTCTAACAAAACATAAGATTAACTTTGTTGCTAATTATTTCGATGATATAATCATATTTTCAGAAAGTTATAATAAACATTTAGAACATCTTCAAGAAATTTTCGAAATTTGCAGGAAAGAAAATATTAAATTAAAATCATCTAAATGTTCATTTTTGCAAACTAAAATTAACTTCTTGGGATATGAGATTTCCAATGGGACTGTCTCTCCAGATAATCACAATCTTGAAGTAATAAAAAATTTAAAACCACCTACTAATGTTAAAGCTTTGCAACGTTTTCTAGGTTTAATTAATGTATATCATAAATTTATTAACCAGTATGCAAAAATTCGTACTCCATTAAATAAGTTGTTGAAGAAAGAAACTCCATGGCAATGGACTGAAGAATGCCAGAATGCTTTTGTAACTTTGAAAAATTTATTAATTTGTAAACCAGTTTTGAAAATTTTTGATCCTAAAAAGGAAATTCATCTCTTCGTTGATGCAAGTTTAAATGGTGTAGGAGGAGTTTTGAAACAGCCCGATATTTCTGGTGTCTTACATCTGATAGCTTTTCATTCCCGCTCTTTAAAAGATTATGAAAGAAATTATGCCATTACTGAGCTTGAATGTCTGGCTATCGTGGATACCTTAAATAAGTTTCATCCTTATCTTTTCGGACAAAAATTTACCATACATACAGATCATGCGGCGTTGATGTGGCTCAAAAATGTAAAAAATTTAAAAGGTCGTTTGTTCCGCTGGTCCTTAAAAGTAAGTATGTATGAGTAGGATATTAAATACCAAAAAGGTTCCACAAATGTCGAGACTGATATGTTATCTAGAGATGCAGTTGAAACTGATGTTAAAAGTAGTCTAAATCATGTTTCGTACCTTTTAGCCTTAAATGAAATTCAAGAATCTCAAATGAAAGATAATTTATTAGGAAATTATATTGAAATTAATAATATTCTATGTCTTCGTAAAAATGGCTATACTAAGATAGTTGTTCCTTTTTCGTTGCGATTGAAGCTTCTCCAAATCGTGTATTAAAAATTCGGCCATCCTGGTATTCAAAAAACTATTAATCTACTTACTCCTGTCTATTATTGGCGAAATATTACATCAGATATTTCTAACTATATTAAACATTGTCATACGTGTCAAACTAATAAGAAAAAAAGACAGAAAAGGTTCGGATTATTGCAAGAGGTTCCTCCGACAGACCAACCTTTTGAGTGCTTAAGTTTAGACACCGTAGGAGGGTTTAACTATTACAATTCAACTAAAAAGTACTTACATTTAGTCATTGACCATGCTACGCGTTATATTTGAGCTTTTCCATCCAAAAGTGTCACAACAGAAACTTATACTAATTGTCTAAAACAGATCTTCCAAGTTCAAACCCCTAGGAAAATATTAACGGATAGAAATGCAGCGTTTACTTCATCAAGATTTAGAAGATTCTTAGAACACCATGATGTTAAGCAGTTGCTCACTTCTGCTCATCACCCTCAAACAAATGGAAAAGTTGAGAGAGTAAACCAAACGATAGTAACTAGATTAAGATGCAAAGTTAATAATTCCTCAAGTAAAATTCCTTGGACTACCGTATTAAATAAAGTAATAAATGAATACAATCATACCCCACACTCTGTGACTCAGTTTACTCCAGCTTACTTACTCTTCGGAGTAAGAACCTTATGAACCGCATATAAACAAACAAAATTTTTATCCTTCAGTAGATGAAGCGAGGAAACTAGCAAAAGAAAGGACAATAGGTTATCATAAAAGAAATAAAGTTAGATATGATAGTGATGATTATAGAATCGAAATTTAACATTGGAGATCTAGTTTTATATGAAGAATTTCAGTATCCAAACACTAGGAAGTTGACACCACCATATTCAGGTCCTTACACAATTTTAAAACAAGTTTATGAAGTTAATTACGAAATCAGTAGACCAAATTTTCAAACTAAACAAGAATCTGAAATTGTACATGGTTGTAAATTAAGGTATTACTATGCCCCAGAAAAACTTAAATTGTATCATGAATAGCAGTAATTATTCTAAGAGATCTAAATTTTGTAATATGTTAATTTTATGCTGATCATTATGTAAAATTTCTTAATATGTTAATTTTGTATAAATGTTAACTTTGTGCTGATCATTATGTAAAACTTTGTCATATGTTATTTTGTATAAATGTTAGTTATCTTTTTCCCAAGTGAGGATTTCTTTTATGTGATATAATTTTATGTAAATATTTTGATGTAAAAAAGGATTACGAATAATGTTATTGGGGGGGGATGTAATATTCAAATCCCTTATTTACGTATTTTAATATTAATTTAATAACTTTTGTTCATAAAGTGAGTTCGGGGTTTGCGCGGTAATTCTGATTTTTCCCTCCAGATACGCTATAGACTTAGTTCAGCCTCTGTCTGGAATACTTTAGCCAATAGTTAGTGAGTTCTCTTTAAATATGGGTATTTTGTATCACATGATCAATTGTACTTAGGGATTATTCGTAGTCTTTTACCTTAGGAATCCCTACTTGAAAAGTGTATGTGCGGGATCTCATTGTCTTTTTGCACGAAGTTGTAAAGCTGTCTGCCTGTTGTACGGATTTCATGTTTATTACCAGAAATAAACTGTGTTGTGATTTTGAATGAGTCTCATCCATATCCCATATTACACACACACACACACACACACACACACACACACACATATATATATATATATATATATATATATATATATGAATACAACAGCCTCTACATCAGACTGTTTTGTTATCCACATTTAATTTCATTATTAACTTTGTTTTTGATAATTATTGTATCACAATACACTATCAGAAGGACTTGGATCATGTATCACATAATGTATGACGAAATCGTTGCAAGAATTTCGCTTGTTTTGATATTCATTTAAAGTGATCGGTGATAACTCGAATTTCATATGAAGAACTCTAACTTCATTTTCAGAGGTGGTGAACTACAATAAATGAATGGGAAAATATTAAATGCCTGCTCTCACCCTGCTCTCTTAGGATTTCGCTGATAAAATGATTTATGAGCAAAGGGAACCATTACTTCTAGATAGGCAATTACAGTTGAAACTGATTTTGGTACGTTTCACAATTATACTCTTGAGAGTTTGAAACTTTTGAAATCCTATTCATGCGTTAATTAAAAGCATCATCTGTATCACGCGGTACCCATTTATTTCAGAAATTCACTCGTATTCCAATAAATTAGGTTTGATAAAATATTTAGACTTCTGTGTGTTTACATTATGTAATTTTCGTAAATCAAGTAAAATGCATGATAGTATTTGCTGAAAATATCAAACGTCATACATTCGATTTGAATTATTTTTTTACAAAGTATAAAATGGGAGCTTTCCTGATTCTTAATTGTTTGGAACTAATAGCAAATACTTTTTTAAAATGTTAAAGCAATATGATTTTCTATATTTTGAAAACAATTGAGTAGAAAGTGTTTCAAAATAAGGAGAAGAGGGAAAGGACTAATACATGATAGCATTTAGCTTTATTACAATTCTTGCCGACAGCTACGATCTACTGTTTTGCTCACGAGGGCTAATCAGACCCAGAAATTGTGGTGATAAAAACGAAACAATACATATTCAGGCAACAAATATATCTTCTCTCATGAAAAAAGAAAATAAGTTTTATAATACATAGGACACAACAGTGTTTTGTCCATCTTCGGAATGAAAAAAAAAGGATATGCCTCTTTTCCCCAAAGATATTAAACCCCAGCATACTTGAAAGTAAAATAATTGTATAATTTCACTCATGGAAAATGACGAAATGTTGAAAACGAGTGAGCTTCACCTTTTTCTTTCGAAACTAACTTGTGTGTATTGTTTTCGGTGATAAGAGCACTTTCCTGTACAGCACCCTACAGCACATACTTATTGAACTCACGGCGTGCTACATACTATGGTGAGAGTAAGGCATTTTTGATACTGCGACGAAGAATTACCTTTATTTTTTTAAACAAAACATTTTCCCTCCAGCTTTCCATGAATGTATAAGTTTTTGATTGTTTGCTTTCAACTAGAATCTTTGTTTTATGTGTTTCATCTTCATTGAATCTTTTTATAATTGTAATTCCCGAATGCTTTGAGTTTATTTTGTAATAAAGAGAAGTTGACTTCTTAGAGATGTTTCAATGAATCTGAGCATGGTGTCGGGGTTTAAAAGGCACGATTTTGTTAAGTTAGGCTATATTTCTTCTTCATATACAGTTACGCTACTGAGGTAGTGAGGGACTCACACAGGGCTAGGGCAGGTTTAACAGTCTGTTAAGTTGTTTTTATAACTATCGCAAAATTAAAATGTACCTAACATGAAACACCTTCAAAATATTCCCATTTTGATTAATTTTGACCCATAGTCTAAAACGCTTGCCGGCACTAGCATTTATTAACATTTTTTTTCATTTCATCTTAAGATTAACCATAGTGATTTTCCAATCTACGACAAAAAATCGCCATAAAAAAAGCAATGCTTGATACTCCCCCATCTAACAGAGCCAACCAATGTCGGAATTCACTACTCATCGGTCCTGGAGTTCGCTAGTTTGAATGCTGGCATGGATGTCAGTAATCGGATTCAAGTTGTAGTTCCCACTCTCATTATCTATCGTGTATCAAACAGTAGGTATTACTTCAATTCTAACTAAAGTTCAGTTTACACTTTCACTTTTACGTATGAATTTTCTTGCCTTTTAACGTTATTTGATGTTAGCTAGAGGCAAGATAAAGTTTTACATTGCATATCATATATATATACTCTGGCATATCATATATATACTCTATCATATATCACGTATACTCTGCCGATTCTTCCTTGTAGGGCTATTATAGTTAGGTGAAAATTATAAGTTATGAATGTTTGCCTAAATTTGTACACTATAGCAGTTTTAGTAAAGTGAATGAATGGAAATGCAAGCAGTTTCAGCCTTTAGCACTTTGCAAATCTGTTTAAGACCAGAAAAAGGTTTGTTACAGCAGTTAACAATTCATTTACATTCAATTTCTGACTAACTTCATTAACACCCTAAATATAGTGGTGAATGTGTTATATACTTCAGTATCCTGTTGTAAGCAAAATGTTCATTTACCAAATGGTCTATATGCACATTTTACCATGCAAATCCCATTGTGAGGAACCAAAATACTGCCGAAAAATTACGGAGTTGACTTTCTCTACCGGAGTTCGCAAATATGGTTCTCGCTACGGGTATGGATGTCCGTAAATATTCGAAATCGACTTTAAGCAGTAGGTCCAGGTTTAATTTATAAAAAATAAAACGATTCTGAGGCTCTGAACCAGACCATAAGCAAAAATTAAAAAAAAAAAACTATTCATATAATTTCTTCTGTGATATATGATCATCAGTTGGTTGGTCATGAGCCGTGGTAACTCCGTCAGGAAAGATATCTTGTCACCTGAGGATAGCGGGATCGAGACTCTAGCCGGTCGTTTTCATTAACGGTATTTGAGAAACGTAAAATAGTTTTGGGGTCGCAATGCCTTCCATTTTCCTAAACGATACTTTCTAGAGGTGGCAGGTCAAGGGGGGGGGGATTACGACTAACTTGTAGGTTGGTCCGTTTGAAGCTCTCCATTCTACTGTAGTGCTAAACTAGGGTTAATGAGATGGGCATCTACTGCTTACAGTTGATTCTGAACGGCTACGAACATTCATGTCAACAGTGAGATTCGAAACCGCAAACTTCAATACCAAAGAGCAACACCCTACACGATCAATCATCGTTCGGCGTATGATCATCCTTATTAGCAAATATTGTAAAACTATTTTTATAGTACATTGACAACTAATACTTGGTATGTTTCGGAAGCAGTGTATTTAATAACAACATGAAAAACAACTTTAAAATCTATAAATAAATGCAATTTTACTTCGCTATAGGATTCTTTTGTTTCACGTAATTATTTATCAGTCAATATTTCCTGTTCATTTATATCACTGATGTTGGAAATCAGAATTCCCCATGTTCATAGAGGATAATCAATTTTCTGTATTAATCAATAGCATGGTCTTTAACAGACGAGACATAACAATGTTTTTCTTTCATGAACATCTCCAAAACTTTATTAAATTTTCTTTTCAAAATTTCTTTTAACATTGACATTATTGTCAAAATTCAGTACATTCGAAATTTCATTCCAACTGGGATACGTAAGTTATAATACCATAATAAAATCTCTTATCAAAAATAATTCAGAAAATGTCTGTGATAGAGATTAAGAAATCATTCCTAATTCTTATTACACTTAATTACCATCTTTTATTCTAGTGTCTGAATTTCTTTCTTTTATTCATTTTTTAAAGTACAGACTAAAATTTGTACTGAAAAGTTGTTCAAAGATAAAAGATTCCTTAATTATTTTATTTTTTAAAACAGTCTTTCATAATTTATTTTAAGAATCATCATGCGTAAGAAAATTTCACGGACAGTAAATTATTTCTCTAAACATTAATAAGAATTTATTTACTAAATTTATGATTACTAAACATTTTTGAAAGTTATAATTCTCTTTGATAACAGACAATTTAAAAATAAGATATTTTGTGAATAAATTGGCTTTAGTATCTCTTGAATTCATAAACTATGGATTAAATCTTATTTAACTGTGACAATCAAAAAGAAAATACAGTGCAAAATTTTTAATTGCTATAAAATGCATATGACATTACCATATTTTTAATTATCTATGAAATATTTTTAATAATTATTTTCAAACTATTCTTTCGGTTTTTTATTTTAAATAATCTGAATTTAAGACATAGCTTTTAAATTTTTATCCCGAGTTCACCCTTACAATAGTAAACAATTAATATACAAACACAGCTGTATAAGTTCAAGGAATTCTTAACGTTTCACTGAACACATTTTTATATGAAAGACTTAGTTACTTTAAACAAGTTGAATGCTCAAGTTAAATATTTTATTTTAACCGTTCTTTCATTGATTAGTCTCTAAAATAAATGTAATCCGAAATCTTGAATCGTCTTAACTGTTTTATGAATATTTATTTATATGTCTATGAGTCTGTCGACACACATACACGCACACACACACACGCACACACACACATATATATATATATATATATATATATATATATATATATATATATATATATATATATATATATATATATATATATGTGTGTGTGTGTGTGTGTGTGTGTGTGTGTGTAATGAAACGGACTTCTCTATGGGTGGTTGCAGTCATGGCCATAAAAATGATACCATTTCAGCTAAAGACCTTTATTAAGATAACGTTGAAGGACGGGTTTCCACTTCATCATAGGAAAAGGACAAACTGAAGGGTCAGCTAGCATGAAGTTCTATGTACAAGACACGTAACACCTGGGGCAACATCTGTGGGAAAATATCTCTAGAAAAATTTGTCTCCGACAGCGTGTAACTCCTTTTTATTTAGAAATTTCCTAAATTGTCCGCTAGGGCCATGTAGGATTATAATTGGTCAGGTCCCTTCTCCGAGGGCGTAAACTGTAGCCCCAGTGGTCAATTTAGGTTAGGGGTTAAAAGGGGGAATTCAAAATGACGCGGGAATTTTTAGCCCTTGATTTAAGTTTTGAAAACCCCTGAGAATTTTCCTTACATATATATATATATATATATATATATATATATATATATATATATATATATATATATATATATATATATATATATATATATCGTGATCCAGAGTTAAGGCGAATGGAAAACAGTCTTTCTTGATAATAATAAGTTTATTAAATCATCGTTTCTTCTAAAAGTAAAGCCTGTTCTATTTTCATTGTTCTTGGCGGAGACACGCGTAGAGTGTGTTCACAGTTCCATGTCCACGCGCTGACTGAAACGTATCTGTTTTCAAGCTCACCAAATAGTTCAACAATGCTTCCGCCTGACCGGATTATCCTAAAAGCTTACGCGAGCGTGGGTCTTTTTCATTTATTTTATTATTATAAAAGATTTCCCTTTTTAAAATCGCTTTTAACTCACATAATTTCCAACTATCCCTTTTTAAGACCTGACACACACACACACACACACACACACACATATATATATATATATATATATGTATGTATGTATATATATATATATATATATATATATATATATATATATATATATATATATATATATATATATATATATATATATATATATATATATATATATATATAGAGAGAGAGAGAGAGAGAGAGAGAGAGAGCCTGATAAGAAAAAAATAAGAAAGATATCCATTCTAGTGGTTAAAGTTTTATTCGATTATCAAAGTCAAACTTTTGTCTTCAACACGAGCCTCAATCCGACAGCAGGGTACCAGCCCACAAGATTTTGCCTGTTTTCTCATGGAATTTGGTACACTTTGCTCCTAAATAGTATTGTTTTTACCCCTATATTCTTCCGCTTTACAAAAAATTCACTCTCTTTTTATTAATAAATTCTTTAATTTCTAGCTTTAAAATAATTTGATAATGCTATACATACACACATAGCCGAATGAATAAGTATAGCGTTTCTTTTCGGATCCGGCGTTTATGGATTCGAATTCCATTTCTTGCACGGATTTTTGTAGCCATTCGAAATCTTCGTTCAACAGTCTCATCATCCCTCGTGTATCAAAACACTTAACCGTAGAGCTGCAAGCCAAACTAAACCAAACCTTAATAAAAACTATATTTTATTTAACTGTTTTGGACACTTTATTACAAATACATAACCTAAGGAACGTGTTGTAAGCAAATTATTCTAAGTCACCTAATATTGGGAACTTTTAGATTGTTAACTAAAGCGTAAACCTTTAAGTTGGTTTATATTGATATTACTTAAATTATTACTTAAATTAAAAAAGTTTAATATTGCTTGAACTAAAGAGTGAAATTAATAATAATTTAAAGAGAAATCAAGGAAAATGTAAAGACATTTATATTTTTTTTTTCATTTGTAACAAACATTTGACACGAATTTTAATGTCTATTGCTATTTATTAAAATGTTTGCTATTATTGCAGAAAGTCCACCTGCCTTGACCGCACAAAAAAATGTAAACAGTGCAGAGGAAACATAGAAGAAAAAAATAAAAAGTAATAGACTAATTTTTATTTTCGTGGATTTTTTATGGGTCATTTTTATAATTTTATTATTACATGTGCATTAAATAATAAAAAGTAAGAAACTAAATCGTATTTTATTCTTCAAAGTATCTAATTGGGTTTAAGTGATTGATTTTTTTTATTTAAGTAATTTATTTAAAAACCAAATGTTAGTTCTCCGAAATAGGTTTTCTTTATTGTTTACGATCTATAAAAAAAAGTCATCAAACTTTTGTTTTAATAGACAAACTAGAAATTGCATTTAAGTAATCATAAGTTACAGTTTAAATAGATTTTTTTATAAACAAATCGTTAAATTTAAGATTTGTTTAAAATTGTCTTTTGGAAATAGTTTAAGTGTTTTTTTAACTGGCTGCAATTTGTAAAAAAATATGTAACTATACCAATGTGAAACTATACCAATGTGAAAGAGGTAATTTATAAAACATTGTGACTGTGGTGAATTAAAAGTTTCATTGTAAAAGCAACAAATTTGAAAAAAAAAACATTAGAGTTATTTTTATTTATTAATATGCGGAATTAAAAAAATAGTTGATTTGTTATTTCTATGATGAATATCTTTTTTAAAATTTAATCAGTGTTTTACATAGAGTTTTATTAGATTCTTTGTTGTTGTTGTTATCTTATACCCCTTGGTCAAAATAAGCACGATTGAAGGATATGCTATTCGTATTAAGGCAAAGGGGTGTCCCTTTTGTTTTTAACGAGCACCACAAGGCTGAAAGTACGACTAATGCTCAAGTGGGTCCTTGTAATTTTCAAGCAGGGACCAAGAAGTCCCATTGTCTTGGCCTGCATCCCCAAAGATATTGATTGAGAACTTGGATTCTAGTTGTCTGAGGTGTGCTACAGCAAATTCATTAATATATACTTTTCAATATTTTTTTTGTACTTCCAGTGTTATTTTGTCTGTTTTGTATTTGTGTTTTGTGTGTGTTGTATTTGTCTGCTTTGTAATATTTTTACTGTATTTATACTGCATTGTATATTATGAGCTGCTGTGGATTGTACATCCGGGGACACCCAAAACATCTTAAACCTTTGTTTTAAGGTAGATGGTCCTCTTTGGTGCAGCCAATATATGGGACCAAGTGAACTTGGGAATTCAATATGTTGTTCGATTCCATGTTGTTTTGTGTTGGGTTGACCACCAAACCGGGACACCCGAGGGAATTTGGTCTCGAAAAATGAAGCTTAGCTGAAGCCATGGTTTCCAAGTTGGGTTGTGGCGCAGAGGACGAGGAGGAGGATTAATATATTTTGTCTCTCAGAGTTAACGGTAAGTATCAAAACTTCCGAATTATTTGCTATTTTTACAGTTTATTTTAAATTTGTCATTTCTATTTGTTTTTTATATGTGCAAATACTGTACAAACAATTGTTATCGGGTTAATCTTTGCTGTCTTTCAAAATGTAACACTTAAACCCAGATGATTATGGTAAATGTTAATGGTATAATGTAATATTTAGTCCCATTGTTTTACTCTTTTGTGTTTAAATACATTTTTATCCTACTATAAATTTTAAAATTGTCTTTTGGGTTATTAATATCAACTCTTGAGTAGAATGTTGAATTATTTCGGTTAAATAGCATTCATAATTTCAACGTTTTTATGTTTATTTAACACTAGGTTTACGGGACGCGTTATTTTGAAGCATTTCAATGTTTCTAAGGAAAATTACGAAAATTTTTGTATTTTTATTTTATCTCTTGTATTGACTTTTATCCATTGAACGAGGTAAATATATATTGAAGTCTATTTTCTTTAAAAGTGTTGAAATATTGAAATTTTCTGTGTGGTATATTTGTCTCTACGGATATGCGTCAATTTGACGATATCGTAATGTAGACAATTTTTTTAGTAAATTAGTTCTACTCATGCAAACATTACAATAATAAATAGGAATGTACCGACAATACTTCGATCCATTATACGATATTGCTATCTCAAATGAAAGAAGTAAAAAGCAGCAGCAGAAAGAATGAAATGCAGAATGTTAATTGAAATCAGAGTGTGAAGAGATTTTGAGTTTTAGTTGCTTGGTTCGAGTGTTGAAAAATAAAATACTAGAATATGTTTTGAATTAGTAACATTGTAAACCCCAATATTATCTCATATTTTCATTTTTTACTTATAGTTTATAATTACTTTGCTTTCTGAGTGTTGTTATATATATTCGTTCATGCGTCAAGTTGACGCGTGCTTGTAAAGATAGGTATATAAGAAAAGTCCGTAAACCTAGAGTTAATTGAGAAAGAAATAATTTCTGAATTTTCCCTCACGATCACTCGCGTGCCATAAATTTTACGAATTTGCTACGACGAAGAAAAAAATAATAGGTTAAATATAGAAATGAAATTCTGGTGCAAATTCTTGATTTCAAATTCGAAAGTATGTGGAAAGGTTGAAAGAGAAATATAAATAACCTTCAGACGTCTAAGTGGTGATATGAGGAAAATGTGCTCTAAAAACCGAATTTGTTGTAAAACTTCCGCTCACGCATACTCTAGAAGGTTAGATTACATATTTTTTTTAAATAATTATTAGAAGAGATACTGATTTATGTTTGTGATGTTCAATAAATGTCCTTTGTATAGAATTGTTTATTTTAAAATTAATACATTATTAGTTAAATTAATTGTTTTTTTAAT
Source organism: Pardosa pseudoannulata (assembly GCA_032207245.1). Classification (NCBI taxonomy): domain Eukaryota; kingdom Metazoa; phylum Arthropoda; class Arachnida; order Araneae; family Lycosidae; genus Pardosa; species Pardosa pseudoannulata. Next base: position 3,473,551 of record CM063503.1, on the reverse strand, counting down.
AATAGATTATGTATGTAATGTATTTTCAAGAAAGGCTAAATAATATATACAAATCCTAAACCGAGTGAAAATATGCGTCGTATATAATAAATTTAAATAAATATGTTTGAAAACGTGTAAACGTGTTTAAAAAAATGATGTAAAAGATTTGACTCAAGATCATTTAAAGAGAGTAGTCAAAATAACCCCTTCCCGTATTTTTAGGTTTACGAAAAGCGTCGTCTTTCTAAAGCGTCGTCGTATAAAGGACTAAATTTAACTAAAGATTAAATTGCATTTCATAAGCATTTTTTGACACTTTTGCAAAGTTTTCTTTATTTTATTCTTGATTCATGTCTAGTTCTTCGTAATTTACTGAACATCTAATGGATCAAGGAATACAATTTTTGACGGCAACGTGAAACTGGGTACCGTTGTTATGCAAGTTCATTTTGATAATTATTTGCTTCTAATGATGGAAGATGAACGAATTTATTAATTTCTACATCAGTCCAGCCGGCAAATTTATATTTTACGATAGTGAAATATTCCACGCTTCGCTTAGTACTGGAAGAGTTTCCAGTACAGCGATAAACTTGTGGATTCAAATTTTATTAGCAGTGGGAAGGGATGTTACGCAGAAACTCTTCCAAGTTTTATCGCAGACATGCTTAGAATTCTCTTATCCCATTCACACTGATAATTTGCTAAGTAGTTAAATACAACTGTATTTTGTTCATTTCATTAAATCCTTCATTTATAGTTAAGGAAACGAGTTTAAAGGTTTCATGCGAAAAGCTCGATTTTAATTAAATAGTAACATTTTAATCATACGTTTTTGAGTTAAAAATATAGTAGTGTTTATATTGAAACTATTCATATTCTTAAGATTCCTTGTACTTTTTCATTGAAAGAAAAATTATAAAATGTTATAAAAAAGGAAACGCAAAATGTTTGGAATAAAAGTTATTATATTTTTATTATTACATTTTGTAGAAACAGGGAAATATGCAGGCACCTAATACTAAGGCTATTTAAAATAATAATAGTGTAAATTATATGTGTATAATATTAGGTATGATTTTTGTAATTTATTTTACTACTTTTTATAATGAAAAAAAATTTATAGAAACATTTTTTTTTCAGTTTGTTCCGCAACTGTTTTTGTAACAAATAACCAAACTAGTTCAGTTAAACAACATTCCGAATTTGTTTCGACTACGTTCGGAGAACTTTTTCCCTTAAGTTTAGAAACTAGTTCATGTTTTTTACATTTTTGATTTTTTGATAGTATCATATAGAATTTCACTTAAAAAATGTATATCTGGGGAAATTGTTATAAAAAATCTAAAAAATGAAGAAAATTTAGTAAAAAGTCTGATTTTTTAAAAAAGTCTAATATTTTAATAAATTAAATTATTTCAATATTTTTTGATACAACATATTTCTTATACACTGGATTAGTGAATCATCTAAAAGCTTTTCCTTGATTTACATTTGGTAAAAAATTTTGCTCCTTCAAAATCATACATATTGAGTTTTTACCGAATTTTCATTACCTTTATAGCTAACTATGAGTGCAACAACATTAAAAATTTAAAGCTTTTAGGTCATTCACTAGTAAATACTATCAAAAACATTCATAATAATTTTCAATAAAATATTTTAAGAACTTTTTACACTGTCCTTGCCATGAGTATCTTTTACAGCCAAATGACCTTGTGAATCTCCATCACCATAAAATTCCAAATATTACTACTTTCTGAGATCACGGGAGCATTCAAACAATCTATATGCTCCATACTGCAAGAGAACCAAGAGGATTGCAAGAACAAATGTGCTCCTTTTTTACCTTTTTCTTATTTGGAGACTTTTTTTGTCTGTTGCAGAATCTGTAAAACCTTGACATAAATTCAATATCCAGGACTTTCCCTGCGTCAGTGGACAGGACAGCAACACATCCATTCAATGAGGAATGTCTAAGTTTCTGCCAAGTTCCATGGACTGACACACCACAGCCAGTAATTAATTTATGATTTCTTTTCCTGATTTTGATATCAGTAGCAGCTTTGTTTATGCTGTTTTTATTGCTACTGTTGAAACAGCAGTCAATTGTTTTTCACAATGTCTATATGCAGCTTTTGACAGGCTTGGTATATTTAATAAGGCACACAATTTCTTAGAAGAATGACCTTTTCCAACCATCCTCATTTCACACACAAACTGCAGATTTACATTATTTTGTTAGTCGTTTCTTTCAGTTGTAGGAAAGGCATATAAAAACTGACAGTTCTGATAGCTCAGTGTCAAATTTCAACACAAACCGAAGATAGAATCTCCAGTGAGTTGCAGATTTTGTTTTAAACATTGAGGGAAACACAAACTACAAAACACATTTTCTAGGATTTTTAAATCAACGATTCTCTTTTCCAATAAATTTACCTTGTCAGAATTATGTTCATCTGAAGTTTCAGTAAAGTACTTTTATTTTTCTTCACTCACTATTCACACAATAACTGCATTCAAAGATCTGGTGAAACGATTACCAGTAAACTTCTTTTTACGAGAAACAGATCTATTTCTCTTATTACCCCTATTAAAATATTTAGAAATATAAATAAGGATAATAAACTGTGCAAAATAGGTTAATTTGTCTTCAAAATGCAAGATTAAATAACGATTAGCAAGATGTAAAACAACGTAAACAAACGAAGCATACAGTGGAGAGATAAAAGCATGCGATACTCTGTTTGTTGCTTTCATGCCTCAAAGCTTTCTAACTGCCAAGTTGCCAATTATTAAAAATACTAGGAAATTGTTAAAATTAATCTTGGTGAAAATTAAAAAAGTTTTGTCCAAAAAAATGCTGTATAAAACGCTTTAAATTCACACTTTCCGGCTTCGAAATCGATACTTCCGGTTTGTTTCAACAGCTGTCGTTAACGCTTAAACAGCTGTAACTATTCTTTAAAATGACGTAGAGACAAAACAGATTTAGAAGCCCAAAGGTTGAAAATTTACAATAGAGAAATAAAAAAATAGGATTTTTGGCAAAAAATGACGTTTTCAACGTAGTCAAATACTTTAACTATTTTTTTTCTATTTATTTATAGTGGTTTCTAAGATCATACTTATTACACAGGGTGACAAACAGGAGATCTGTGACATCACGGGTTAAAAAGAATTTAAATAAAGATTTCCTCCAACGTTATATAAGAATTTTTGACATTTAAAAAAAATTCTTTATTTTATTCGAGATCTATGTCTAGTTCTGTGTATTATACTGACCATCCAATGGGTAAAGGAATGAAATTTTTGACGTCAACAGGGAACTGGGTTCTACTGTTATACCAAGCTCACATTGATAATTATTTACTTCTAACGAGGGCAGAGGAATGAATTTATTAACTTCTACATCAGTCTAGCCGACAAAATTATACTTTACGATAATGAAATATTCTACGCTTCGCTTAGCACTGCAAGAGTTTCAGTACAGCAGTAAACTTGCAGATTCGAATTTTATTAGAAACGGGAAAGGATGTTATGGAGAAAACTCTTTCAAGTTTTATGTCAGACAGGTTTCGAATTCTCTTATCCCATTCACACCTGATAATTTATAAAGTAATTAATCTGTGTATTTTGTTCATATTATTAAATCTTTAACTTATAGTAATGCTAAAGTGTTTAAATGTTTCATGCGTTAATACAGTCTTTGATAAAATTGTAACACCTTAAATTGGCGTTTTTCAGTTAATAAGATATAGTAGTTTTCCTTTTAAATTTTTGTAAACTTAAAGCGTCTTATACCTTTTAAAGAGAAATTGACAAAATGTTTTTTTAAATGAAATTGAAAAAAAGGTCACAAGAAAATGATTAATTTTCATTATTAATTTGTACACAAATAAGAAAATTTGTATAAATATAAAACAGTCTTTTAAAATACTGTAATCATGATTTAATATTTTTTCTCTGAATTATAATTATTCTAAACATATCTATTATGCTAAAACTAAAATGTGCTTTCTACATACATTAGCTTCAACATAAAATCCAATTTCTGTTTGATTTTTATATTATGTAAGAAAGAATACAATGTAGTAAAAATCTTATCGATTAAATTTATTATATTAAATGAAGTAAATTTAATACATTTATTAAACTATTTTTATTTAATTTTTCAATCAATATCGCCAATAAAAACTTAAAAGCATATTTCAGAAAATAAATACAAGCAGGTTATTTTAAAGATACGCGCTGTATAATTTGTGCTATATACATCGTATAATATTTTAACTTCTTTCATATAAGAGGAATAATTTCTAGTATAGTTTCTAGTATAATATATTTCTAATAAGTTCTAGGATAGTTGTTGTTCTTTAGAGAAATTACTTTTGATTGAAGGTTTATTCTTGATGTTGACATGGATAAACCCTTTTATCTCTGCTCTATTGTCCAATTCTTTAAATTGACTTCAGTCCAGGCAATGATACCAGTCCAAAGAGATCTTTTATTAAGTATTTTCTCTAGTTCTGTGAAGAAACGGACGATGGCTGAATTGGTAGGACTTTCAGTGCCGAAATCCCGGGTTCGAATCCCGCTACTGATACGAATTTGTAACTTTTTGGAATCGATAGATCTCGACTTAGCAAAATACTGTGATCATCGAGCATTTATATTCTTATTTAACATAAGTAAGATATGATATATCATATTCTTAGTTATATTAAAATTAGTAAAAATATGTTTAATACGTATTGCTGGGCATCTGAATGTACTATATAATACAGAATCATCTAAGATGTTACGGAAAAACTATTTTTTACATGAAAATTGCTATGTTTTTGTGTTTACTAAGATTATTTTGTGTTCCTTTTGTGTTGGTTCTACGCTTTACTCCATGCAATATGAGCTGTTTTGGAGGTCAGCGGGGGTTGGAGGAAGGACTAAAATGTCCAGTCATAAAAATTGCTGCTTGTCTGTTTGATGCAAGTGGTTTTAGGAGAACTCAGTGAATATCAAGCACTCCCCACACCTCATTTTTTAAAGGGGGAGTGGTTAGTCCAGCTCAGTTTTCTCAAAGCATTCTTTCTTAATGAGTGTCATGTGGTGAAGGAAGTGTGAGATAAGTAGGGTCTTGCTGACCACCAAATACGTGTGGCCCCGAGTTGTATTTTGATGGCGACCTCCAAAACAGGCGGTGGAGATTAAATTTAAATCATGATCGAAAAATAGGATTCTATATTTAGACATTGATTTATCGTAACTTATCTAAATGTTACAAACGAAATATTTTTTATGTTTAAATTCTGTATATGTAATAATGTTCTCTATGTTTGTATCTTACATTTTACAACTGGGTCATTCTATATGAAATGAGCAAAAATAAAGAATAAACTATTGCTGTATAGTAACCCATTTTAACTTAATGTATGTTTTAGTTTGTACATAAATAATGATACCTAAAATATTTTGATTCAAAATTAAACTCTGCACTTTTAGGCATTTAAAGGTTTTGAATCAAAATACCTTTCATAAAGGACGAATGCTCAATATTTTTATGTCCGTTATCTTTAAAATTACTTAAGGTACACAAAAGAGTTTTACATAACTGCACGCTTCTGAAAACTGATCTATGTATTTATAAATGACAATTTTAAAACATAATAGTTAATCTTAATAATTATAACAATTTGAAAGAAGCACTAATTGATACCCAATTTTTATTTTTAACTTATAACAATAATCTAGGAGTTTACATAATCCAGTTTATGAAATCTTATAGTATTAACATAAATTTATTAATAGAAAAAACTAAACAAAAGCCAGTTTTAATGTATTAATCGACGATGAAACATTTCTATTTGATTTCTCTTTTCAAATATTTTTTAAATTTTTTTAAACTGCTGTTGTTTAATTTTGTAGAATCTGTTTGATGTCCATGGAACAAAGACAACTAAAATATCTTTTAGTAGTATCCAACAAACTTCCCCACAAGATCAGAGGAATTTAGCTAAATAGAATCTAAATTAAGAAAAAATATTTTAAAACTATATCTATGAGGGATTCTTAACATGTACCTTTTCATTTATTCCAAAATTTTGAGAACATAACATCATTTACAAATCTACACAAACTGATTCTTCAAAAGTTATAGACATAACTTATTTCAATGAATACATAATATGACATAACCATTCAAAAAATTTGTCTTGTTTATTTTCTTCATACAAACCTTGATATACATCATCCTTGAAATACAAATGTTGTCATCCATTTTCAAATGAATTTAATATCATTGTATATTTCAGAAATGAAGAACTAACATTTAGATTCTTGTATATTCAGAAGTTTTTACACCTCATAAAATTACTAATTTTAAATATTCCAACCATTTTCTATTATTCCTATTCGGATATCTAAAGTGGGAGGAATCTTATGGTATTCGGGCACCTTTAGAGCACTTCCGGTGTTGATCAAACGCCAAAAATGGTTGATCAAATCTGATCTAACGATTCTCTTTCGAATGACATCAAAATTGTCTCGAAATTCCGACATGGGGGGGGGGCTAACTTTATGGTTTTGGGGCAGAT
>CM063503.1:3423882-3466882 GCA_032207245.1 Pardosa pseudoannulata | reverse complement strand
TAACATCAAAAGAAAAAGAAGCCCATATAAAAAATTTAACAGATGATAATGAATTGCCTCTAGATCAATATAAAGAAAATTTTATGAAATTAATGAACGAAACAAAGAGTCTTGGTCTGAAAGCAACTGCACCAGCGGAACAAGAAGAAATTTTAGAAATTATGAAAAATACATTGCAGTGTATTCAATCATGCCGTGATGCTCACAGAAATCCCATTGAAAACTTTGCAAGTGACAAGCTTTTTGCAAGCTTTTTTGCAAGATTTACAGAGCCTCCAAATAAAAAAAAAAAAGCCACAAAGATTTGTTGCCACAAAAAAAAAAAAAAACCAGGTGTACTTGCTCATAAGACATTTACATTGGTAAAACCAAATGCAAATGAAATTAATAAAATTGCTACAACATTAATAATAAATTCGAAGCGACTGTAAATATTTTATATATAGGAATTGAAGAATTGATATTTGTATTATTATTTGTACTTTGTATATATTAATATATTTATTTTGTATAAATTAATATTTGTATTTTGTATAAATTAATATTTGTATTTTGTATAGATTAATATTTGTATTTTGTATGTATTAATATCTGTATTATTTGTATTCATATTAGCTAATATTTGTATTTTGTATAGATTAATATTTGTGTTATTTGTATTCATATATATTAATATTTGTATTATTATTTGTATTCATATATATATTAATATTTGTAATATTTGTATTTTGTATGTATTTATATATTAATTAATATTAGTATATATGAATTAAAATCTTGTAAATACTGTAAAATACTGTAACTAAATGGCTGTTTTCGCAGAGTGGCTTACGAGGTCTCCTGTTGAATTCAGCTTTTTGGTATATTACAAATTTACATAACTATCTGATAGTTATAATTTTAATACCAAATGCAACATTAAAAAAAATTAAGTTAAATATCATACTTTTTAAACCAGCAAATACGCTTTGATACATTTACTCATTGTAACCGAAACAGGATTCATATTTAAATCACTAAATTTATATTTGTTTTTCTCAGTTTTCAAGACCAAGGGCTAATCAAACAATAAAGTATTAAAAATATCAGGTTTAGAAAAATTAAAATGCAAAACTATGGCCGAATGGTTAGGACGCTGACCTTCATCCGGAGTTCTCGGGATCGAATTCCCCTGTGGTATAGCTTTTCGTAGCTATTTTGAATCGGCTTTCAGCAGTAGATTCCGGTCTCATTAACCATTATGTTGCAAAATGGTAGAGTGAAGCGCTCTACAGCAAACCAAGAACTAATATTGAAAGATCTACAAGAGTTTGAACTCCATTTTAATGAAACAGCATAAGTGTATGATTTTACCTTGTGCAATTCTTGGACAAGAGGAACCATTTTTTTAAATATAAAACTCAATCTAATGTATTTAGAAATTTCTGGTGGAAATAGTGTAGGTTTTCTAAATAATAAAATGATTGTATCCTGATTGGATCTATGTAAGTGTCACAAAGACGTGATGAAACTAATACTTTTGAAGCTAATAATAATAATAATAATGTGTACGTGTAATTGATAATATTTAAGTTAATATTAATATTTAATATTAATATAACTTTAATATTAAATATCAATATAATATTAATATTTAATATTTTTTTGAATAATATTTCTTAAAAGATCTAATTTTTTGTGACATTTTGATTTTTTAACGTTAATAATAGTTTGCAACTTTGATATGTGATCATAAAATCCTGGACGAATGAAACTAAATTTTCCTTTCCTATACTTTGTTATATTTTTTCTTTCGCGAAGTGTGGATGTCCATAAAACTTCACATATTTCCTAAACACCTCAATTTATTGTCACAATTTCCGTTTTTATATATCCATATATAAAAAAAACTTGTATTTATATTTTATATCTAGACGTATGGATTTTTTCTCTTCTATACTCGCTATGATTTTTACCAATAGAAGTGGATTAAGAAACATTTTTCCCGCATTTCTTAAAGATCTCAATTGTGATATTTTCCGCTAATAGTTTATAGCTTCCAAATAAATTTAGTATATGAGCACAACAGTCGAGAGATATGGATGGTATATTCCTGTCTGGATGCGCTATACGACCAGTTATCCTTTTTCCCCTATGAAAATCCCTACCACTGACAACCGAAAAATTTTCAGAGTCCTACCATTAGGAATGTTCCTCCCCGTAGACGCTTGTGTCACACTGGGACAAGACAAAGTCCCTCCCAGGCCTCGCACGTGGGACAACATTCAGGATACGTCTGTACACCACCTAGGGAGGGTACAGTTCTAAAAGTAATTGCAGCAAGAAACAAATAAGTTATTCAATTTTTGATTTTTAAATTTTAAATACACTTTTACTATAAAATAAAAGTGGTGTGCCGTTAATAGATCATAACTTATAATTTCCAATGTAAATGGTAACTAATATTTTGAAATATCTTTTTTCCTCTTTAATTTTATTATTATATTTAAAATTTAAAATTATTTTCAGTAATACAGGAAAGGTTTCAATTTTTAACGAACATTTGAACTCTCTTTTGCTAGTAAGCAAAGAAATACATCTGCAAAATTAAGTCAAGATTTCTCGCATTATACTTAAAAATATTTCAAATAGATTTAAAAAAAAAAAAAAAAAAAAAAAAAAAAAAAAAAAAAACATGTTTAATATGGTTCTAAAACATTTTTAGACAAGGATAGAAAATTAATTTATTTTTTATTTTTTATGTAAATTACACACTGATTACTAGCTTTAATTATAGAATAATTTTAACCAGACATTGTTCGTTGATTTTTAATTAGACTTCTTTGCTTATAATTTATTAATTCATTTCTGTAGAAGATTGAAATCTTTGTCAACTCATATAGTCTTTAACCAATTATTTTATTTAAATCTTCATAATTTTAATCAAGACATTTATTATAGTAGGAGGTTTAGAGAGAAAACATCAAGAAAGAAATATACGATAAACTATTTTAAAAGGTATAGATTTAGGTAGTAGCGTTTAGCAGTATATTAACAAAAATAACCTGTAGTATTGTGAACTATTAAATTTAATTATGCTTGCTACATATACTTTAATTGTTGCAGTAGGAAGAATCTTTAAAGATTATGTAAACAAACATAAGAAATTTTACTAAAATATTTTTCTCATATTGAAGACGGAAAGGTATTTAATTTATACAAGATTATTATGTCTTTTATTAAACTTAACTTAAGACACTAATTTTCTAAGTAAGAAATTAAAACTTTAAATTTTTTTTAAATATCTGAAATAATAATAAGAAAAAATCCGGAAACTAGCTATGCTAAAAGCTTGTGACTCAAAAACCAGGTATAAAAAATCAAATGTATAAGAAAATGCAATCTATTTGGGATTAAAAAAAAGTTGTAAATGTCATGCCAACTAATACTTATAGACTGAAGCATTACCATTAATAGCTACGCCAGTACTAGAGGGCCCAGGGAGTACTGTTGTGAGACCAAAAAAAGAATAAGCTATTAGTTCTAATGGGTTGTTTATCAGTCATGGGCGGGAAGATCAATGCTGTTATAAATTATCTCGAATATTTCATAAAGTTTAGTCGAAAAAATGTGTTGAAAAGGGATGTTATTATTCTACAAATGTCTTGAAACATCCCCAAAGAGTCTCAAATGTTGAAGTCGTTCATTCTTTCTTTAACTTCTTATTCTCAATAAGCCCCAAGATGGAAAATGGAGCTGAGAAAATTTCTTTGATTTTTCCTGAGATGAATTTAATTTTTTCTCCCGGTTTTTTGGGTTAGAAACTTGAGTTTGACATTTGTCGAAATTTTGCTATTTGTTTTTGTTCGATATTTTTTTTTCTTTCGTGGTAGCGGTATTTTATTTAATAAAGGAGGGGCCTCGGAGGCGTAATTTATGCGAGAAGCTTATGAGGGCGGAGCAAAGGCGGAGCTTAATTTTAAAGTATTCTGTGTTTTTGAACATCTGCTTCCAGTAATTAACCTAAACGGGGGGGGGGATAACTTTATTATATACTTAACAATTTTGTTGTTAAATTTCCTGATAGTTATCTCAAATTCATATTCATGGTTATCAACACTTGTAGTTTAAATTTTTTTGCATTCTTTACACACTTATTTTGTTAATTTAATTATATTATCTCATTTACTCCTATATTGTGGTATTTAGTCATTATTTTTTCTTATATATCATATCTAGCCACATTTTCTACATTTATTACATTGTTTTTGTGCATTTTTATTATTAATATTTCTTTTGCAATTTTCTAAATACAAATTCAATTTAATTATTCATTTTCTGTATTTTATATTTTACGTGCATCTGGAGTAGCGAAATATCATTATGAACTTGTCATATTATGTATCTTAATAACTGCAGATACATCCGTCTGGACCATGTGCTCCGAAAAGGCCATTTTACTAGAAGAAGGAGTCCTGATTGCTTCACCGTACACTATACCAAATGCTGTTCAATCAAACATACGTATTTAAAGTCTTCGGTTTTGATCTACTGATTGTTAAAAAATAAATAATAAAATAAAATAAAACAGCCGTTTACTGAAATTCAAAATTGAAGTTATCAAAATGCACCTGGGCTATTAGCAGAATGCCCAGTGGTAACGATGTTACAACTTTCCACTGTGTGCTTTGATAAATGCCGGAAGTTTTAGATTGCAATACAGTTATTAGAGATGGAATCATTAAAATTATAACAAAAATACAAGACAATGAATAGATAAACCTATTGTTCAGCATTAGTAATTTAAAGTAAAAGAATAAATAAGAAACGAGAAAATTAAAATAATATTCATTTTACATTGCATCTTTCAAAAGTTACTAAATACTACAGTTACGGTAACAAAGACTGGAAATACGGTAAAAAAATAAAAAAAATCGAATATTTACAAATTAATATTATGCTAAAAATGCAAAATATGAAAATTTGACTAAAAGAATCATATTTCCCTCTAAAAAAGACATGCTAAGCGTTCCCTTCATAAAAAAATCAAGTGTTTCCAATGTACTGATTTTTTCACTAAAATCTGCCTCTTACCCTACATCTTTATTTTAAAACTAAATTTAATTATATTATACAGCCTTCTGTTTTTAGTTTTATTTTACAAATTATCGGCTTTAAAATTATTCAGATTCATGCATTTTTCGCATGCTTCCTCAAATTTTGTATTGTCTATTAATGCATTTTTCATAAAAATGAGTAAGCTTTTAAAACGTAAAGTGTTTTATCGAATTACAAAGTGTTAACCTCTCGAAACAACTAAATAATTCACTATAACCATTTATAATTTAATACTTGTTTTTATATAAATTACATTTAACGTAAATAAAAATCGATACCCAATTTTTTCTTCACATAGTGTGAAAACGTATGAAAAATTACAATAAACTGCAGCGCCCAAGGAATGATTCTATAAAATGTTGGAGGGCTCAACTTTTATGAAAATATTTTATTTTAAACTAAAACTTTTTCCTGATGGATATTAGTGCCTTATATGACTTATATAAGGGCATCCTGTATGCTCATTTAAGGAACCCAGTTAAATCTTGAATGCTTTGAAAACTAAGTTTCAAAATCGCTTTTCTTCCTTAAAACTTTTCTTTATTTAAAAAGAAAATTTTTTAGTATTAAACCTTCAAACTTATATTTATTTACAGCTATCTACGCACAACATCGCCCAGTTTTTTTTTTAAAATACAGTTTATTAGTTTAAGTTAAGGATATATATTGTGTTTTAAAAAGTCACCATGAGGTGAATATTATGTCTCCGCTGAAAAAAAAAAAACCTTTTTAAGATTATTAAAAAAATACCTGATAATATTAGATATAATTCACTTGTTTTCTCCTAGAAATATCACGATAACCAAGAACATTTTATTGCTTCCATTTGTATTAATTATTGTGTTTATTATTAAAAATGTTCTATGTTTTAAACCATGAAGTATTTCTATCAAATCATTAAAATCTGCTTTTATTTCAGTTCACTTATTATTATTATGTAATCAAAGAAATATAAATTTTGTAATAAAATTTTCTTTTTCTATATAAATTTAGTTTATAAATTATAGAATAAAGAAATTAAAGTTAATTTTGACGACTTTTGCAGTAGTTAAACGATACCAGTTCCTTTAATAAATCTTGAAACAGGTTTTTTAAAATGGAAAAGACTTCCAAGATGTAAGAACTGTATTGATTCACTTAAGATTTACACATTAAATCAGATAGAAACAAAAGTTCGAAGGGTTTTAAAGTACTCTGTTTATTCGCGGTAAAACTGGGGGGAGATCTATTAAAATTTAAAACACATTTGAAAATTTTTAAAATTCTCAAACTGCAGCTATTAAAACTATTTAACAAATGTTCTGCTTTTCAAATATTTTAATTATTAACCGTTTTTTTTTTTTAAATTTCAACGTCTGTGTTCATCGATAGCTAAAGGTTAAATTGCTGGAGTTAGTAGAATATAATACTTTTGCATTTTTAGTAGTATTTTTCATGATTAAAAATAAAAATTATTTATGGCTTATAGATTATTTGCTTTCTTTTTAATTTCTTTCGTTGCATGTAAATTAACGAGAAGTACTTTTCCTCCTACCCCTTTTCTTTAACATTGGCAATATTTACTACAAAGTGTAAGCAAACTCATGCTTCTAACTTAAATAAAATTGTAACGAAATAATATCCTTAATAATAATGATAATAATAAATGAAAATCTTAACTACAGTTACATACTTTGATCTATCTTTGAACATATTTGCATTGAAACAATTTTAAAAATGTTCATAAGTTAATAAATATATTAGTTTTACTCGTTACTAATAAACATTCATTAACTATCTAAAACATTCATAAAGTTACTATTCATAATAGTTTTTTAAAAACTGAAAGACTAAAATTTTGACTGGGAGAACAACATGGTAGCCAGCATATGCAATTTATTTATTCGGAATGAAACACTGGAATAAAATAGAAACCCCAAGTAAAAAATGTAGTTGAAAAAAGATATCAATTTCCCACCATTCCGTTAATCTAAAAAGAAATATAAAAAATGCCAGATAGCAAAATTCAGTTAATGTATATTATTCTTTGAAAGATTATCTCACACTATTTAAATATTCTAAGCTTATGCAGTTTTCACACAGTCTTTACTACTAAAACAACCCTCATATAAAAAAATATTCCTCACAAAATAACAAATAGCTTAAATTTAAAATACTCATAAATCTTGTATTTTAGGTAATTTAATCCTCCTAAAAATAGTATGTAAAGTTATATTTAAAATTAATATTTACTTACAAACGGAGAAAGAACTACTTGACAAAAACTTATTTCTCGGGTATTTAAATTTTGGTTAAACTTTTCGATAAAATATTAGTGTTGTTACACTAGTTTTTATATTCTAAATATAAATCACATTAAAATACGATTGTATAAACTTAACAACATCGGTAATTTTTATAAAGGTCAACTGTTATGTGTAAACAACACATTACACATTTAGAAACTTTTACATATTTCTTTTCTCCTTCAAAATTCCAAATTTCTGAAAAAGTTTCTTTCCCTAAATTCCAGTTTTGCCAACTCTGCTTCAGTCCCCTTTTAGTTGTTTTATTTTTCTGCTCGTTGTTATTTTATGCTTACTGTTAGAAATCTCTGGATTAGAGGGCCCGGCCTAGGAAATCCAGTTGTCCTACCATCTTGAAGGTCTGCTTCAAAATTTTTAAGTATTTTGTAACTAATTTTTTTAAAACTATATATATAAATGCATACATGGTTTGGTATGGAGTTATACGGTCTACTGTTTTGCTGATGAGGGCTAATGAGGCCGGGACCTACTGCTTAAAGCGGATTCTGGACGGCTATAATCAGCCATGCCAGCAGTGGGATTCAAACCCATGAACTCCGGTACCCAAGAGAAAAACTGAACCATTCAACCACCGTTTAGCTTAAAAGAACACATTCACCTACAAGTGTGTAATATATATATATATATATATATATATATATATATATATATATATATATATATATATATATAATGTAAATATAATGTATATTGATATTGATAAAAGTCTAACCGCGCTATAGTACTACTATCAGTTCCAATACCAGTTGGCGTTATAACGAGTTTGTAGTAGTAGCGGTAAATCAACTTGCATTCATATATCTATTGTTAAAATTAGATAAAGACACAGAGTTATCTCTTCATATCGCGTACAGTAAAAAGTTAGGTAGGTACAAGCATTACACCTGTACATACTTCAGCATTTTAATACAATTTAGTTGTTTTTTCTTCAGTTAGAAATATAGTAAAGTATTTGTGATTTTTTGATTGCAATAATTTCTGTAATGCTTTATCAACATCACTAAGAATCTATTTATCATTCTTTTATCTTTTTTTCATAAACGTACATAGTTTTTTTTAAGACCTTTTATTCTAACCTTTCCCAAACCTTTAATTCTCCTGACTTTATGTTTATTTCATCCCCAGAATTTAGTAATTCTTGTCCGCACATTCGTATCATGCATTGCAAACCATATGCTTAGAGTAAGCAGTCTGATAACATAGAAAATTCAGAATTTACCAACGTGTGAAAGTAAACAGGACAAAGAAGTGGTTGATTGAAGCTAGAACCTTTTCCCATGCATTATGACAGATGAAATAATATTTCATTTTAATGATAGCACAGAAAAACAGGAAGTTATAAAATCCATTAACTTGCCGCAAATCACTACTTCCATCAATTCGAATACGATACAAATATGTTTACAAATGCTTAAAAGAATAAAGGAAAAAAATAGTACACACTTCCGATACCAGAAATATTTCAAGTGGGAAAAGTAAAATTACAGAGAGATAAAAGAATATCTCAAAATTTCCAACTCTTCATTCCTGGCGGAAAATAATTAGTCTGTGGTTTAACGGACTTCTAGCATTGTAAGTCTTAAAGGAAAGATTTGTTCACACACTTATGTGAAGCTATAAGGGGATTGGAAGTATGTCAGGAAGGTGCTGAATAGGAGTTTTAGTAGAATATATGTATGCATTCATACACAACAATATAGACGTGCATATATATATATATATATATATATATATATATATATATATATATATATATATATATATATATATATATATATGGATGATGAATATATATTATATACATATATATGTATATATATATTAATTTTTTTATATTATAAAATACATTGACGTTGACTCATGATTGTGGAATCAATAATTAAAGCATATGTCCTTTATTTCCGGTGTGAATATTAAGTTTGAGAAACTATTGTACTGGTATGATTGTAACTTCTAATAAGATATTCAAAGAAAAGTTAAGATTGCATAAGTCTATGAAACAAAAATATAAGTTGCAGAATCAATATACATGCGCAAACTGTACGGCAAGTAGTTTTATAAAGTTTAAAGAAACAGGAAGGAAAATATTCCTAATTTAACAGTATTATAAACAAAACGTTAAATTTAAACATCTAAGACATGCTTATCTTAGTTGAAATCTCTATAAAAGACAGGATTGTGTTGAAAGGCATGGAAATCCCTGTGGAACTAAAAAAAAAATACAAACACATTATTCTGCAAATGCTATGAATCTAGTTTGTTTTATCAAATGCAGATGGCAACAGAGGCAAATATATCTTTATGCCAACACATGACTGCAAAGCTGTTACCCATTTAGCACCACCCGAGGAGCACGTGTAGCTTAAGGAAGCGGACACGAGTAACATTACTTCCACTGGGTAATTTAGAACCAAACAGAAGACCCCCTAAGGAATCGTTTGAGAACTTGGAGAACATTGAATTTAGTTATCTATTCGGAATAATCACAGTTTAGAGTTGCCCGAGGACATCAATAATTTTCCCTTGGTTCATAGCTGATTAAAAATTTCCTCTTCTTTATTGTATTTATTGACAGCCAAGATCAATACTATACATACACAATTTTGGGGATTCAGTAGGAAGGTTATTGTTTTAATGTTAAGATTAAGTAGGAATTCCCTGTGTAGGTTCCAATGAGCCGTTTTAGTCCATACAAGAAACTTATTTTTAACTATCTGCAGGTTATGAATGTGTCAGCTGTTGACCAACATCCACAGCTGCAGAGAGAAAAACGTTTCTTCATGGTTTTATTTAACATCAATTTATTACAGTTTCTTATACTTCTGAAGAAGAATTGAGCCATATCCTAGAAAGCTTTACAGATTTTTTAAAAATATATATTATCCATATTTTTTTCCTGTTTAGAGTAATACGAAAGATAGAGGTAGTTAATCTTTCTCTGATATTAAACAATTTGACCACGTACAGCGACTGAGGTGTGGACACTTAAAACATTGAAATTCATAAATTATAATAAATATGTAGTAATGTATAAAATATAAGTGATGTATATCACGTTTAATTAACAGCAATAAATAAATAAATAAAATAAATAGTTACTTGACCCAAAAATAGCCTCGACTACACATAATCTTATAAAATACTACAAAGAAAAATACTTCTATTAATACCTGAGTCTTTGTAGTTAATACTTCTGTAATACTTCTGTGTTTGTTTAGGAAATTTCACTGTATAAAGTTAAACATTTCGAGAAAGGGCGAAAAAAGTCTTAAGACCACTTAGAAGTTGAAAAGAAATTGTAATTAAGTTTTAGAAACTTTGTAATCATCGCTCCCTTGAAGTGAAAACTATAAAATCTATTTGATTTCTCATTTAATAATGAAAACAAATACAACTTAAAAACTAAATACATGTTTTCTAACTCATTAAGAACAGTTAAATGGATGAATTTTTATTTTATTACTTAATATAGTCTAAGTTTTTAATAAAATTGAGTAACTATAGTTCTCAACACTCTTAACGGAGTTATTTATTTACCCGAATATCTAGTGTGTGTATTTTGATTTTCATCCCCAAATAAGTAGCTTATTATTGAGAATTAATACATTTCTGTATGAAATTATAGTATTTTAATTAATTCGATAATATTTAACAAATTATGTAATTTATTAATTTTCTTCCATTGGGAATAATATAATGTTAGATAAATTCTATATATTTGCTATACCTAGAAAATTAAAACATTATGTTTTCTGCTTTGAAGATTTTAATTCAAATGTAAAACGAAATCTAAATTAAATTTACAATAGTAAAACTATTAATATTCCCTCATTTCATTATATTGAAAGTATGATTTAGCTATGTTAAATAAATTTAACTATAAACCAATACAATTTTGTTGAAATTATTATTCTACAACTGTTATATAAGCTCAACTCAAGAAAGAAATTCTTCCAAAATGCACCCCAGCTTTAGACTGTGTCGACAAAAGGTTCTCGAAGGTCACGTTCAGGCAGTATCAATGTACAAATTGGTGAGACCCCCAAAAACTCAAATGATCGGAACTGCTTAGTGAATATATCCAGTGAAAGCCGTGGGAAGGAGAAGGGGACATTCATTCTATTTTCACCCTGTAACCCTCCGGGCTTTGAAACATATGGTTCCATTAGGAGGAAGAGGTGTGTGTGTGGGGTCTATTTCCAAGGAAATGTAATTTCAGTGACCACGAGAATTTAGTGCTAACCAGCCCTTGATTAAAAAATTATGGTCAGTTGACTGAAATTTTTATAAATATATATATTATAAATTGTTACATTAGATATAAATATTTGATTCATTTTCAAAAACTTTATACAATACCAAAAATAAATAACAAACACACACTCACGCACATGCACACACAAAGATAAGAGAAAAAACGAAACGATCAGAAGAGGAACAGAACAGCAAACTACGAACAAATTATTACATCTAAGTTCATAAAACAAGTAATTTCTTAATATTAGCCACTTTTAATGTATTTTAAATAGCTTATCATAGTTTTATTTTTTTGTAATATTTGTTCAGCCAAGATATTGAATATGAAAGAGACTATGGAATTATTGCCTGAATTTTAGTGATTTATGAAATTAATTGAAGCTTCATAAATTTCCAATTAGGTATTTTTCATAAATTTAGAAATCTTTCATAAAATGCAACAACATATCCTTGGGTAGTGCCTCATAGGGAAATTTTATTTTATGTTAAAAAATAAAATCTCCTGATAGGGAGAGACCTTATTTTAACAAAACATAGTACATGCAGTTTTATAATAATCACTTACTGCTTTTAACTTCTTTTAAATTATTTTACCATTCAGACACATTATTAAATGTAATTAAATACTAAAATTATTTTAAATTCCATTTATATCAAATGTTAAGGTTCTTATGTGGATTAAAAGGAAATTCTTTAAATTTAATTTTTAAAACAATTTAAAAATTTATATATATATATATATATATATATATATATATATATATATATATATATATATATATATATATATATATATATATATATATATATATATATATATATTAACGAAGTCACAGGAAGGGATGCAAAGAAGGACTACATGGGCTCGTGCCCCTTACGAACACGCTATTCTGAATTTTTCTGGATTTTAATATTAAAATAATACTATATTTCGAAATATATATATATTTAAACTGGATAATTAAGATTTTATTTTCATATAAATATTCAATTTAAATTATTTTATTGTTTTACTAGCAATAAATTTGTTTTAAAAAGTTTTATACATTTACTAAAAAATATTTCACACAATTGTGCAATATATATATATATATATATATATATATATATATATATATATATATATATATATATATATATATATATATATATATATATATAAATTTTATGCACTTTTTACTTTACACACTATTAATTTATTTCAATACTAATGTTAAATAATAATTTCAAATTTATATAATTTTGTAATAAATTTCTCGGGTTTTTTAGTTAATATATAGTGTTAAGAATATTCCTTAGTCGAACTTGAGTCTTCCCTTCCCATTACTCCAAAATTAAAACTGAAACAAACCAAATAATCTACTGTTATTCAAATTGCTTTAAAAAACAAGGATAAAACTCTAAAAACAGGAATTTTAACACAGACATTTGGATAGAAATAAAATGATCTTTCAGACTATAGCTATTGATAACGAGATATAATGTAATACCAAAATGCACCAGTTGCAATCTCCTCCTTCTCAACCGCAGAACCTCCCCCTTGTCAATCAAGGAAATAAACGAGGGGGAAGGAAGAAGCAAAAAAACCCGGCTCAGCCGCTTTAAGAGCGGTTTCGGAGATACAAAAAAAGCCGGCTCAACCGCTTATAGGGTTAAAGCATCCCAAATCTTAATATGCTCTGTGAAGTGGGGGAGTCATCGAATAATAAATTTCTCTGTTTTTTTTTTCTGTTTTTGGTTCCAGTGCAAACGCTGGGATCTTATGAGTGTTTTGATAGTTTTGTGCTGCTTTAAAAGCAACATCATAATCAGGGTAATTTTGATCATGTTACGGGTAAATTCCGTATTAATGTCGTTCGAAAGTGCATGTAAGTGTTGTAATTGTTGCTTACAATTACCTGGAATTTTAAGGAAAAGTTAAAGTTTCTTGACATCATTAATTTCTATTGATTACAGTGAATTCCCATTGATTCATTTGGCTAATCTATTAATGTTTGTCTGAAGTGGTGATGTCAAACGATGGCAATATCAGGATTTTACACATCAATGATTAAAAAAGAGGTCAGTACATGTTAACAAAATGTGTTTAGAACTTTCTGATTTATCTGCGCAAATTGCTCCGGATCAGAATATAGCAGACGAGGAGTCTGCTAAGCCTAGTCCAGGTGTAAGCTTGGTTCTTGCCCAACGCTTGTGGCGAAAGTACATATTTCCTCATAGATGGCGCGCCTACTTGTTATGGCAGATAATGTAATCCTACTATTTTGGCATTCGGACGTAGTAGTTCCGTGGGACTCAAACCCATCATTTTAGTAACTGTGTATAGTAAGTGTACATAAAAAATACTTTTATTGAAACAGCATTAGTGTTTATTCTGTTATGGATATAAGAATTTTGTCTACCCCGCCTGCACTTGTACTTTTCTTAAATGCTTTCCTTTTTATTTTATTTTATTATTTTATTTTATTTATTTATTTTTTTTTTTATTTTCGCGTCATGGTGCATCTGCCGGAAGACTACTTAAGGTAGGATAAAGTGATTATTAATTTGTATTTGAAAATGGTTAAAACGAATGCGAAACGAAAAATTGACAGAACTGCTGTATCGAAAATTTTGAAAAAAATTGAAAACATCGAAGGATGTCCTCTAGAATATACTGTTGATTTTTCAAATTTAAAAGTTGGAGAATTGACAAAATTAGATTCGAAAATGGAAGATGTGGTTGATACCGATTCTTTAGAAATAGAATTTCAAACGGTGCAGGAATACATGAAAAAAATTAACGTTCGTTTATTTCGTCCTAGAACAAAACTAAGATAATTAAATAAAGATGAAAATTCGGTTAAAAACTTTGGTGTATCTAACAGTCCTGAAATCATCAACGAAAACAAACATGTTGTTCGTCTTCCGAAATTAACTATCGCTAATTTTAATGGCGATAGAATTCAGTGAACCTGTTTATGGAATTCCTTTGAAGTCGCAATTCATAATAGTACACAATGCAATACATTAAGAAATAAAAAAGAATTTTTTTCTTTAATTTAAGAAATGAAAAAGTCAGAAGAAGTGCAAATTTAAATGAAAAAGAAAACTTAAAAAACACGGTGCGAGACAATTAAAAGAGAAAAAGTACACGGTGAGATACAAGACTGAGGATAAGATCGAAGCATTGTGAAAAGACCTCAGATCATGTTCGTGGCGTCATGTATTGGATGCCAGTGCGATAGGGTAAGTGTGTAGGGGAGAAATTAATGAAAAAATTTGGCTGGAAGTTAGGAAAATTAAGAAATCATAGCGGTTCTTGGCCGCTTCCTATGCTCAGCCTTAACCCCAGCAACGTCTCTCTTTCAGTAGAATGATATTTTCGGAGAAGTTAGTCCTAACGGACATATCTCAGTAACAAAGGAATATAATATGACAAGTGAGAGTTTCATAATTATATTATAGCTACTCAAGATTCCAGTAAAACATAAAATAAAAAATGAATAATTAAAGTAAATGGTATTTAAAAAATAGAGAAGGAAATAATAATAAAAAAGGAAAAATATAAAAGAAGTTATAAATGTTGATAAATGAGGCTAAATATGATAATTGCGAAAAAATAATGAGTAAATGCGATAATATATGAGTACACGAGATTAAATAATTAAAATAACATTTAAAATTAATGAATGTGAAAAAATTTCAAATACAACTGTTGAAAAACATGAAATTGAATTTAGGATAACTACAAGTTAATTTAATAAGAATGTAAGGTATATTAAAATATGATTCCTCGCCTCAGCTCTAAGCCTACAATTAGACAAATCACCATAGTTAAGACCGAGCACAACCGCCAGCTTTTAAAAGGAATTGCTGGATCGGACTTAACTTGCTATAACACTGAAACTGTTAACCATATTGCCGTCTCAAAAATGTTTCTTCAATACACAAATCTCCTCTTGTAAAATCAAAGAAGAATCAACATTTTCCTTAGCTGCATTTTTATTTTACATTTAAAAAGATTCTAAAGAAGACATGCTTGCTTTAAAAAAGATTAAACATTAGTTTAGAAAAGATTTCAATCCCGAAGTAAACAATAATTTAACGTAATTTCTAGAAAGAATTAGGAAGCAGTTCATAAAATCTTACGAGTGCAGCTTTTTTTTTTTTTTTTTTTTTTTTTTTTTTTGTAAACTATTTTCATCAGAAATTCGATGTGAAAGTGTTCTCTAAATCAGCATAATTTAAAACACTTTTTCCAATACAGTAGACGCTTTTAAACAGAACTTGCCCTCTAACCAGTGAAACTAATCTCGACTTTATTAAGTTTGCATAACACAGACTAGCCAACACAGAATTATGAGAGTGACTTGTAACTTTTCCAAAAAGAATATAATTTAAAATGAAGTATACTAAGTGTCAGTGTAACTAAGAATGAAATGCACTTTCTGTGAAAGTGCATGAAAACTTTAAGGAAATATATTCCACGCAGAATTTAAGCAATGTTCAAGGTGTGAAAAGAAAAATTTAACCAGCAAAATGATATATTTCTTTTTATACCTTAAAGATATTCATACATATTGTGAGAATTTTTTTTTTAACCACATATTCCAATTTTCAGTCCTTCATAAAAATGTAACTGCGTCCGTTTTCTGAAAAACAATCTCCAGTCATTAAAAAAAATGGCAAAGGCTTATCATTGTCATATTTTCACCCTGCTGTTCTGTTCCTATTTAGTCCACGTATATATCGTTCGAGTCAATATAACCCAATCAAAAAAAAAAAAAAAAAAAAAAAAAAAAAAAAGAAGATTAACATTTCTTGCTGTAAATGACAGGTGTCATTTAAAAAAGTAGTTTAAACAATATTCATGTAAGTTTGAAAATAGATTTAATAATACACTGGTGTGAAAAATTTAAGCAACAGGTGAGGTTTTTTTGCCATAACTCCGATAGAAATCATCGATAGAAATGAGGGAGTGTATTATCTACGGAAAGGATGACGAAAGCATCGGTGCTGAAAAAGGAAAACAATGCATATGGTATGCAATCAAACAATAACAAGCTTTATTGAACGCATAGTATCGCGACTCATGATTGTCTATTCAAGAGGAAGAACAAGCAGATTCCCCTTAATATGGCCTTAATATGCTTACTCAGAACTCCGCTTACTCAGCTGGTCCAACACTTCTTGTGGTAGAATTGCTCATTCCGCAATCCGCATTCTGAGTTGCTGGGTGTTCTCTGGAGGATGTAAGCGCAATGCATCTCCCCAAAGCATCCCACACATGTTCTATGGGATTTCAATCAGGGGAGTACGCTGGTCAATCCATTCGAGGGATATCTTCACTTTCCAGTAGCTCCTCATCAGCAAGAGTCCGATGTGGCCATGCATTGTCTGCATTACTGTGGCCAGACGCCTTCACAAAGGGAGCCTATCCTCTCGCCGTCCTGAACGCTGCCTCCCGTTGAAAGTTGGCCACCGATGCCACCGTTTACAGTGGTGCAGAGATCACAAAAACTGGATAACTGATCAATAGAGTCTTGTCGTCTTTAACGATAAGAGTCGGTTTAGTAGCAGAAGCGATTCCCAACGCGTTTTGATTTGAAGAGTGGTCGGGACCCGGTTTTATCCTAGTAACATAAAAAAAGACACCTTTAAGGTGGTCCTGGAGTTCTTGTCTGTGGAAGCATTATTCTGAACGGGCGAACTGAGCTCCACGTTTCCGACAGAGGTTCTGTAACCGGGGATCGCTATAGTGAGGAGGTACTCCTTCCCTATGTGCGTCTCTTCCAAGGTGCCCTTGGCCCAGTCTTCTTTATATATGTGACAATGCAAGGGAACATCGGACTCTTGCTGTTGAAAAGCTACTAGAAAATAAAGATATCTCTCGAATGGATTGGCTAGCGTACTACCCTGATTTAAATCCTATCGAACATCTGTGGGATGCTTTGGGGAGACGCATTGCACCACCCTTACATCCTCCACAGAACACCCAATAACTCAAACAGATGCTGATTGCGGAATGAGCACTCCTACAGCATAGAAATGTTGGACTAGTTGGTTCTGAGTATGTAGAGACGGCGAGAAGCAACTATTGCAGTTAAGGAAGGGCATATGCCATATTAAAGAACATCTGCTTGTTGTTCTTTCTTCTGGATAGACAATCATGAGTTACGAGGATTCTATGCGTTCAATAACGCTTGTTTTTGTTTGATTCCATACCGTATGCATTGTATTCCTTTTTCAGAGCCGATGCTTTAGCCATCCTTTATGTACATAATAGTCTCATTTCTCAATTTCATCTCTCTCAGATGATTTCTCGTGCAGTTATGGCAAAAAACCCACCTGTTACTTAAATTTTGTACACCAGTGTACAAAACATCTATAAAAATAAAAGACTATTGATTTTCAAACTTACAAAAATAATATAAAACATTTATAAAAATAAAAATAAAAATATTCGAAATTGAAACTTATCTTTATTCACAATTTGAAGAGTAATATTTTACATGAGATTTGCAAATATGATTCTTACAATCACAGCATACCATATTAGTTTTGCTGTCATTGCGTGAAGGAGAGATCTTGCACTTGTAAGCTTGACATACAATGAAATATTCTTAGCAGATCCCGGTGATACGTTTTCCCTTTTACTCTGTATTCATTTCACTATTTTATTCAGTCCTCACTTCTTGGTAAGTGTGGTCTTGCTTCAATGTGTGGAAAAATATAGTGATTTTCCCAGTTCTTCCAAAGTAGTCTTTGTTTAGTCAATTTGTTTTCGTTCCATTCACTATGTATTGAAGTCCACATAGAAAAAATGCATTGTACGCAGAAGTATAAATAATATTATAGAATACTATGATGGACCAGCGATTTGTTTCTCTTTTATAAATGAATGTGTTTAAATGTTGATGATGAATGTCCACAGCCCCTTTAATTGAATTATAATCTAAGATCATTAATGGTCCACAAACCATAAACCTTTCCATAAACCTTTTCTCTTTTAATTATAGTCTTTTTTATTATTTTATTTCCAATTGCAGAACTGAATAATACCTCATCTGCATTTTTTACGTTTGCTATCTTTGATGTTGCATATCCTGTGATCCCTGCAGTGTTTTTTACAATATTAGCAGTTGTGGATTGAGAATTATGTGGCAGCGGATCCAATTTACCAATTCTTGGACTAATGATACTTTATAGTTCATTTGCTGAATATCGATATCAAAATATTTATCAGAACTTTCTCCATTTCATCACTTCGACTATTACATCGAGTATGATTTTTATACATTTCACCATCGAATATAATTTTCAAACTCGAATAATTTTTCTTCACTGTCAGAAGCTTCTATTAGTTTAGCTATATCAGCGTGACTCAAATTTTTGCGATTCACCCTTTTTTTTCTTGCCCAGTTCTTTTACAGTATATCAGAAAGGGTTTGGTTTGGAGTGCTACGGTCTACTTTTTGCAACATAAGGGCTAATGAGACCGGGACCTACAGCTTAAAGCCGATTCCGAACGGATACAAACATCCATGCCACTGTGGGATTCGAACCCATGAACTCCGGTACCGAAGGCTAGCACCCTAACCAATCGGCCATCGCAGAAAGGGAAATAGCGTAGAAAAAAGAAACTTTGCAATAAGAACAATGGTTTTCCCCCTCCCTCCAATTGAGCAAGGTGAAAATTTTGACCTTGTCCTGTGATCAAACATATACGTCAATGGAACATGTTTCGAAAATGGATAAACTAGATAAACTGTTGTTATTTTTTTCATTTGAATTATTCCAAACAAAAATGAACATGTACGAGTGAAAATAAATTATTTTTTGTATTGGGTCATGTTGACTAGAACGATACATTAGGTATAAATTGAAAATTATTCCTTCAAAATGCAAATAAATTTAAATCCCTCTAGGAGTATATATTTATGTTATTTACCAACGATGTTAAAAAGTTTCATGAAAATATCCCTATATTATACTTTTTTATAGACATATTAATTTTATTTCGGGTCATATAGATCCGAAGAGAACAGCAGTGTTAATTTAATACATATTACTACCTTAAGGGAAAGTTTGCAAAGAAAGATAACTATAGAACTAAAAGACCTAGAATCCCCAGAAACAGACCATCTATAAAAGTAATAAACAAGAAGGTAATAAGATTTTTAATGGGGAAACACTCGTCTCTTAAGGTATCAGAACAAATCAAAATTTATATCACTTCATCTCTACGGGGTTTTCGTCCTAATCCATGAAGATGACAACAAAACAAAAATATTTCCTATAACATAATATCGAAAATGCTATGACATTTTTGCTCAGTTATTATTGTTCATACCTGCGTAATGACTTTATTTGCCGATTTCGATTAGAAATCGCCATTGAGATAAAATTATGTTATTTTAATACAGATAAAATATGAAATCCCTTCAGTTTTTCAAAAAATAATTTTTCTTAAAATTACCTTAGCAAACAGGGATTCAAATAAACAGTTAAAAGATGCCATTTTCTCCTTAAGGATAGCTTAGATTTTGTTTCAATAATAATTTTTCAATATCAAAATGTTGATTTAGTGTACAATGAATAAAATGGACAATATATGATACCTTCAATCATTTCTTAATACTTGTAAAATGGTAATCGCTTAATTGTTGCACAAGTCCAACCAAATATGCTCGAAATGCATCGAATTATTTGTTGATATTTATTTCTACTAATAAAATTGTGAATAATTGACTATAAAAACTAGTTACATTGACATCTAACAAGATTTTAAAAATATAAATTTTTTATCAATGGTACGGACACAACAAAAGAGAAATTTCCATAAAATTTTCGTCTTAAAAATCCATAAATCCTCTTTTCTTATAACTCATTTTATTAGGGATAGACAGATCAACTAACAGATATATGGTAATGTATGAAAACGTTTTCGATCTTATAGTATAATAATATACTCTGATTGGTGTAGGGAAAGCAGTAGGTTGTTTGAACAATGTTCATGTTTTTTTGTATACATATTTAACAAGACGAAAATGACAAGATAAAAAAACAAATTTATTGTTTTACCCTTAGCACGGGGTAGACTCATCGCTTGATGGTCTAGACTGCGTACAAGAATGCCGTAAGCAACACTTAGCACTGTATCCTTTCGAAAGGTGAAGAGGTCCTGACATCACGATGAACGTCTCACTCTGGCAGAGAATAGCAATTTAAAATTATAATTGAGTATCTTTCTATAGGCGAAAGTACAAAAATATATAATAATGAAAAATTGAAAAAAAAATATATCTGCATTTACAATATGAGTAAATGCATTGATATAATGTTGGTAATGATATAATGCTATAATGATAATCTACACAACAGTTTGATACGTACGAAAAAAATGATATATATAGTTAAAAATTGTATACAATTCAACAACCAAATGGGGACCACTGTTAAATGCAGGCAGAGAAGGTTTTATGAAATCAATATGTAAATGTGATATACATGTGAGCAATTTTTTTAAGAGCAAGGTGTACAGAAATGCTTGTACTACTACTCTTAATTAGTGATACTGGGTTGACATTTTCCAAATTTTTTTTCGCAATTTGGATATGTAGGAATCATTATGTGTGTGGGACATTGGTGTAATTCAAAATATCCGATGGTAAGCGTAGGGTTTTCTATACACTAATTCATCGCTGAATGTAGTAATGACATTTTTAAGGGCAGAACGAATTCATAGCAGCACAAGTGGTAAAACATCTGTCCACCTATAGTTGGAATCGTCAATAATTGGAGTATATAAGGAATTGTGGAACCTTTCAATCCTACCATTTGATTGGTCCTTCAAGGACATGCCTTCTTAAGGTGTGTAAAGGTCTCACGCACCTAGAGTACCTTATTTATTTTTCTCTAAGTTCTGCCTGGTAGTCTCGAGCTTCCTTTTGTAGTGTTTTCTCTTTACCGGGTTGGATTACTATACCTCGATTTATGATGAGCCTCTTGTACGTCAGTAACATCTTCGGGTTGTGACTGTGGCTGTCGGGTCTTTAAGTAACCGTATAGCTTCGTCTGGGAAGGGCAAACACATTATCTTACCATTTGATTGAGAGTTAAATGGAGAACTTTTTACCATATTTGCACTTATACAATTTGTCAGCTCTCGAGAGAAATTTATCTGAAAATTTTGGCCTTGGTCGGCTGTTTTAGTGATGGGACATCCGAGATGAGTTATCCAGTTTTGTACTAATGTTTTGTAAGTCATATCAGTTGTTGGTATGACTTCTGGCAATTTGTTTAAACTGATAGTGAATAGTCATACAATTACTGTGACCTTCATATTGTGGTAGGGGTCTTATGAAATCTATTTGAATGTGTGCAAATCTTACATTTGGCAATAAAAATGAGCCCACAGAAAATTTGGTAAGCCTGTGAATTTTTGAACGTTGACTTGACTGACAAGATTTTATGGAACTAGATCTAACTTTTTCCATTTTAGACCAAATAAATCTTTTCATTTAAATCTTATCATTTTGAGTGTTACAAAAACACCAGGGGGGGGGGAAATCGTGAAAAGTGTCGAATATAATCGTAAAAAAAGTCTCTAGGCAATATGGACAGTCTGTTAAAATCACAGGCCAGAGTGGTATCCTCCAGGGGAAAATAACTAATTGCATTGATGTTAATGAGGAATTAGTTAAAAGGTTTGGAATTCCCGATCCTCAAGTATGATTCAGCTAACTCCTTCTAATTCAGAGATTTCTAAGAAATTTCAATGCTTAAAAGTGAATCAACAAACAAATTTGAGCTACTCTTAACATGATGGATATTAGTGAAAGATTGTGAGATGAAACTGAAATATCTAATTTTGCGTGGAGAACACTTCTCATGTTTTTATTTGAAGGTGTAAATATTGGATTCTGGATCAGTGAAAATCAGGATTTCCATTCTTTCTAACATGTGTTGATGTCTTTTCATGGATATGTATATTGCTCATACTTTTCGATCATATGTAAACCAGTTTCTTTGTGGTTTACTTAATTTATGGAGAGAAAAGATATCAGTTTCAATTTATCAGATGAATAGTATATGAGAAAACTGCATATAGCCACAACAGAAGCATGAGTCCACAAATTTAATTTTGCCACTGGAGGGAGATGTTTAAGGAAGGTTGCCTCGGTAAGTGATTTTTGGAGGCAGAAAATGCAGTCTCACACTCTTGCATCCATACAACAATGACATCAGTCTTATTTGATGCCTGATTAAACTTCCTTGTTAGTGTGCTTTTCCAGAAATTTAATGAGGTAAGTTAAAATTTGAACAACTCTGGCAATGAATCTGATATAAAAATTAATACATTTTTAACAACGGTGTTAGCTGAGTAATAGTTTCAGGCTTAGGGAAATTATTAACAACTTCAATTTGGTCAGGAAAGGGAGCAACAGCTTGACTGCAAACTTTAAATCCTCAAAAATTTAAGATGGGCATTTCTAAAGTAGACGTAGAATGTTTAATAGTGAGACCATAATGGTTCAAACTTTCAAAAAAAGAAGTTTAATGGGAAATGTACTCCTCCTGATTAGTGGAAGCAATTAGAATATGATCAATAAAAGCATATACGTCTCTTACACCTCTGTTAACTTCACCGATAAAATGTTAGGAGGTACTGGGAGTATTGCACAAACGAAATTTCAAACTAACCCTCTTGTGATGACAGTTTTGTGCACATTTTTGGGGAAAATGACGGGTATGTGATGAAATGCTTTGACTAAATAAATATGTGAGAAAGTTTGCGTACCAGGAAATTTGTTAATAAAATCGGCAACAAATAGAATTTTGTATATACCTTTAACTGTTTGAGTGGCCTAAAATCGCCATTATTTTCATTTATTTTTGTTATTATTTTCATTTTTTCTAACCATACTTAGTGTAGATGCATAATTGCTATTAGAGGGACGCATGTGGCTTAAATATAACACAAATTAAAATTCAGATTTGTATGTTACCTCTACTCCTGATGGTTGGCAATTCCCTGAAAAGTACAGTGTGGTGAACACGTAATTGCTAGTAACTGGAATCATCAGTGATATCAATACACAACCAGGGATTATTCGAGGGATGGGTGCAATGTCTCGACATAGTACGGACCTGA
The DNA here is from genome assembly GCA_032207245.1 of Pardosa pseudoannulata. Taxonomy (NCBI): domain Eukaryota; kingdom Metazoa; phylum Arthropoda; class Arachnida; order Araneae; family Lycosidae; genus Pardosa; species Pardosa pseudoannulata. The sequence goes on along the minus strand of CM063503.1, from coordinate 3,443,083 downwards.
AATGACAAAACCGCTCGATTTCTCTTCAGAACTGTTGAATCTAAGCTAGTAGATATTCACTATCGGGAAAATGTATTGGAGCTAGAACAATGGTTGTGGAACTCTAGTGTTCTGCCTACTTCCTCAACTGCCAATCTCGAAGAAATAGGGGTGATGCTAGCAAGCACTTTGTATGTTTCTGTTACTTGTTGGGAAAAAAACTGAGCAGCAAACTGTCATCGATGGAATGCATATTCGGTACGGCGTTGCATCACGCTGAGCAATTCTTTCTGCTTGCGGTGGCTGAGTTGATCGCCCAATAGAAAATGCGAGATTTTCTGGCTTCTGCTTACCCCCTTCGAGCTATCGCGCAGTTCTTTACGATCTCATATGTAGCTATTTCATCAAGACGACTAATAATGTCTCGTGTGGTGATTGTCACTTCTAGAGGAAGATGAGCTATAGCGTATTTAAATTTCATTTTGTTGTCTTGATGGGTTTCGGGGTGGCTAGTTGAAAAGTACCTTCCATAATATGGAAACCACAGATACGAATCCACGTTATTGTAAGTTGGGATCTTGACAGCCTAAGATTTCACCATCTTCTTGTGTGTTAGTAGGCTTTAGATGTATTACAGTTTATTCTGGGTCACCAATGTTTTAGATAAGTACAGGAAAATGAGAAGGTTGTTTAATTTAGGTGCGTTCTTTGCTGTATATACATTTAAGTAATCAAAAATTACCGGATGAAATAACAAATTTATTAGAACGTGGAAAGCAATAAAGTAAGTACTAGAAATTGCTGAACTTGCTTGGGGTGGAAATACTTTGAACGAAAATGAGATAGGGAGGAAGAAAGAGATTGCTACTTTTTACACTTTTATACTTGACTCGCTTACAAGCTGGGAGTTGTTTGAAAGTAAATTAATGGAGACTTTTGGTAGGATAGATGAATTAAAACGAAGCGCAGACGATATCCTAAGGACCAGAGCTCAACAAAACGGCGAAACATCTGAAGTTTATATTCAAAATATCTTAAGTTTATGTAGAAAAGTCAAATCTGATACACCAGAAGTAGATAAAATAGGCCACCCCATGAAAGAAATTGCGGAGGATCTGTACAACACATTAATTGTTAGGGATGTACTGTAGAAAAGTTTATTTCTACAGTGCATCCCTCACAAATTGTAGGAAAGTCGACAGCATGAGGACGAAACGAGTGACACCTCGTTTTGCTAGACTTCCTAATGTTGCCCAGATATCCTCAATCAATAACTATGATTCAAGAGATCAGGACCTGCCATCCACAATTAAGACAATTGTCAGAGAAAAAATAAAAAAGCTTCTGTCCGATATAACCAGTAGTAAATTGACCGATTCACCTTCTTTCGAGGACATTATTAAGGAGGAAATAAGACACAACCTCGTTCCTCTTACTGTTCCCACAGGACGGTACAATCATAGCAGTCCAAGGCAGAAACGAAGAAATGAAATTTACAGGGGAATCAGTCCCAGCGGGTCTAAAAAGACAGACGTATGGAGGACCGATGACAATGTACCGATATGTTTTCATTGTGGACGTGCGGGGCATATCCTTAGATACTGTCGTGACCGAAGACGAGTGTTTGCTGCCTGATGAGAACAACAGCAACTTGAAGATTCTCATTCAAGGGATACAGACTGTATTCCTGAATAGGGCAGAAAACAGATGAAAATGCAACATGGTATAGCAGCAGCTCTCCATATCTTAGACGCACATCATTTCGACGACAATTTCAATCCCCTTCTCTAGCCGCAGCAGCCGTTCCCGCCGATCAAACGACGGAAACTATCGTGGAAGTGAGGCCGCAGCCGATGAAAATCCTCATGGTCGTTGCTAAATTGAATAAAAATTGTTCTACATTTGACGGTAAATGGGGTTCACATGAAAGCACTAGTCGATTCTGGAGCTGATTACTCAGTAATATCTGAGGATCTTCGCCATATACTTAAAGTGCCATTATTTAAAGGTAATGCACCGATTTTGGAGACTGCTAGAATTGATTTTAAAGGGACGATGGAACCATTCGAATTTCAGGTGTTCTCAAAATGCAGTTATGATCTCAACCTCGGATGGGATTTTGGCCAAGCTATGGAAGCTGTCATTGATTGTGCCGTTGGGGAAATTTAGATTGGAGAAATAGTGACAGAAGTTGAACTGAAAAATTTAGGCAGCTCCCATCTTTATGCCGACGGGGAAAATAGGATAACGGCCAAATCTCTGCATCGAGTATGTGCACTAATAGAGTACTAATAGAATGCACACTGGTGAAGTAGTACTTACGGGTTCTCCGAGACATGGAAAATGGCCTCCATATGGCAGCCTCTATTATAAATGTGAAATGTGGCAAGGATAAAATATGGATAACGAATGGTACCAGCCACCCCCAGGTGTTACCTTGTGGGGCTTTTATTGCTGATCATACCGCTATCGAAGATGGGGAAATTTGTGCTTTTGTAGAAGCTTCATCATCATCGACGGACTCGAATAATGAAAGATTTATAGATGAGAGAAAAATTGATTAATTATTAAATTCTGAACTATCTAAAGAAGAGAAGCGAAAATTGTGTGACCTTATTAGCGAATTTAAATATGAATTTAGATAAAACGAATTTAGAAAAAACACTTGCTAACATGTTATTGATGTACGTTAGTGTAGAACAGAAGAACTAAGAGTTCATTTTACCCTTTGTCACATTCGCTTACAATTCGGGGAAACAGGGAACTACAGGGTTCAGTCTGTTCTTTCTGTTGTATGGAAGAAATGCTCAAGCACCATTGGATGTAATATTCTCCCTCGACCGGACACAAGCGTCTAATATCTACCTGAAATAGATTCTAACCTATGTTGAGGAAGCGCAACAGTTGGCCCAGCTGCATATCCAGCGGGGACAAGCTGAAAATAAGTAGGCCCCGTTCTCATTAGACCTCGAAAGAAAAACAGTAGACCGTAGTGCTCCAGAACCAAACCAAGCTGAAGATAAAAATCTGTATGACCTGAGACATCGGCAAGCAATCTACAAACGTCTTTACTCCTGTGCGAAAAGTGGGATTGTCTGAAAAGCTTGTTAGACGGTATTTCGGACCATATCGAGTTGTTAGATGACTATCGGATGTTACATACGACATTGAACCCTGTGAATGTACTGGCCGAAAACGGCAGTTAAGGGAAGTCGTCCACGTTTTGAGATCTCATGAGAACCGCACTAAAATATATAAAAATTGAAAGTTAAGGATTTATTTATGGGAAAACGAAGTAATTGCTTTTATTGTAGAGCACAAAATTAAATAAACATTGCGAAAATAATTTAGCAACCTCTAAATTAATAAATTAAATAATAAGTTATTAATTAAATAGTAGATTATTATCTAATTTACTAGCCTAATTGAATAAGCTATATATATATATATATATATATATATATATATATATATATATATATATATATATATATATATATATATATATATATATATATATATATATATATATATATATATATATATATATATATATATATATATATATATATATATATATATATATATATATATATATATATATATATATATATATATATATATATATATATATATATATATATATATATATACATATATGAAACATATTGTGGCCTGCTATGCTTCGAGGATGTAGAGTGGTCGAAAAAAAGAGTACGAATTTTCAGGATAATTTTTGTAACATGTTTATTAGGCAACGTACAGAGCAAAAATTCCACAGAGGATGGTCGCGCAGACTTATATAACCTTGGGGACGCTAATCGCTTGAGAAAGAAATTTGTTACTCTTCAAATTATAAGTGCTTTTAAGTGCTCTTAACCATCAAAATAGGTTGGCGAGTTCAGCTCGCGAACAGGAAGGAAACAAAAGAGTTTAACGCCGAAAGGCCACTAAAAAGATGAAGAAATTGCGGCTTTGGTGGTTTTTTAATAGAGGTGTTAGTAATTTTAGTTTAGGATTAAAGTTTTAAGTTTTAACATTACATATATATATATATATATATATATATATATATATATATATATATATATATATATATATTGTGTGTGTGTGTGTGTGTGTGTGTGTGTGTGTGTAACGTGTTAACTGCCATATCAAAATTGTATAGCATTTGCTCAACAGATGGAGCTAGATGTGATGTTGTAAGATAGAGAATGTCCTGTAACGAGATATGTAGCGAGATGTGAAAGCGGCGGCGCGTGTAAATAAAGGCGCTTCAAATATTATGTGGTTGTTTCAATGTATAAAGAAGAAAAGTAAGAACACCCTCCATTCTTAACATATCAGAAGAGGGATATTGAATGATCTACTCGGACCTCCAAGGTATTGTAAGAAAGAAAACAAAAACAGGTAAAAGTTTTGTTTTCCCTTAAGTTTAAATTCTGAAGGAAAAGTAAAAGTATATGGAACTATTTTAAGTATTTTGAAGTAGAAGTATTTGAAAGTAAAAGTATTATATGTATCCCAAGTAGAAGTATTTGAATGTAAAAGTATTTGAAAGTAAAAGTATTTTAAGTATTTTGAAGTAGAAATATTTGAAAGTAAAAGTATTATAAGTATTTCAAGTAGAAGTATTTGAAAATAAAAGTATATGTATTTCAAGTAGAAGTATTTGAATGTAAAAGTATTTGAAGTAATTTAAAGGAATAAAAATGTCATTCCTAGGAAGAGGTCGCAAAAACGATCTGATCCAATTAGCCACTGAGTTAGGGGAAAGTATCCCAGATGATGCAGTTGTTGTAACTATAAAAAATATTATAACAAGTAGCAAAAATTATGATGAGGCATTTGTTAGACAAGTTTTCGAACGAATAATTGACGAAAGAGTTAAAAGAGAAGATGACGAAGTGCGCGAGAAACAGAGACTCTTAGAATTACAAGAACAGGAAAGAATAAGAAATTTTGAATTGGAGAAATTAAAACTCCAAAACGAAAGTATAATCCCGACCGGAGGGTCAGCAGAGACTAACGTTATCGTGCCGGAAGTAAATAAAAAATGTATTGATTTACGAAATCTTATGCAAAAATTTGATTTGAAGGAGGGAGAAATTTCTTCATTTTTAATTCTATTCGAACGTCAAGCTAAACGAGTAGGGCTGAAAGAAGATGATTATGTTTTTCATCTATTAGGACTTTTGCCTCTTGAAATCACCCAATTAATCGCTAGAGAACCAGAAGAAGAAGCTAGCAAATACGCATTTGTTAAAAGTTTATTGTTAAAGCGGTTTAAATTAAGTCCGGAAAAATTCCGCCAAAAATTTGTTAATCACATGAGGGATTCAAAAAATACGTGGTCAGATTATGTTTTTGAAATACGTAACTATTTTAACGAATGGTTGGAAGGATTAAAAATTAATGATTTTGATTCTTTAAAAGAATTAATTGTAACAGATCAGTTGAAAAAACGGGTTCCGAATTTTATGCGGGAACATTTCATTGATTCATGGCCTAATTACGTAAACGCAAATAAATTGGCAGAAAAGTTAGACGAATACGAAAGTGTTCGATCCGGAATTAAAATAAATAACGAAAACAAAAATAGGGCTTTGGGTCACTGCGACGATTCTAAAAACAGTGCTCAGGTGAATTTTCGAAACTCAAGTAAATTTGAAAGCAAAAGTAATAAAAGTAGTGAAAACGAAAGCGCGGGAAAACGTAACGATACCCATAAACCACCTAATTTATCGATTCGAAATGAAAAGGGTGAGCCCAAATGTTTTTCATGCAATCTTTTCGGTCATATATCAAAGGATTGTCCGATCCCCTGTAGTTCTTGTGGACTAAAAGGGCATTCGAAAAAATTTTGCGCGAAAGCCAAAAAAGAGACGAATTTTAGCGTCCGCGACCTTGACACATTCATAGGCGCCGATAAGTATATGAGGCATGCAAAAATTAATGACCGTACTGTTAGCTGCTTGCTCGATACCGGAAGCTCGAGTTGTTTGCTGAAAGCATCAGTTGCGAAGAGTTTAGGAATAAATGTGACACCTTGCAAAAAAGATCTTTATTCTTTCGGAAATCAAAAACACCCGGCATCTCAAAGTATTGGCGCAGCAATTTTAGATTTCCAAATTGATGACGTAGTGGGGAAAGATATTTCTGTTTTGATTATTCCAGATTCGACTCAGCCAGTTGACTTATTAGTCGGTCGTACCTTTTTAGATTTACCCTATATTGCGTATGCTAGAGTCGGGAATATTTTAAGGATCGGCTATGCAAAAGATTTTCCATTTATTGGATTAGATTACATCGATGAAACGAAAGGTATTAAATTAAAAGCGGATGAAACTACACAAATAATAAATAATAGCGTAAATTTTGTAAGGGCAAAAACGGAACAAGTAAATAATGGATTAGTTGTGATACAGGGAAGTGAAGGAAATTTCGATTCCTTATTGGAAATAAAGCAAGGCAAAACGATAGTGCCAATTGTTAATTTTGGAAATAAAGAAATAACTTTAAAAGAAAATCAAAACATTGGAAAAGCGGAATTAGTAGATGATAACAATTCAGAAATAAATTTAAATGATTCTAATTCTCTTAAAGATAATCATTCCATAGAATTATTAAATGTTAGTGCTAAAGCAACAAACGTCGAACGAACTCCCATAACTTTAGAACAAATAAAATTTAATGAAAATTTAACCAAACAGCAACAAGAAGATCTTGTTAATTTATTAAATAAATATAGAGACTGTTTTGCATTAAAAATATCGGAATTAGGATGTACAGGGTTAACGAAAATGGATATTAAAGAAATTGAAGGCTCAAAACCCGTATGTGCAAAACCGTATAAAACAAATGCAGTTGAAAGAGAAGCAATTAAAGAAATCGTAAAGGAATGGAAGGTGAACGGAATTGTTACAGAAACACGGTCACCATACTCGAGTCCAGTGCTTTTAGTGCGTAAGAAGACTGGTGAAAACCGATTAGTTATTGATTATAGAAGATTAAATAATCAAACAATAAAAGATAAATTTCCGCTTCCCAAAATTGATGATTTATTAGAACAAATACACGATTGTAGTCTATTTACAACTTTAGATTTGGCACATGGTTATCTACAAATCCCGTTAACAGAAGAAGCAAAATTAAAAACTGCTTTCATCACACCAGATGAAACTGGACAATTCGAGAGAATGATATTTGGGTTAACTAATGCGCCGGCAGAATTCCAGCGTTTAATGTATCAAGCATTGGGATGCTTATGTAATAAGGATGTTTTATGTTATCTTGACGACATCCTTGTACCAGCGAAAACCTGGGAGGAAAATATCGAGAAATTGACTAAGGTATTTGAAGCTTTACGTGAAGCTAACTTGACATTAAAATTACCTAAATGCGAGTTTGCGAAAAACGAAGTAGAATTTTTAGGCTTCATTATTAATAAGAAGGGAATCAAACCAGGCTCAAGAAAGGTCGACGTAATTTCAAAATTCCCTGAACCAAAGAATTTGCATGAAGTCAGACGTTTCCTTGGGTTAACAAGTTTTTTTAGAAGATTTATTCAGAATTATGCAGTAAAAGCAAAACCTTTAACAGAGCTAACTAAAAAGAACAAAGAATTTGAATGGAAGGAAAAACAACAACAATCTTTCGAGATTTTGAAGAATGAATTGACAGAGCAGCCCACCTTAGAACTCTACAATCCTGAGGCCAAAACCGAAGTACACACGGATGCAAGTGCGGATGGAATCGCAGGTATGTTGCTTCAACTTGGAAGTGATGATAAGTGGCACCTGGTTTATTGTGTCAGTAAAAAGACTACGAAAGCCGAAAGGAACTACCACTCCAGTAAATTGGAGATGATGGCTATTGTGTGGACACTAGAAAAACTCCGACAATTTTTGTTAGGTATAAATTTTACAGTTGTCACTGACTGTCAAGCATTAGTATACATGAACGCCAAGAAATCGAGTAACCCTCAGATAGCACGATGGAGTATCCTCATACAAGAGTACAATTTTGAAGTTCGTCACAAACCGGGAACAAAAATGACCCATGTAGATGCTATGAGCAGAGCTCCTGTTTCCGAAGCAGAGGATACCATGACAAGTCTCATAGAGAAGAAGTTTGAAGTATGCCTAACACTAAGTGAGGATGAGCAAATATTGATTATTCAGCATGCTGATAAGGATTTGAGAAAATTAATGGAAATTCTGAAAAAAGATGAGCACGACCGAAGTACCGAAGAAAAGCAGAAGATTTTGAATTACGTCTTTAAAGAGAATAGGCTATACAGGAAAATTAATGAAAAAGGTAAAGAAAAACTCTTGTACGTGATCCCAAAAAGTATGAGAAAAAGTACCGCAGTAAAATTTCATGACCTGATGGGACATTTTTCTGTTGACAGAACAGTCACAAAGATAAAAGAATTATATTGGTTTCCATACATGAAACGTTATTTAAGAAAACATATATCGATGTGCTTCGAATGCTTAGTAAATAAAATTCCAGGAGGGAAACAGCAAGGATATCTTCATCCAATACAAGCAGGGAAAAGACCTTTCGCAATAATACACATGGATCACTTAGGACCATTTGTAAAAAGCTCTAAGGGTAACAATGAACTGTTAGTCATAATTGACAATTTCACAAGATTTGTTCAATTAACACCTGTGAAGAACACCTCAACTTTACATACGCTTAAAGCACTGAAAAACTTCGTAAATAATTTTGGTCTACCCGACAAAATCATAAGTGATAGAGGAAGTTGTTTCACTTCTAAACAGTTTCAAGAATATTGTACTGAAAATGGTATCCACCACACGCTTAACTCAACCAAACATCCACGTGCAAATGGCATGGTAGAAAGAGTGAATCGAACAGTTCTATCTACAATTACCACCTGCATGCAAGATAGAAGTCACAAGGACTGGGACGATAAAATTAAAATAGTGGAAAGAAATTTAAATAACTTTGTGAACAAGTCTACCAACAAAACTCCATTTGAAATGCTACATGGTTATTCTTCAAGATTCAACGATGGTATTTTGAGAAAGCTTGCAGACGAAGACTCTAATTCATGGTGTGAACCGGAGAAATTGCAAAATGAAGCAAGAGCAAAAATAGAAGAAAGCCAGAAGGAAATGAAAGAGAACTTTGACAAGAAGAAATGCCGAGCTTTGGTTTTCGGACCAGGTGAAATTGTGGTAATGCGAAGTGCTCCAAAATCAACAGGCCAGCCAACGAAAACTCAGGCGAAGTATAAGGGTCCGCTAATCATCACAGAGGTATTACCCAACGACACATATCGTGTGACGCAATTGGAAAAGAAGGAGAAAGGCTACTTCTACACAACGACAGCTCACGTAAGTCAACTAAAGTTTTGGCGACTCTATCCAGAATCTGACGGTGAAGATGATCAAGGTGAGACTACTGATGATGAAGAAGGTGTTGATGAGGAAAAGCCCAGACGAAACCCCCGGCGAACCACACGAAAGAACTAGACTAGACTGACTTATCCTATCTGGTAGGATCTTTCTTTTTTTTTAATGCATATTTCAGAACTGATGCCGATGAACTCAAACTTACTGTGAACTGAACTTATAGTGAACCTTAACTTTGAGAAGAAACTCTCTTTGAACTATTTTTTATAGAACTTTAAATTTTGTTTATTTTAGGCATTAGTTGAGTTTAATGATAATAATTGTGTAATTACATATAAGTGAGTAATTTTGTATTTTTTTATTATTAGTGTTTACTTATAGATACTCTTTATTGTTTTCATACATGTTTCCTTTTATATTTTCATTACTGTTTTCTTATAATGTGTTAAAAAAATCAATGAGCGACAATTGAGGGCAATTGCCAGGTCAGGATGCCCGAATGTTAACTGCCATATCAAAATTGTATAGCATTTGCTCAACAGATGGAGCTAGATGTGATGTTGTAAGATAGAGAATGTCCTGTAACGAGATATGTAGCGAGATGTGAAAGCGGCGGCGCGTGTAAATAAAGGCGCTTCAAATATTATGTGGTTGTTTCAATGTATAAAGAAGAAAAGTAAGAACACCCTCCATTCCTAACAAACGGTACGGAAATACATAGAGAAAAAGTAGAAAAAATGAAAGATAAATGTGAATCCATATGACTTATAAATAATGTAGAACAATCAACGCAGTACACGCAATGTAATACACCAGGCATAACTGAATTCTGAAGTCGTGGTTAAATACTTTTTATTTCTCTGAACATAACAAACTACTTTAGTCACCAATGCTCTAAGCTTGTAGGCCACAAACTTGTACAAGTAAAAAAGGAAGAGAGAGTTTTCATAAGCTTCATGCGTCTAATACAGACTTCTAGAAAGTGATAATTTTGCATTCATACATACATATAAATTTATGCACAGGATTCCACGTGTTATATGTTTTTGACTCCGTATAAACTTCTATGTTAAATGACGATGAAAAATGAACATCAGAGTTTAATAATTTAAGAGACTAATTTTTATCATTATATATATATATATATATATATAAATTCTTTTATTTTGCAAGCAAAAACCTTCTGTCGCTTTTAAAGCAGTTAATGAAAATAAAATCTTTAAATATTATTTGGGTTTCTTTTTCTGTTTCCCGCAAAAGAATTTCCTCGACTTTATATTTTCTAAAGAGTTATTTGCCACGAGAGTCATGATGGATGAAGTTATCAAGTTTCAGGAAGAACCTGCTAGTGAATACTAAAGTTTAGGTGATAATAGAGACAAGTGAGAGCCACGTTTTGAATCACAATGACTTGAAACTTCAAAAGAAGTTCACAAATTCAGCAGAGGAGTGGAAAAAAAAAGTGTGTTTTCGATTTGCTTGCGATAAATAGTTTCTAAAATTTTGGGACCAAGATGCTCGTCACGTGGTGAGTTTTCAATTATGTTTTGAAGGAAACACTTTACGAACTTTTTCATAGCACTTTTATCTTCTCAAGCAAATCTAAAAAGATAAGAGTTTATATTTTATAGTATACAAAAATATATTATATTTTATCCGCTTTTATTTTTTAACGGAAATATAATCAGGAATGCTTATCTCTGATTTAGTAATACATATAAGCAGGAATTTTAAAAAGTCTTTTATTTCATTTGTTTATGGGGTAACTTTGTAATAAGTGAACTGTCATATATTATAGATCACATTCCAGTTCGTTAAGGATAATTGGTTGATTCGTGTGGGTGTTATTAATACTCAATCCATTTGGTTGTTTAAGGGCTGTAAGTCCTTCAGTCTCATAGGGACGTATTGTTCTAAAAACAAAATGTAAACTTTAGAATTAAGTAATAAAGTACAAAACATTTATATGAAATGATTTATATGGAAAAATGATTACACTACTATATAACAATATAAAACACAGTAATTAGTACAAATCTTGGGATAAAATTTAAAATCCTTTGAGGTAGAAATGAGGATTTGAATTGAGTAGATCCACCAGTCCAATATAACGATCATGAAAGTAATGAAAACGATAAAAACAAGTCTGAAGGGAGGATTAAGGTTTGGTTTGATTTGGAGCGCTACGGTGGTCTACTGTTTTGCACACGAGGGCTAATGAGACAGGAACCTACTGCTTAAAGCCGATTCCGAACGACTACGAACATCCATGCCATTGTGGGATTCGAACCCACGAACTCCGGTACCGACGATCAGCGCCCTAACCAACCGGACAGCGTTCGGCGAAAGTAGGATTAAGATTAAAAGACTAAACACAAGATTTTCAAAAAATCAAAGCGTACACCAAAAATAGTCAAGACTGTGATACAAGACTAATAAAGCACAACAAACCAAAAAGTTCACACATTATGGGATAAAACAATAAATAAATTCAAAAGTTCCAAATGCAGAATTTCACGGAGTTATAAAATCAGGCTGATGATAACATACTAATTGATGATTGTTGATTTAAATTGTTTTTTTTTCATGTTAGCAAATATACCGATCTCTATAAGAATGCGCTTGATAAAAATTTGTATATTATTAAAGACTAGCTTGATAATTTGAAACATATTTTCCAAGAAACAGATGAATGTGTTTGAAACAGGCATAACCCAATTGGCAAGTAAGTAAAAATGACGTAGCTGTTCCTCAATCGTATTTGAGGTAAATTAAAAATAACTAGCTTCATTTATTTTATTTTCTCAAAAAATATATTAACCAAAAATATGGTGAACACTTCTCAACGTAGAAATAATTCGTTATTTTTATTGTTCTTTGTTATTACCATTCTCGAATCAACTTAATTACACACACAAAATTTCATCAAAATCAGTTCAACCGTTTAGGAGGAATTCTATTAAAAACACACAGACAGAAGAATTTTATATATAAAGATATATGTGCATGTGTGTGGTGTATGTAACTAGTACAAATATTCCTCACCGATTACTTGGGAGAAATAGATCCCATTTTTAATTGTCAGGGCTTAGTTGGCAATGTTGTACCTGCGAGGCAGTCATCATTGCGAGAAATGCAGACAAGGTAAAATAAATACTAAAAATACTTTATTTTCATTTTAAGGATGGAGAATTGCAGTACACATCTTAAAGACACACGTGCATTTGTTTTATATGTAAAAAGGCTATCTTGAAGAGATAAAAATAATATGGACGATTATTCATTTATGTTAGCTTTTCTTTTGGGATTTTTTAAAACATTAGTGGTGAACATGCAAAAAACGGCAATAAAATTGTAAGGATCTTAAGTTTTTTCCTGAGAGAATCAATAGATCATTTGGAGAAGGGGAAGAAAGAGCAATACAAAGCAATTATTAATTCAATTTTTTGTTTTGGGAAGGGGGGAAAGAATGTCAATCTCAATGATTCATATCTGAGACTTATTTTGAGGGATTGGGTTAGTTAAGATTAAGAAAAATACAACTTGAATTGGTGAATTTTGAAGAACTTAGGGGAAAAATATTTTACATATATATATATATATATATATATATATATATATATATATATATATATATATATATATATATACACCTCTTTGGCTTCTTCATTTATCATTCATATCTTCTTAACGGTTGTTGCAGAAGATCGACAAATTAAGGATTAGTTTAGATAAGGAAATGAATACAAAATGAAAAAAAAATTGTATGCATTTGGCTTTTTCTTTTTTAACAAAAAAAAAAAAAAAAAAAAAAAGTACGGAATGCGATGCGATTTATAAAAGTGTAGTAATTTAACGTTAGTATAAAATTTGTCATCCAAATACACTTGTATGTTTTGTTAAGGGTTTCTAATTTCTTTTAACCTTCAGACCCCATCTTACTCACACCTTTCATGTGTCCTATGAGGCTCCATGTATTTTAATTAATAGGATTACACCTAACAAGTGTTTTGGTACAGTGTCTTCAATACCATTGTTCCGACGAGAACCGCTTGAACTCTTTCTACCATACGTCACTTGTGACTAAAACTGTATATCACTTAGCGAACTGTCCAACGCGCATGCGCTTACTACTGTGTATTATTTTTCTCCTCCAAAAGCGCGTCTATAGCGCTCTAGAGATAAGAGAGATAAGAGTTGGATTCCATGATAGCAGACGCGTTAATTTTACTTAATTTTCTTTATTAAATTTTTCTTAACTTTTCTCGTTGAATCTTTATTTGAGTTTGGATTTGATAAACACTGAACCACAAACAGATTAGAGGCATTCTTTATGGATATTTAGATTTAGATGAATGCCGCACAACCAACCATCTTAAGTATAATAATTCACAAGGATATTTATTTTCATATAATAAGTAGACCAAACACATTGGCACATTTTAGAGACGTTTGAACTGAAAACTAGGATGACGCAAAAGAATTTTTTTAACTTTTTTCGTTATTTTTGAAATTTAAAATTTGAGTGCATAGTAGTGTAAACGAGACATCAGTAAACGGGATATCGTATGAAAATCTATCTGTAAATGCAGCAAAAAATGTTTTGAATTTTCTAATATAGAAAAAAACAAGTAGCAATAAAACTGCATTTTTTAAATCAGAAATTTAAAAGAGAGTCCCACGAAGGAGTCAATTTGTGTTTAAATGTGTTTTTTTATGCACATCAAATATTCACAGCGAGTGTAGTTTACAGGGTACATAGTATGATCCCTGAATGGCATATATATCCATGACCGTTCATCCTAGATGCATACTTTTAATAACAAAAATGTTTTAGATAAGGTAAGTATTATTTTATTAAATTTACGTTTATGAAAATTACAAAACCTAAATTTTTATACAATCCCTCGTTCCTTATAATTATATGGAGTAAAAACTGAAACTTGACCTAATAATCATCACACAAAATATTCAATTTCGATATGGCAAAATTTGACCGAGATATTTAATATTAAAATTTCAAGGCTTTCTCCTTTTGGGGAACGGTTAGAAGATTAATTACAGTAATTTGAAGTTGAAATCTGGTTTCAACGTTCCTTTTATGAAGAAAAGGGGATTGAGCATTTCTCATCTGTGGAGAGGGGTACATCCATAGTATAGTGGATATACACTGTGCTTTCATTGAAGTAAGCTTTTTATGTCATTACACCATTCGTCGTAAAAAAGAGATTTACATCTTCACAAAATTAGAATTTAAATGTTGGAGTAGGCTTAGAACGGAATTCAGCTTTTCAAGATTTTCCCAAAATCAAGCACTTAAATTCAAAAACACCAAAAAAATTAATAGCCTTCTATTTCGAAATATGTTGGTAGTTAAAAGCCTATGTTTACAACAATCGGTTGCAGAGAAAAAAGCTGGTAAAGAACTTTCTTATGCTTTTTGTATATGTTAGCTAAGTAAGTGTAAATCTTCAATTCATAGAGTACAAATAATAACTTAGTTCTAGCTTTACTGTTTCATACAGTAAAGAAGAAAGAGACACGTCAACATCTTAAAAATATATAATACCATACCATTATGGGAGAGTTTAAATTTCTAAATTATTCTATTAGATCAGTTGTTCCCAAATCTCCTGGATCACCGACCTCTTGACAACCAAAAAGGACAAAAACGCCCGTTTTACCATCATATTAAATGATACCAAATATTAAAATATTGTTGCTCATTATCTCTATAAATTTTATAAACTACCGAATTACAAACCCTTACAAATTCCAAAGTAAAAATTACTTAAAACGCCCATAAAATATTATAAAATTTCTTTATTAAAAGTTTAAGTTTACCATGTTAAGTTTACCAACTTGACATACCTTTTCTTGGAAACTCTAAAGATGAGAATGATATTTCTACAGATTTGAATTTTGTACATTGCAACAGCTCATTTTATATGAAAAAAAAATTAGTTTTATAGAATTTTTTAACTGGATAACACATTAAAATTTCTGATTTTGTGTTATTTTTCTTTAAAAGAGTAAAAAGTTTTAAAGATATTTTTAGATTCCTGTGTTAAAATGATTAACATCATACAATACCTTTATCATAAAATTTTCAAGACAGTATGATTCAACGATATGGAGAAAAAGAAGCACGAACCTGTAAAATCCATGTTTCGGTGGGAAACACATTTGAACATTATAAATGCATATAAAAACTGTTAAATAAACTTTTAATTAATAAAATCCTGATTTTTATGAGGGATTATCTATATGGTTCTCATTAAATGAGTCTTCCAGTTTTATTTTGGCTATCTTTTGCTTTTGACTTGCTTTTTTATAAAATTCCGACAGTTTTCATTCATAATTTATCGATTTTTGCCCATTTTGTTAAAACTTTCAACACAATTGATATCTGAATTAATTTCAGTTTCACAGTTTTATACTTTGCTATATTCCCCGAATTGAAACAAGAAACAGCATCATAAACTCAGTATTTTAGAGTGTTTAGTAAGACAAGTATAGTTTTTGAACCACGGGTCCAGATAACATCTTTTACTGAGTCAGTAGGATTGAGTTTTCCCACTAGCACAATTTTTTAACAACTCTGGATGTGACAGGATTGTAAATGTGAGTATAATTGCTTCCATTATCGATAATGAACTATGTGTATGTTTATTATGGTTATACACTTCATTTATGGCAATTGAGCATTGAAATGTGTACCAAATGTCAATTTCAATGGGGCAGAGACCATGATTAGAATTTTCATTACTTGACAGTAAGTGAAAATATTCTAGCCAAATAGCCTGTTGTATATTTTGTATATAATCAACATTTCTCCTATTGCTAATCCATAATATTTTTGAGTTTTTAATATTAAAGTGTCGGTTAGTCGTTTTTTACCAACTAATGATTTTCCTTTACTGAGATTTTTACTTGAATATTATTTTCATTTCTGTCATTCACTGTTACCATTACAAAGAAAAAGAAATTATATATATAATCAACATTATAACGTGAGAAACGCAACAAATTTTAGAGTGTATATTATCACAAACTGAATGTGAAGTGGTTGGGGTGCATCAGAGGGCACTTAAAATTTTTCTTTAGTTAAGGAGTGACTGAGACGCATATACGATTTTCAAACTTCTGCTTAGTTGGTTACCTAGAGTGATGTATCGTTAGGTTTGGTTTGGAGTGCTACGGTCTACTTTTTGCAACACGAGGGCTAATGAGACCGGGACCTACAGCTTAAAGCCGATTCCGAACGGCTACGAACATCCATGCCTCAGTGGGATTCGAACCCACGAACTCCGGTTCCGAAGGCCAGCGCCCTAACCAATCGGCCATCGTTCGGCGATGTATCGTTAGAAAGATGATACTTCTATTCTATTTAATGAGATTATAAAATAAAGTTTGATTTTTGTGTCATTTTCTGGTCCATTTAAAGAAAGGAATATAAAATATTAATGAGAAGGTTGAGGCTGGTGAAGTTTTGACAATTTGTTTATATGGGGTCCCAATTTTGCTTACAGCAGTCATAAACCTCCACTTTCAGTGATGTTTCTTTTCAACTTGCAACTGATCATGTTCAGGGAAATACGACGAAGAAAATGCAATTAAATTTTCTGTAGTCTAGCCGAGGGGTGGCCAAACGAAGGTTCGTAGTGGAATTTACGAAATTTATAATTGAAAAAGATATTTGATTGATTTAAGGATTATTTTTAAAGATATCATATAAATTTATATAAATATATCAGGTCTATTGGCCTCTACCTTACCCGTTGAAAACTTATGCATCATATCATACCTTTTGAATATAAAGTAATTCCATAATAATTGCAAAGTTGGAAAACATTTATGAAAATATCGAGCTTCTTACTGTTGAAAATATTTTGAGTAGATTACTCCATAAAACCCCCATTTTATTTTAAACATTTCTTAAAAGTGTAAAATAACTTAAACTTATAAAAGGCTAATTAAAAATTTGAATTTACGCAAATTTTTAGCATAACCTACAGGTGAGTTAAATAATATTGAAATTTCTTGCTTGTGTTCATAGTTAAAAACTAATGACATGTATGATGAAGTTATATAGCCCAGATTACTCTTAAAAAATATATAACTTCATATTAAACTGAAATGAAGCCTTTATATTATATAGAAATAACTAATGTTAGATTCAGTTGTTTAAGTACTTTTCTTTTAACACTTTGACTGCCATGGCTATCATATGTGATATCCAGTGATATTTCCGTTGAGACACTGGCTATCCGATATGATAGCCATGGTGTTTTAACACTTCAGGCCGATTTTATGAGCTAAGTTTTATGAAAAATTAAATATTTGGAACATGCAACAAAAAAGGGAATATATGTAAATAGAGAGAGTTTGTTTTAAAATATTGTTTGTTTTGAATATTGTTTTTATATATAGTTTTATGTTGAAAAAATACAAATTACACACAAAAAAAGTTTGGCCCCCTTTGTGAACATTTGCAATTTTGGCTTGTCAGTCAAAGTGTTAAATATAAAAACAATCTATTTGCATTTTATCTACAATAAAATATTTATCTGAAAACTTTATTTTCGGTTACTAATCATCAGATAAAATATTAATAATTATGTTACTAGTTATTTCTAAACATGTAAGAACTTAAAAATTAATAGCTGCATTAGATGATAACTTTTTTTATCACATAAAATATATTGCTAAGATTGCTTTATTTTAGAGATATATTACAGGCATTTTAATGTATTTTATTAACACAAAAATCCATAAAAATGATAAATATTTAATAGCTTTCCAAAATAGAACAAACTTTTAATAGCAAAATTAAGAGAAAATCAGATGTTTTACAATATATTTACATAATGCAAATGCATGTGTAAGAAATGCATTCAATACATTCTATTACAACAATGAAAATATTAAGTTGCATGGCAATGAAATATGTATTGCTTCAATATATACTACAAGATATTCTCTAAACCATTGAAAGAGGGGGAAACGGCTTAAAGACCCTCGAGTTATCCAAAGAATATAAAAATTTATCTCTTGCCATTCCTGTATTCCATCCTTGATATACAATCTGTATCCCGACGTGTCCTAAGGAATCAGCACAGAACTTTATCTAAATCACATGCTTGGTTTAGTGGAATAAGCATATAATTTACAAAAGAACACTTTATCAAATAAGATCATGCTACAAATTGTAACCAACCGCATAGAAATAATTCATTGTGAAAATAAGACACAGTGAAAAAGTAGAAGACAAAACTTCCGAGTTTTTATTTTTCGAGCTCAATAGGTGGAATCGCAATGTTTATCTTCAATTTATTATTCTAAAACAAATACGCAAGAAATACTTTTCCATACTTCATTCAATACATCTAAGAAAGAGATTAAAAATATTTATGACGGCTTGAACGTTCTCAAGAAAACTATCCAGAAAAAAGAATTTTAAGGTTTGAAATATTACAATCCGATTTCCTAAATATTTCTCAGATTTCAATAGATATGAGGTGCGAAATTAAAAAATTCACAATAAACCTGCATTTTATATCTTACATTTAATAAATGCTCCCTTTTCCATTTAACGAGTAGAAATATACCATTATTATGTGACATTATTATTAGGTTAATACATGAGCTCTGCAGTCTACTGTTTTACTACACGAGAGCTAAAGAGATGGGGACCTACTGTTTAAAGCCTATTCCGAACTGAAAAACATGTGCATGATGTTATAAAGGTGTGTAAGTCACCAAACAGAGTGCTGATAGTTACTCATGGGATGGCGAGGGGTGAAGATAAACAAAGTTAGTGATATAAGGAG
>CM063503.1:3039258-3423782 GCA_032207245.1 Pardosa pseudoannulata | reverse complement strand
AACATTTTAAAGCTGTTAAAGATAAATATAGAAACGCCAAGCGGGCTCTGTATCCCTTAATTGCTCGCCGAAGCAAAATGACTATTAAAAATAAGCTGCTCGTTTACACTTCCTTCCTTCGTCCAATATTTACCTATGCCGCACCAGCGTGGTCGTATGCAGCAGATTCTAACATTAAAATATTAACAGTTATTCAAAATTTAATATTAAGAGAAATCACTAATTCGCCATGGTACTTTCGCAACAACGAAATCCACGAGGAACTTAAGATTCCTAATATTCCAAAATTTATTTATAATCTTTCCACTAAATTTCATAAAAATTTAAGCAATGAATTAATAAATAATCTTGTCAATTACGACCCAACTGACGCTAGCAATAGAAGAAGGCCTCTGGCTATTCTAGCCAAAGATCCTTATTAATTTGTGTTGTCTTTATAAAAAATAAAAAATAAAACCAAAAAAACCTTATAAAATGTCAAAAAATGTAAGAAAAAAGATTTAAAATGCTTAAAAATGGCCATACATCACTTATCGTACTCAAAATTATTTTTATTTCATGGAATTTCTCCTAATTCTTCCCGTAATGCTCTGCGCTTTCACGTCATGTTGAAGGCGGAGCTTAATATTGCAATCCACGAATACTTTATTTTGCTGAACTCTGTATGCACAGGCGTGGCTTAGTTAGTAAACGCCTTGCCCACCGCTTACCTTCAATACGTTGTCGTCGAGTTCGATCCCCGACGAAGTCATTTATTTCAAATCTAAATTAAAATTGATGAAAATTGTTTTTTGCGATTATTTATTATTATTTAGGCTCTTTTTGGATTTTTAGACCAATTTATTCATTTTTAAAACATATATTTTTATTTTTTCCAAATCATTAAAACTTTCGTACCCGATCATTACTACTAAGCAATTTAAAATTTATAACATCAAAATTATATCAATAAAAATTATTAAAATCATTAAATATTATCTTTTAGGCCTTAATTTGATTTTTAAAACAGTTTATTTAATTTTAAAACTTATAATTTTATTTATTCCAAAATTTTTAAAAAATTCTGTTTTACTCATTATTTTCAAATTCTTTCGGCTTATTTGTACGGATGTCACTGGCCAAAAAATATTTATGTTTTACTATCCTTAAACTTTCTACTCTCTAGTTTTGTGTTATGAACTCACGAATCCACCCTTCTATCTCTTTGCTCTTTTATGTGTTTACTTTTCGCTCGTTGTCATTTTTGTGCTTACTGATAGAAGCCTCTGGATTAACGGGCTTGGCCCATAGAGTCCAGTTGCGTCATCACCTTTGATGCCTTTGATGTATGGCTAACTGCATCTGTGGAATCACCGGTACTCTCGTGAAACACCGCCTTAATCTTGAATTTATTAACTTAATCTTGATTTGTAAATATAAAAGGTTGTTGTTGTACCACTGTATCACATTCCTTACTCAATTATTTATTTTAATTATTTAATTTCATTTACTCATATATTACCGCATTTATAAACATTCAAAGGCATCAAAGGTGGTGATGCAACTGGACTCTATGGGCCAAGCGCGTTAATTCAGAGATTTCCATCAGTAAGCACAAAAATGACAACGAGCGAAGAATAAACACATAAAAGAGCAAAGAGATAGAAGGGTTGATTCGTGAGTTCATAACACAAGACTAGAGAGTAGAAAGTTTAGGGATAGTAAAACATAAATTATTTTTGTGGCCAGTGACATCCGTACAAAATAAGCCGAAAAATTTGAAAAAATTTTGAAAATTGTGGAAAAAGATAAAAATATAAGTTTTAAAAAATAAGTAAACTGTATTAAAAATTAGTAAAAGGCCCAAATAATAATGTTTATTTATAGTAATAATTTTTATTGATTTTGTTTAGGTGTTATAGATTTTTTTTTGTTGAGTAGTAATGCTCAGGTACGATAAAATTGAAAAATTTGGAAAAATAAAAATATATGTTTTAAAAATAAATAGAATGGTCTAAAAATCCAAAAAGAGCCTAAATAATGTTAAATAATAGCAAAAAATATATTTTTATTAATTTTAATTTAGAGTTGAAAATTTTGTCTTCGCCGGGGATAGAACCCGACGACAAGCCGAAGTAGATGAGCGGTGGGCAAGGCGTTAACTAACCAAGCCACACCTCTGCATACAGTGTTGAGCAAAATAAGGTATTAATACGGCAGACTTGGCGATGAGCAAATTTAAATATTAAGCTCCGCCTTCGACATGACGTAGAGGAGCAGAGCGTTACAAGGAGAGATGGGAGAAATTACGTGAAATAATAATAATTTAGTGTACGAAAAGTGATGTATGGCCCGTTTTAAGTATTTTAAATCTTTTTTCTTACATTTTTTAACATTTTATAAGGTTTTTTTTGTTTATTTTTTATTTTTTATATAAGACAACACAAATTATTAAAGATCTTTGGCTAGAATGGCCAAAGGCCTTCTTCTATTGCTAGCATCAGTTGGGTCGTAATTGACAAGATTATTTATTAATTCATTGCTTAGATTTTTATGAAATTTAGTGGAAAGATTATAAATAAATTTTGGAATATTAGGAATCTTAAGTTCCTCGTGGATTTCGTCGTTGCGAAAGTACCATGGCGAATTAGTGATTTCTCTTAATATTAAATTTTGAATAACTGTTAATATTTTAATGTTAGAATCTGCTGCATACGACCACGCTGGTGCAGCATAGGTAAATATTGGACGAAGGAAGGAAGTGTAAACGAGCAACTTGTTTTGAATAGTCATTTTGCTTCGGCGAGAAATTAAGGGATACAGAGCTCGCTTGGCTTTTCTATATTTATCTTTAACAGCTTTAAAATGTTGCTTCCAAGTTAAGTTTTTACCTAAAGTTACTCCTAAATATTTAACAGTATCCGACCAAGGAATACGAGTGTTATTGATATATATGTTGTAATTAAAAGTCTTTCTCTGTTTGGCTGTAAACATTGCGGCTTCGCATTTATTAGTGTTGATCCTAATTTTCCATCTGTCTAGCCACTCAGAAATTTTGACTAGGTGTTTGTTGACGGCAGTCACGGCAAATTTATAATTTTTATTTGATGAGAATATAGCTGTGTCATCTGCGTATATTGCAAGTTTAGTATTAGGATGAACAGGGATGTCATTTATGTAAATATTAAATAAAGTAGTGCCGAGAAGTGATCCCTGTGGTACACCGGATAGGATAGAAAATTTTGAAGAGTAGGTAGTATAAATTTTTACTTGAAAGGTGCGATCCGTTAAATATGAGTAAATTCATTTAATTAGGTTATCAGAAAAATCATGGTTGGCTAGTTTGTGTATGAGTGCGTCGATCCAGATTTTGTCGAAAGCACGAGCAATATCTAAAAATGCAGCGGCAGTAGAGCGTTTTTTTAATCTATTTTCTGTCAACAATTCAGTAATGCGATAAATTTGGTGGGGAGCCGAAAGATTTTTGCGAAAGCCAAATTGGTATGGTATAATAATATTATGCTCTTCGAGGTGTTTGTTGATTTCCGCAAGAATAAATTTTTCAGTGATTTTGCTGAGAGTATTTAATAAGCTAATCGGTCTATAATTATCTGGAGAAGAGTGATCCTTTTTTGGTTTTGGAATAGGGACTACAATAGAATTTTTCCAACATTTTGGAAAATAATTAAAATAAAAAATATGGTCAGTAATGCTATATAGATAATAAATGTATTGAATGGGGAGATGCTTGAGAGCAGTATTAGTGATGTTAACTTCTCCAGGGGATTTACGTTTTGGTAATTTACGAATAATTTGAATAAGGGTAGCCGAATCAATATGAACGTTAGTGTTAGGCGAATTGAAATTTTGAATAGTAGAAATCGAAATGTTGACGTCATTGGTCGTGTTTACGTCAGAACCTGGATTAGGGGTGAAATTTTGAACAAGCGTGCTGCCGATTAAGTTGCATTTTTCCTCCGCTGTATAGTGAATAATATTCGAAGTCGGATCTTTGAGTGGAGGAATGGGTGTGAAGGAATTTTTGAAGTGCCTGGCAACTTTCCAGATGGAATTGTCAGTAGTGTCTAAAGAAGTTAGAAAATTATCCCATTGGGTATTAGCTTTATCGCGTATATAATATTTGAGGTCTTGTTGTGCATTATTTAAAATTCTCTTATTAAGCGGCGTTTTATTTCTCTGCCAGGCTTTCCTGGCACGATTGCGATTATTAATTAGTAATTTTAAGTGCCTGTCGTGGTGGCGTTTGTCTGCGTCAGGAATGATGGTGGAAGCAAAAGTAACACTGTCATTAATATCAGTAGTTATTTGAGTGATAAAATTTTCTAAATCATTAGTATTATTAATATTAGGGAGGTCAAAATTTTTAGAATTTAGATGATCTTTAAATTGCTTCCAATTAATAAATTTTTGTGGCCTAAAATATAAGGGTTATTACTAATAAATATTTTTAATAAAACGGGATTGTGATCTGAGGAGAGGTCGCATACGGTTTCGATAGTGATAGAATTTGGAATACCTTTAATTAAAGCAAAGTCGATAACGCTGCTGCTATTATTAGTGTGATGTGTTGGCTCGTTAGGTGCAAAAATATCATTTATAAACATTTATTGATTTTATCTATTTTATTTATCTATTTCCTCTTTTTATTGTGGTCTGTTGACTAGTCATATTATGTACCTTCATTACTGGAGATATATTCGTTAGGAACAGGTGTTCCGAAAATACCATTCTACTGAAAGAGAGACGTTGCTGAGGATAAGGCTAAGCATAGAAAGCGGCCAAGAACCGTTATGATTAATTAACTTTTCTAGCCAAGTTCCTTCATTAATTTCTCCGCTACAAACTTTCCCAATCACGCTGCCATCCAAT
Source organism: Pardosa pseudoannulata (assembly GCA_032207245.1). Lineage (NCBI taxonomy): Eukaryota > Metazoa > Arthropoda > Arachnida > Araneae > Lycosidae > Pardosa > Pardosa pseudoannulata. Next base: position 3,418,913 of record CM063503.1, on the reverse strand, counting down.
ACGTGGCGACAAACCTGATTTGTTCTCTTCTCACATCGCTTTGATCTTATCCTCATTTTTTTTTGTCTCACCGTGTACTTTTTCTGTTTTAATATTCTAGCACCGTGTGTTTTAAGTTTTCTTTTTTATTTAAATTTTCACTTTTTGTGACTTTGAAAATTTGAAATGTGGAAACTGTAGTTGTGGTAACAGAGCGAATGGTGGTCAAGTTCTGTACCGCTCACCCCTATTACAGAAACCATCTAAATGTTATAAAACTAAATCTAATACACCTATATTTGTCCTTGCTTCTATCTTTAAGTAAATCTCTGGGAGAAGTGGGCCAAAAACACAAAAAACTCTAACATTAAAGACACTAGGCATCAAAGAATACGAGAAATGATGTATGGCCAAATTTAAACATTTTAAAACTTTTTTCTTACAGTTTTAATATTTTTTATAATTTTTGGTGGATTTTTTATTTTATATAAAACAACACAAATTAATAAGGATCTTTGGCGAGAAGGGCCAAAGACCTTCTTCTATTGCTAGCATCAGCGGGGTCGTAATTGACAAGATTCTTTTTTTTTTTCCACTCATTCTAGCTGTGAATGCTGACGATTGAGGACGCTAATGTTGCACCTCCTGCGATGCCGGACATATGGGCCGGCCTTCCCATAGAGTCTATGAAGTTTCTTCATCGGCTCAATGATGCTTGCCTCGCCAATCTACCCCAATACTCGGCTGATTCCCTCTTCGAGATGGAAAGACAACTTACTAACGTTGTAGCCCAATTAAGCTACAAGGCTTACAAGTCTACAGAAATTTCTCCCGACATCAAGAAGGCGCTGGATATTACCCTTGGTAAGTTTTCAGCCTTACATGATTCTATTGATGCTCAAATTAAGATTAATTCTACTGTTACTCCCGGGGCCCCTTCAACTGGGAATAAGAACGGCGCTAATGCTTCGCCACCAATTCAGACTGCGCGCGCATCCCTTGATACTTCCGCAGCTGGCACTTCGGGTTCTAGCGCATGCGCGCTACCGATGCTCGCCCTTCTTGGAGCGCACCTAAGAGATTGGCCGGCGGTGCTTCCGTACCTGCCGATAAATCGGTCCGTTTAGACGGGTTTTCAGAAAGTGTCGGGGCGTAATGCTTACCGTCGCCGCACTCCGATTGTTGTTAAACCTAACAACGGTATTCCCTCTAATTTAGACCCCAATGCGGTTGTCGACGTAGACCCCGATACTGTTCATACTATGGATACCTGCAACGAAGCTCCGAAGAAGGCGAAAAAACCTCCGATTATCTTTATTATTCCAGGGGTCCTTTGGCATGTCAAACTGCAAGAAATTAGAGCACATATTGCTCCATCTGTATATTCTGCAATGAGAGGAAAGTATCTCAGGCTTTCCACCAGTAGCGCCGATGAATATCGTGTGCTCTCCAAATATTTAGAAGCCAATAAAATTCAAAACAAAACCTACATGTTGGATGAAGACAAGCCTTTTAAGATAGTCGTTAGAGGCTTACCTGCTTGCACTTCGGTGGCACTGATCAAAAAATTTTTTGAATCAGAAAACTTCACAAATATAAAGGTTACTGCCATGGCCAAGGGGCCAAAAGCAAAAGTATCCCAATGCCACTCTTTCACGTTCAGGTTGCAAAATCTGAACGGGTATTGTAGATCTATAATATTACTGATTTTTATGGAACAGAAATCCATGTCGAGAAATTCCGGGGTAGTAAAGGTCCCACGCAATGTTTTAATTGCCAGGGATTCTTTCACTCTAGTATCTCCTGCCACCTAGCCCCGAAGTGTGTCCGATGCGGTGAGGGTCACCAAACTGGCTCGGAACTTTGTAAAAAACAACCTGAAGATGAGTGCACGTGCTCGAATTGCGGTGGCCCTCATCCTGCGAATTTTCGCAGATGCCCTAAGTGGCCGGTAGATAAGAAATCTACCAAACCAAATTCCAAGTCTACTGCTAGGAAGCCTGAGTCCTTGCAGCCTAAGCCTTTCATCAGCAAAGTAGCTGAACCTGGTCTGTCTTATGCGGCAGCCACCTCTCCTACCAAGGATGTTCCCCCCTCGCCCTCTCAAAATTCGTCGACCCCCAGTTGTGAGGCAGATGTCGACTTCTTAAAATATCTAGTTACCTTTGAGGCTAACTATGATAAAAAAAACTTCTGCTTGCAGAGTTTAAAGCTGCACTCCCTGACCTTAGGGCTGCCTTGCACCCTATGGACAGGGTTTTCATAATTTATCAGAGTGTTGTTACACTCTCGGCCTAGTGTACTTCAATACACTCTTTTTATGTTAGGGACTTGTCCCCCCTGTATTTTCCGGCTTTGTGTTCGATGTTTCTAACTTGAACGCTCTTAATATTTGCTTCTGGAATGCTAACGGGCTTCATCCCAAAATTTCAGATGTCAGGCAGTTCATTTGTGACAATAACTTTGACGCGTTTTTAGTCTCGAAGACTCATCTCTCCCAGGGTATTAACTACGAATTTTACCATGACGACAGGCCACATAGTTGCATTGTCGAAATTCATATTCCAAATTTACCTAAATTTACGCTGATAGCTATTTATGCTAGACATGGTAGAAATACTCTGCTAGTCCCAGATATCGAAATTCTTACCAATAATTATCCAAATTTTATTATTGCGGGTGACTTTAATGCGCACCACTATTCTTGGGGGTGTCGCAATTTTGATCATCACGGTTCCAAACTTCATCGTTGGGCTGATAATACTTTGGCTCAAATTATCGCCCCAAATTCTTCTACCTATATTGGCCATCCCTATTTTATAATTGATTTTGCCATCACCCGCAATTTCCCCTATCCCCACGAAATTTCCACTATTAACGATATTTCGTCTGATCATCTCCCTGTTGTGCTGGTGTTTAATATCAGTGGGATTGACATTCGCTCGCCTTACACCATCCCTACCAACTGGAAGGACTACGAGCATATTCTCAGCACGAAAGATTTTCCTTTCCACTCCATCGACTCTCCTCAGTCAGCTGAGGATGCGGTTTGTAAGTTTCGAGATTTTATTCTTGCTGCTTACACCGAAGCTACCAAGCCTCATGTCAAGACCATTGATTATTATCGCCTTCCTAGTCACATCAAGCGTTTAATCAAGGAAAGGAACTCTGTTAGGAGGGACTGGCAGAATTCTCGTGATCCTGATCTCAAAGTTTCTCTAAATCGTTTGCTAGCCCTGGTCCGGAAAGAGATTAGGATCTGCAGTAGAGAACGCTGGAATACTTATGTTGAGTCGTTAACGGCTTCTGACAACAGCATTTGGAGGACAGCCTCACGTCTTCGTAGGTCACGTACACATTCCGTCCCTTAAAGGACCCAACTCGGTGGCTCATTTAAACTGTGATAAGGCTGAGCTTTTAGCTGACACTCTTAGAAGTCAGTTCACTCCCAATTCAGTTATTTTTGATAATGATACTTTACTTAACGTTAACTCTGTTGTTGAACAGTTTTTAAAGTCTTCCACAGACAACACTCTCACTCCTACTTACCCCTCTGAGATTCTCATCTACCTGAGGAAACTCAAAAAGAATAAGGCTCCTGGTGTTGATTTATCTCCACTAATATGCTTATCCATCTTCCAGCTAACTTTTTAATCTCCCTCACCTTTATTATCAATAGTCTTCTCAATCTAAACTATTTTCCCAACGTCTGGAAGAAAGCGGTTGTGGTACCCCTGCCGAAGCCGGGACTCGACCACACCGTCCCCTCTAATTTTCGTCCAATCAGTCTTTTGTCGGGTATTTCAAAAGTCTATGAATATATCTTAGCTCAGCGCATGGACGAGTTTTTCAATATTAATAACATTATTAGACCGGAAAAATTTGGTTTCCGTCGCAAGCACTCCACTCAACATCAGCTCTGGAGGGTTGCAGAACTAATTCATGCTGCTAATGCAGTTAAACATGTCACTGCTGCTATATTTATAGACATTGCGAAAGCATTCGACAAAATCTGGTTGGAAGGGCTAATTTTTAAGCTCATTAACTTAAATTCCCCCCCCCCCAGCTTATTAAAATTTTCTATTATTATCTTCAAAATCGTGAGTTTGTTGTCAGAATTAACAACACTCTCTCAACACCTCGACCTATTCTTTCAGGGGTTCCTCAGGGTAGCTTACTTGGCCCTAAACTGTTCAACATTTATATTAATGATATGCCATCTGATCCACATATCGAGCTTTGCCTCTATGCAGATGACACAGCCATCCTCTCCCGAAACAAACAAACACGTTGTGCGTTCTCTACTATTTGGAATTATCTTAATTTATGAACATTGGCTTTCTTGATGGCGCATAAAGGTAAATCCAGCTAAATGTGCTGCCATGTTTTTCACTACGAAAAATGTTTCTAATTTTATTGATCACAATAATTTTAAACTTTACGATGAAGATATTCCCTGGGAGTCTTCTTATAAATACCTAGGTGTTATCCTAGATTCAAAATTAAATTGGAGACTTCATATCGAAAACACTGTTCGAAAAATGAAGGCTGTAATTGGCACTCTAAATTTATATCTCCATTATCGAAGTCGCCTGCATACGAAAACAAAGTTATTGTTATATAAAAGTTATATCAGACTCATAATGACTTATGGTTGTCCTGTATGGGGAACTGCCGCTCTTATCCATCTCAAGAGTCTTCAAGTTGTCCAAAATTCTGTCCTTAAAAAATGTGTTTCTGCTCCTTGGTACGTGAGGAATGATATGATTCATAATAATCTTAAAGTCAGGCCTGTTCTATCTGAGTTCAAAAGACTTGCGCTGCTCTTTCACCGTAGCATTGATTTTATTCAGAATCCTGTACTTCACAACCTTCTTGTGTATAATCCTGCACTTCCTAGCTCGGCAAAGAGGCCTAGTGCTTTATTATATCGTTCTGACATGGCTCTTCCTCCTTCTAAGCGAAGGAGAGGAGATTGATTCATTTTGGTTGTTTCTGAACTTTGCTTTTAATACGCGGTTCTTAAGTCCGAGTGGTACGCTTGGTTTTATATATCGAATAAAAATTTATAATTTTTATTCGATGAAAATATCGCTGTGTCGTCTGCGTATATCGCTAGTTCAGTAGTAGGATGAACAGGGATGTCATTTATGTAAATATAAAATAAAGTAGGGCCGAGAATTGATCCCTGAGGAATGCCAGAAAGGATAGGAAATTTTGAAGAGTAGGAAGTATAAATTTTTACTTGAAAAGTGCGATCCGTTAAATATGAGTAAATTAATTTAATTAAGTTATTAGAAAAATTATAATTTACTAGTTTATGTATGAGTGCTTCAACCCAGATTTTGTCCAAAGCACGAGCAATATCTAAAAATGCAGCGGCAGTTGAACGTTTATTTAATCTATTTTTTTGTCAACAATTCAGTAATGCGGTAAATTTAGTGAGGAGCCGAAAGATTCTTGCGAAATCCAAACTGATATGGAATAATAATGTTGTGTTCTTAAAGATGTTTGTTGATTTCGGCAAGAATAAATTTTTCAGTAATTTTGCTAAGAGTGTTTAATAAACTAATTGGTCTGTAATTATCTGGAGAAGAATGATCCTTTTTAGGTTTTGGAATAGAAACAACGATAGAACTTTTCCAGCATTTTGGAAAGTAATTAAAATAAAATATATGATCTATGATGCTATATAAATAATAAACGTATTGAATGGGGAGATGCTTGAGAGCAGTATTAGTGATGTTATCTTCTCCAGGGGATTTACGTTTTGGTAATTTACGAATAATTTGGATAAGGGTAGCCGAATCAATATGAACGTTAGCGTTAAGCGAATTAAAATTTTTAATAGTAGAAATCGAAATTTTGACATCATTGGTCGTGTTTACGTCAGAACCTGGATTAGGAGTGAAATTTTGAGCAAGCGTGCTGCCGATTAAATTACATTTTTCCTCCGCTGTATAGTGAATAACATTCGAAGTCGGATCTTTGAGTGGAGGAATAGGTGTGAAAGTATTTTTGAAGTGCCTGGCGACTTTCCAGATAGAACTGTCAGTAGTGTCTAGAGAAGTTAGAAAATTATCCCATTGGGTATTAGCTTTATCGTGTATGTAATATTTGAGATCTTGTTGTGCGTTATTTAAAATTCTCTTATTAAGTGGAGTTTTATTTCTTTGCCAGGCTTTCCTGGTACGATTACGGTTATTAATTAGTAATTTTAAGTGCCTGTCATGGTGGCGTTTGTCTGCGTCAGGAATGATGGTGTAAGCAAAATTAACACTGTCCTTTATATCAGTAGTGATTGCATTGATGAAATTTTCTAAATCATTAGTATTATTAATATTAGGGAGGTCAAAACTATTAGAATTTAGATGATCTTTAAATTGCTTCCAATTAATAAATTTTTGTGGGCGAAAAGAATAAGGATTATTACTTATAGATATTTTTAATAAAACGGGATTGTGATCTGAGAAGAGATCGCATGCGGTTTCGATAGTAATGGAATTTGGAATACCTTTAATTAGAGCAAAGTCGATGACGCTGCTGCTATCGTTAGTGTGATGTGTTGGCTCGTTAGGTGCAAAAATATCAAAATCAGAGTTGTCAGAAAAATTGGTGATCATTTGTCCATAAGAATTATTACAAGTACAATGCCAGTCCCTATGCTTAGCGTTTAGATCTCCGAAAATTATTGTATCATTATTAATTGTGCTAAGTGCATAGAGATCGTCAAGGACTTCACGCGGATTTAGAGATGGTGGAATATAAGTGGAAATTATGGTAAATGCAGACCCGTTATTAATTTTAATATTAATAGCAGTAGCGTTGATAATTTGTAGAGATGGAAGAATAATTACACGATGGGGAATAGAACGTTTAATAATAATAGCGGTACCTCTCATGGCTTGACTTGGACTAGGATAATCATTCCTGTATGTGGTGTAGTCTTTGATGTTGAGTTTATCCCCCTGTCGGAGATGAGTTTCTTGCAATAATACAATATCGGGAGAGCGCTCGTTTACGAATTCCCTGAACTCACGAATCCTATTTTTAATTCCGTTGCAATTCCATGCGAAAACTGACAAAAACCTGTTAAAAGCCATTACGGACCTGTGGAGGGAACTTGGATAAGTCCCGAGAAGAACGCCAAAAGACTTTCCTCAGAAGACGTAGCTTTAATCATATTCGCCTTGATGCTTTTAAGTTTGGTGATAATTTCACTAAAGTCTTGGATACCCAGCATTTGTTTAATTTCGTGCAGGAGACCTACAGTTTCGCCTAACTGGCTAGTGTTATTGTTATCATTGCTTTTATCTACGGGAGCGAGGAGAAGGGGAGCCGTTACAGGAGTAGCGGGAGAGACAATTGCTGCGGCTCATTTCGTGGCGCATCAAGGTAAATCCAGCTAAATGTGCCGCCCTTATCTTCACCCACAGAAATATCACTAACTTTATTGATAATAATAATTTGCATATCTCCAACGAAGATATTCCCTGGGAAAATTCTTATAAATACCTAGGAGTTATCCTAGATTCCAAATTAACTTGGAGGCTTCACATCGAAAATACCGTTAAAAAAGTGAAGACTGCTATTGCTACTCTTCGCCCTTATCTTAACTATCGAAGTCGCCTGAATACTGAAACGAAGTTATTGTTGTACAAAAGTTACATCCGTCCTATAATGACCTATGGCTGTCCTATTTGGGGTACTGCCTCTTACAAACTGCTCAAGAATCTTCAAGTTGTTCAAAATTATGCCCTAAAGTTATATATTTCTGCTCCTTGGTACGTGCGGAATGATGCGATTCATATTGATCTTAAAGTTCGGCCTGTTCTTCCGGAATTTAAACGCTTAGCTCTTCGGTTTTTTTCACAGCATTGATTCTATTCCGAATCCTGTGCTTCACAACCTTCCCGCATACGATCCTGCAATCCCAAGCTCTGCAAAACGACCTAGAGCAATTTTTTATCTCTCTGATATGTCTATTTTGGTTAAATGGTTATTGGTTAAATGGTTAAATTTGGTCTAATGGTTATTTTTAATCATTCAACGCGTTGTTTTTCATATATACGTTGTTATGTGAACGAATTCCTCACCTTACAGCATTTCTCTTTCGTCTTTTTGAGAGCCGCTGTAAACGTATTATTTTTCTGTTTGGCAAACATTTATTTCTTTATGCACCAAATTATGTTGTGATCGTTATTCGTTCGGAGGTTGAAGTAGTGCATTCTTCACTACTAGGTACTCCGTAAAAACCAAAACCAATTACCTTGACCTTGACATTGCGGAGGTCGCGGTGCCTGAAAGCGCATGCGCGAATGAGTTGGAGAGAGCATTTGGAGCGGCGGCGACGAAAGCTGGCATCGCGGTTTTCCTCTTCGGGAACTTCGGGCAGCCTTGGTAGGAAGCGGGATGTTCTCCGCCACAGTTGCAGCCAGTAGGCGTATCTATTTTACCAGCGCTTTTAGGACATTCTTTGGTAGGATGGTAATCTGCGCATTTCACGCACCGTGAACGCATGAAGCAATTGCCAGAGTGGTGATGAAAGTGTTGGCAGTTGTGACACTGCTGAGTTTTATTTGGGGCCCTCTAACGCTCAACTGTAATTTTAATATGAAATAGGGCATCTAATTCGAAAATTTTCTTTGCCATGTCGCTTGGCGTTAATTGAATTTGGAAAAGTGGCATGGGTGATTGGGTTTTTCTCTTGATAAGTTGTGCGACTTTGATTACTGGGTAATCCAACTTCATGAGTTCTTTGATTTCCTTCACAGGGATATCACTGGGGAGACCGCGTATTGCCACTTTAATTGGTCGGACAATGCCAATGGGTAGGATGAATCCTTCAATATTATTTTCTTTAAGGAATTTAGTGATTGACCTGTGGTCGTCTTCGGAGTGGGGGTCAAGACGAATAAATTCTCCTCCTATTCTCGCATGGAATTTACGTGCACCATTGCCTGCAATTTTATTTAACATAGCTCTATAATTAATAATCAATTAAGACGAGAAACTATGACATTTTGACGACAATAAACGACGACATGTAACATTTAAATTGTGAAGACGACTAAAAGAACTTTACTTCATCCATTGACGACGAATTATGAATAAGACGAATGACGGATGAAATAGCAGTGCAGAAATTAAGACGGAAACTACTCTTTTATTTTATTCTCTGTCGCTTGTTTTTTTTTCTTTTTTAGAAATTGCCGATGACGTAAAATACCTACGACGTGTTCCAGATTTTCCGAACTCTTCCAGAGTTAAAAGGACTGACCTGCAATGAACAAGTGTAAAGACTGATGTGATGTTAAGCGACCTGCGATGAGGGCACCTCTGACCAGGACGGCCGAAGTGTGGGCTCGGTCGCGCCTCTCCGACACGGCTGCCGTCGCCAAGACCTTTTGCCGCGAGTCTTTCCCCACAGATGATAAAGCTGCTTCGACTGTTGATGTATTCAGTGTATGAGAACTTTTTTCGACGCTCGTGCCATGATGTTGGAAAATGATTATGCATTTTATGTTTTTGTTTGTGTGTAATGTGCTGCTTCAATCTGTCTTAATAAATTATTACGGAGCGAAGGAGTGTGAAGCTATTTTTGAAAACAGAAGCCTACATACATATTGCCAAAGGTTTTCTAAATTTTTTCGTAGTAACAGAAGCTTATAAATTCATAGGAGTGAAGGCAATGCTACAATTGCCTTCACTTCAATCACTCCTCGGAACTCTGCACACTTGACCCTAAGTGTCAAAAATGGGCAGGGAACCTTCGCACAAACTTATGTAATAAAAATACTGGGAATTATAAAAATAAATGAGACCCAGCTTGTGCAAGATTTTAGAAGAAAAAAGGTAAATACACGCCTGGCTTTCTATCTCGAAAGCAATCGCCTATTGCCTCTCTTTCAAAGCAGGTTTCGCCGTGGTCGATCCACTATTGATAATATTGCTGATTTAGAGAGCAAAATTCTCAACGCTTTTGTTTAAAGACATCATTTTGTTTCAATTTTTATTGACATTGAGAAGATATATGGCCGTCCGTGGAGGTACGGAATATTGCAGAACCTTTACAACTTTGACTTGAGGGATAACCTGCCAATTTTTATAAAAAAATTTTTATATCTGCATCAGTTTCAGGTCCGTATTGAAAATGTTTTATCAGATTCTTTTATTCAAGAAGAGGGCGTGCACACAGGGTAGTGTCCTCAGTGTCACACTTTTAATGTTGCCATTGATGGTATATTAAAGGTAATTACAACGTCTGCAAAAGGAAATATTTATGATGATGACCTTTATATTTGTTGTGAAAGCGCGGATATGCGTTTTGTTGTTAGACAATTCCAAGCTGCAGTCAATAAAATAGCTAACTGGTCCAACGAGAAAGGCTTCCCTATTTCCAACACAAAACCTCCTGCATCCACTCGAAAGCATGGCCTCCAACCAGATCCTGAAGTTTATATTGGGACGACCCCCATAAATGTTTTGAGCCAGGTAAAATTCTTGGGCATTACATTTCATCGTAAACTTTCATTTTTACCTCATGTTATGGACTTGCGGAAAAAATGTGAGAAATCTCTCAATATTCTAAAAGTTCTTTCCAGTACTTCTTAGGGTGCAATCAGGCAATCCCTTTTGAAAGTTTATCGTGCACTCATTCGCTCCAAACTTGATTATGGTGGTGTGGTTTATGGTTCCTCTAGGAAATCGGCCCTAGAAAAACTGAACTTCATTCACCACTCTGCTCTACGTCTTTGCTCAGGAGCGTTCAGAACCTCCACTTTAAAAGTTTGTACACTGAACCTCTTAATCTAAAACGGAAATTTCTATCCCTTTGTTATTTTTTAAAAACTTCATCCATTGTTCATCATCCTGTAAGAAATCATAATTTTAATCATTGTCTCATGCTTTTGTATTCCTCTAGGCCTTCTTTCATCCTCCCTTTTCATCAGAGGATCGAAAATACTTTGGACGAAATCGGGTTTTTTAACTGGGGCATTTTAAGAACTGACAATTTTACACCTCCTTGGAATTTTTCCAATTTTACCTTTCTCAATAATTTTAAAAATTTTGACAAAGGGTTTACCCCTGACAATATTTATTACCAAGTTTTTAATGACCATAGACAAACGTACTCTACTTTTACCCTTGTTTTTACTGACGGTTCTAAACAAGGCAATTTTGTGGGCTGTGCTTTTGTTATTGATTATAATGTATATAGTTATAGATCTACTTCTGTACTTTCTATTTACTCCACAGAAATTTTAGCCATTTTTAAAGGCTTGAAAGAACTATCGCATCGTCAGAAGGGCAATTGTATTTTTTACTCCTACTCGAAAAGCGTCTTACAATCTCTTTCCATCCCGAGATACGATAGTCATCCTCTAATATTTCAGGTCTTCGACCTTATTGAAAAATTAAAATCTATGGGCTTTACAATTCTCTTTAGCTGGGTTCCATCACATGTGGAAATTAAAGGAAATGAGGATGCTGATAAAGCAGCAAAAGCGGCTAGTCACTTCTGTGATATGCCTTTGCCCCTTTGTGATATCAAAAAATATATAAAAAATCTGTTGTATAAGAAGTGGCAGGATTCTTGGGATCAAACGACTGATAACAAGTTACCATAAAACAGAACACTGAAAATTGGAACTTCTTAGCTTCTAGAAGACATGGTGTTATTGTTACTCGTCTCCGGATTGGTCATACGCGTTTTACCCACCGTCATCTTACCCACCTCCGAGAACCTGATCCAGTTTGAGATCCCTGTAATACAGTCATCTCTGTAAAGCATATCCTCATCGATTATTCCAGGTTTAAAAACATCATATTCTTTATTTTAACTCTTCATCTATTAATATTAAAGATATTTTAAACAATTCGCCTCATCCTAAGCTCTTTCTGTTTTTAAAAGACATTGAATTTTACCTTCACTTTTGAATTTTATGCCTCATCGCTGGTTTTCTTTACTTTTGGTTTTATGTCTCTTTTCTACTCTGGTTTTGTATGTTTTACTTGTTTGCTTTATCTTCTGTTATCCTTTTATAGCTGTTTCTGACCCGATCTTTGTAGTTTTAAGTTTTAACTATTTGTTTTGCATATGTCCCAGGAGGACTCAGTACCATAAAACTCCATCCAACCAACCAACCAACCTTAGCAGGTTAATTAATGACTATATTAATGATAAGGCAATTGACATTGGCTTCCTTCCTCCCCCACTAAGTATAGTAATGCTGGTGAAGCCACTACAAAAGATTTCGCTTTAATGAATAATATTAATTTTCCCCGTGAAATCGCAGTCGAAAATATATTTTCCTCTGTTCATGCACCTGTAATTCTTGCTCTATCACTTAACTTCTCTCTACCTATTATGATCTCCGACTTACACTGACTGGAACGCCTTTTATCGGATGATTGATGGCTTCCCCCTACCCGACAGTGAGGTTCATTGCCATAATGATATAGACAGATGAGTTCGAGCATGCTTAGTCAGAAAATTTAATAATCAGAAAAAAATCTTAGATCAGTCACAAAGTGAACCATTCCCATGGGTCAGCAGGTAAATATGGCAGCTCGAGGTAAAACTTATTTATTTCAGCATTTATTTAAGAGTTAGCTTTGAGAAATGAGTTCAAAGAATGCAAGTCACCAACACTCCTTTTAATTTTGAGATTTTGTAGCTGGGAATATAGATATCAAAGAATAAGAAGATGAAAAAGCAGGATTTTTAAGAGTTGTTTTAAGTGAAGAAAGTTTGAAGATATATCGAAATAATTAAGACCCTATTGTATTTACTTGCCAGGCTTGCTGGACAAGAAGAAGCCTAAGGACTAATTGAAAATGTTGCAATAGAGCCACATCGAAGAAAAGCACAAGTTCAACTAGAATTAAAATTTTATTTTAGTTTTAGAACGTCATTGGTTTACAGTCCAAGGCAGAATGATCATCGAAACACGGTCTGGATCAGGATTGGATCCCAGAACGGCATTTAGACGAAATCTTTCCCACAGAAAGTAGCTTAGACGGCGTTATTAACAAGAGAAGGAAGCTGAGATCGCTGGAAAGTGAACCTGAGAGAGCTGGAAAGTAGATAGGAAATATAGGAGGAGACAGAAAATGTGCATTTATTGCAGAGAAAGTTTTGGAAAATGTGTTAGAAGAACTTTAAGTCGAGGGCACTCCTTTAATTAAGACTTTTGTGGCAGGAAAAAGTAGATTTGAAGGAATTAGAATGGGAGATAGGAGAATTTTTATGAGATATTAAAGTGTAATAATTTTGATATTATATATATATATATATATATATATATATATATATATATATATATATATATATATATGATATTGTTACTATGTATATATATATCAAATGATAACTTATTTTGGGGACGCATATTTAAACTTTCTTTTTGAAAATAAGTTCCCAGATATACTACCATATGTCTCATTTTTTAAGTATCTTATTTTTAAATCATTAAATTTTAAGCCCTGTAATTACTTGAAAATTTTTATCATTCGTGTTATGTAATGAATTTTCATAGCCTTATTTAATATTCTCATTTTGAAAAAAGTACAGATTCCAATCTTCATAAAATATTGAAACTAGGAAGAAAAACACTTTTAAACTTCTAGCGGAGACATTCAAGTCCAGACAGTTGATATAAAATAAAGGTTAAAGAGATATTAACATTTTTTAACTGAAAAAGTCATTGTATTTGTTGGTGATGTTTAAAGTAGGGCAAAAGTAAGCATTTCATTACTGTCCACTGAAAGCAGAAGTCATAAAAATAATTAAGAAAACATATAAAAGTTATAAAAAAATCGATTGGTCACGAAAAACGAAGTAATACTGTCTCTTTTAGGAGTTTTATGGCTAAACGAAAGAAGTACCTTGGATACTGTAAATATTGATTAGGTAATTATTTAACAAACACTGGTTATTAATGAAGGCCATTTAATTTGTTTGCTTACCAGCCCAATTAATTGGAAAATGGGTGAATTTTGATTCACACTATTCTAGCTAAGCTTCTGTTGGTTGTAAATACAAATTAAGAAAATGTGAGTTCAGAAAATCGGATAATTTCTCTCCCAGATTTTCGTCATGAGTACTCCCTCATAACACTATCATGTGTAATGTGACCCATTTTGCAATGCTTACATAATATTTTTCATATCGTGTCATAAAATATTATAGATTGTATAACATTAAAAACGAACGATTGTTCCATTTTTCTGGAGTACTTCAGGATTTACTGGGACTTTAACGCTGTAACTCTAGGTCAACTCCTTCCGAGAGGCCCAGACCATGCTTGTCTGCCGAAGGAAATGGGACAACTCAGTGACTTGTTGTAGCTACGTATGTAAAAAAAGGGAAGGGGATAACAATTTTTAGTAAAACAAATTATTTTAATTATAATAACAAATATTAATAATTACAAATTATTTTAACAAAAAAGTAGACTAATTAAATGCCAACAAGTATCACAGAAGATATCTCAATCACAGCCTTCATTCAAAAATGGGTTACTGCCTCAGTCAAGCAACTGAAAAACAAACAACAAAAAATTTAGTTAACCCGAAAAGGAATGAGATGACCATTTTGTTCTTCTGCCAAATCGTCGTTTCTCCAGACTAGTCTCTTTCTTCCTTTATCTCTATTGACGAAACCCCTGGGTCAGGATCGCAACTTTTCTCTCATTCTTCCCTTCGCACCTACATAAACCGGGCTCCCAGTTAGGCAGTTTCCTAGCAGCCTGGGTTCCTTTCTACATTCCTATTAACTACTCTGACTCGTTGTCTCCTCCTCTAGAAACTGCTTTCAAGCACCTCGCCATCAAATAATATATATGGCACAATATACAACAATATACACATCTGTGACTGCATAAACACTTGAATGTCCGAATGTCAATGGAGAAAGTTAACGGGGAAAAAATGGCTTCTTTGTCGACCCATACTTCAAAAGAACCAATTCACTTCAGCCTTTAATTATGAATTACCAAATCTTTGGCATTTAAAGCAGAGTAGAGGGTAAGGTATATACGGTCTAACAGAGTAATTCAAATATCCGGCTTTGGTGGTAGTAGGAAGCTTAGGAAGATCAAACGTGAGAATTAGAAGTTTAGTATTGTACACATTATTGTCTTAGTGGATGGTAATTCGACGGATTGAACTGACTTGTAGCGGTTTTAGATTTTCCAGAATTTCGGATTGAGATAAATTTGGGAGATCAGATTCAGATATAAGGCCTCGGGATTGATTTAGTGTTCTGTGAGAAGACACGGATACAGATTTTAAACCAACGCTCTTAAGTTTCAATATATTAGTTGCTCGGACTGCATTAGCGACTTCTACAAGAAGGTCCCCAGATTGCAGTTTCTTTATACTTGCTACTTCACCAATGGTCAATTGAATAGTTTTGTGGACAAGAAAAGGGGAGGTTTGGTAAAGATTTCCTTCGTTACATTTTATTATTAAAAAACGAGAATATAAACAGGTTACAGGTGTTTTAGTGGACGACACATTGGCAGGGAGATTTTTATTTTTAGAACCAATAATTGAAAGATTAATGATTCGGACCCGATAGCACCACCCACCTCGGAGCCCAACAAGGGGATTCAGAGAGCTACACCAGTGCTAACCGGGTTTATAAGATCACAGTCAACAGACCGATTGCTTGGATCATTGCAGACGACCAAGTCTAGTCCACCAGCCGATTGATACGCACCAGAACTTACGTACCCCCCGTTTACTCGAAGCCGAGGCCAAAGCAATGTGTTGAAGATTCCCCAAGTAAATGAAAATGCCATTCAGATGATTCCCCAGAGGGAACCCTCAATTACCAGGAACCCCATTTTCGAGGACACGGGTATCCACGCAAGCCAAACACGTGTACAGTTTAGACGCCAAGAAGAGCAAGAGACAGCAGAGCGGAAACAGCTTCTCAAGGGATGCCCTCACCTCAAAAAAGGAAACCGCAAAGAGGGAGAAAGATAAGAAAAAGTAGAAGGGAAGAGGAGAGTAGAAAAGAAATGAGATAAAAGATCGATGGGGTACCTTGGGATTGGGAAACCCGTGTTAACCTGGTGTAGGTAAACCCCCTGAGGGGCTCAACCTTTGGGTTACGATATCTTTGCGGGTCAAACGACCCTAACACAGGGGTTGCCTAAGACCATCAGAAAAATAAAAATTGTGTTGTTCCTTCTTCTATTTCCAACCACATATCTTTGTGAAATAGAGTTTTCCAACTTCTTAGCAATAAAGTCTAAATAGAAAAGTAGACTTGATGGGAAACAGGATCTTCGTTGTCGCCTTGAATAGACGCCGAGAATTTATCACCTGTGAAGAAAGAAGTAAGCAACATTAGCTCTGAAGTTGGCTTTTTAAGCCAAATGTAGAAATGCAGTTTACTCTTATTATATGACTGTATCACATACTATATAATACTCAAAGACAAAATTTAATTTAATTAGTAACATTTTAGTAGAAGCGTATCCTTAGATCGTATCATAGAAACGTTTTCATTTAAGTAGAAATGTATATTTACATAATGTTTTTATAATTTATCACTATGCTTCAATTCTGTTGAATTAACAACTATATAAATACAAAATTCATACTAGATATTAACATTATTATCATGATAGTAGCAAAATTACATTTGTGAAGTAGCAACGAAAATAAATTTATTATTGCGGAGGAATTGTATTACAGGCTCGTGACATTAGGAATTGACCACTGAGTAAGAGTATAATGAAGTTTTAAGATTTGAGTTTTTGAGTTTTGTTCTCATTTCCTTTGTCACGAACACACACACACACACACACACACACACACACACATATATATATATATATATATATATATATATATATATATATATATATATAATTAGAATGCAAATTTAAAATTACTGACAATATCTAAATCATAACAAAAATGGAGGAATTCCGTCTGTATTTCATTAATTTTTTCACATATAACGAGAACTGAGAAGCAAAAAAATGTATTTTAATATACATCATACTTTGCTGAATAAGATAGTTATCAGAACATACGATATAGTTATTACAAACAACATATTTAAATATAAATTCAAAATAAAATTTTATTGAATATTTAAGATATTCCAGATGTTTCTTTCTTATTTTTTTTTTCAAGTTTCGCATCCCTCTGAAATATATCTGTTCTTAACTTTATAGCAGATAAAATACGTTTTAGTTAACATGCGTTTTGAAATGTGCAATCTATCAATTTTATAAGAAATAATTTGTCGTAGACAATTTTGAAGAAGAAAATGGATATTTTCTATTACTATTTATTTCTCTCATTATTTTCCACGAATTTTTAAGATAATACTCAAGCTATATTTAAAAGTCTAAAAAGGTATACTGTAGATAAAACTTACCTCATGGTGTACATGAATTCTTACTTAAAATTTTTAATTAAATTTATTCGTGAACAGATTTTAAACAACTTAAAAATAATACAGTCGAATTTCAAGTCCTATTGCATAAAAATATAACTACTGACATACTACTTTTCATGTAAATAGAATGAAAACAATAAAAGTTAGTTTGATAAGTTAGATAAATTCAGTCAATGGTCTCCTTAAAACAAACTGAGCACATTAAATCTTTAAATTCTCCAGGAACTTTCAGGCTTTGAAATTTTTGTATACACATGGTGGCGCCATCTTTCGGTTCATTATATAAACATTTAATAATTCAAATAATGAAAAATGTTTAACAATGAAAAATTCACTACATTAGGACACAAAGATACATTTTATCTGATAATTAACTGAATTTTTTAAAGGTGCTAACTTATATGAATCCTACTTAAGAATGAAAAAATATCTAATGTTATTTTGATGTTAATTAGAATGCAGTTAATGAAACCTATAATAATTACTTTTCACAGATTTAAAAATGCTTTTAATTTTCGGATAAACATTAATTATTTTTCTAATAGGAAGTAATCAAGTGAGAAAATAAATTTTTTGTTTAAAATTAAAGTAGATGTGACAATTTTGAGGTAATTGTTGCTGCATTTTTTACCACTTTTTACTCAAATATAATGATGCATTAATTTTTTTTTCTCTTTTCCTTCTCTGTAGTAATTTAAATTTTAAAAGAAAACACTTAAAAAAAAGACTATTTCTAGTAGTTATGGTTTGCCGCAATGGTACTCTAATGCTTTTTCCAAGGACACATTTGCAGTTATTGTATTCTCTCCGAGATTAAACAAAATATAGAATGTAAGATTCAACAAGAAATCTTTTATTCAACAATGATAACAAGAGAAACTAGGAGGTTATGAAAATGTTTTAATTAGTTCATCAATACCAGGTTTGTAATTGCTACACATGACACCTGTTATCCAAGTGTGAGTCTGTTAATCTGCTTCTATATAGATTCTTATCACATTTCATTTATAAATAAGAATATTCATAAATTTGAGTTTGTCCGAAAATTGTTATTAAAATAAAATGAAAGAACATTTTAGGACAGGCTTATATTGTGAGAAGCAATTTTCCCGGTTTGAACTTAGTCCGTTTCTTTAAAATTAACCTCAAGATGTGTATAGTTTTTCTTCATAATATACTCATTAGAGAGGTCTGCCAAATAACATTCCGTCCAATCAGACAACATGATATTATTGATGTTTCCAAGTGCAAATAATTATCTAATAATAATAAAAAATGCAAGCTTCTATTGTTATTATTATTATTATTATTACAGCAGAACCTCTTGATTCTAGATCATTGGGCTTCCATACATCACACATGCATGATATTGGAGCTGTAAATAATTACAAAAGATAAAATAGTAACAAACTTCATAAAATCTACAATAATAAACAAGAACATTAAAACACGAACAATAAAATATTAGAAACATTAAAAACAAAAGAAAAATCAATCTCTGGGTGTCTACTGCATATGTCTTGCCTCCCTATATCTATTGTAGAGATTTTCCTCTTTCAAAGATCAACACTGTGCAAAGTGTTCTTTGTCCATTTAAAAATTTTTGTTTCCACAGAGTGCACAAGGGGATATTATAGATGTTAATGTGGTAAATGTGTTTAGTGAGGCAATCGCGACCAGTCTCCTGGCGAAATGTTACAACTGGGATGGATCTTGGACATATTCTTTAGTTGATCTTTATCTGTCACCTCCCTCCAGCATTCTTAAAGATCTTGAATCCTCACAAAAATCCTTCATGTAAAATATATATACATTACACAATATTTCTATTGTTTAGAAAAGCTATTCATAGCCTGTATGCCCACTGGTATTAATAAGAAGATATGTAATTTTTGGCATTGTAATTCATATTGTTAAATTAGTAGCTTTTCTTCAAACTCAAAGACTATTTACTAATCAGGGGGTTACTTTGTTGCCTTGTAAGTTTTAAAGATTATTTAGCCTTTCAGATATGACCAAAAAGACTAATATATTCTAACATTCATTGCTTCATAATATTCGCTATTTTGTTTTGCTGTAGAAACCTTAATATTTCTTAGCATAGCGGAAAGATCCTCCTAGAGCGTTTCCTCTCTACTACGTCTGTAGAAGTGTAGAATATATCCATATTGATTATTTGCTTCTTTTAATAAGTGCTTAGAATATCTGAGAATTTAGTTCTTATCTTTTTATATAACTTAAAATTTATTACAGATTTCGTAATATTCTCTATCTTAGGTGCTATGTAGATGAAAATGCTACATAAATTTGCTATATATTTTTATTAAAAAACTTAGTGCATAGTTTGTTGTTTAGTGCTTAGTGCATGTTGCAATAATATACATTTTATGACTTGATTTTTCACTCTTACTTTTTAGTGTTTTTTTTCTTATTTCACATGGCATTTAAAAATTCAATAGACCAACACACAGATAACGTCACAAATAAAAAGTATACACACACATGCACACACATATATAGGTGTGTGTGTGTGTGTCTGATTGATTGTACTAACTTTCAAATGTCATGTGTCAAAGGCACATAGCATTTCAACTATTACTTGTAGAGATTTTGAAGTTTTGATGGCGCTACTTTTCATTTTCAAAAGAATGAAAATTTCGTGTGTTAATTAAACACAATCATTTTTGGACAGGCAAACTTCTGTTGAAGCTCAGTAAAGGCTTAAAAACGTTTTAAAGATTCCTTTACGTCGAAAACAACTATTTGTCAGTGTTTTGCTGAGTTTCAATGAGACCATATGAACACCAATAATGCTGAACGTTCTGGAAGTCTAGATGAAGAAGTTACCCTAGAAAGCATAAAAAAATCCTGAAATTTTTGTTGAACATCCATGATACGAAATTAAAGGAGATCCCTGACGTACTAGAGATATCACAAAGAAAGCTTATGCAATACTTTTTACGAATACATACGAAAATATTACATACGAATATACGAAAATATTATATACGAAAATATGAATACATACGAAACATAAGAAAATTGTTTTCCTGATGGGTGCTGCATTGGCGCCCATTGTAATAAAAAAATTGATGACTTAGAGCACAATTTGAAGTTGTTTATGCTGAATAAACATACTTTTGCGTCGGTATGTAGCAGTATGTGAGTCGTGGATTCACCACAATACTCCAGTTTCGAATCAGAAGTCAGCCAAGCGGATTGCAACAAGAGAAAACTACCCAAAGTCGCCAGACGCAAAAGTTACCCAGAAGTAGTTTGGAATAAGCTTTACATAAGTCACAGAAAATGAATATTACACAGCATCATTGGACCAACTGTAAGACGAAATCAGGAAAAAACTGCTCCATATGGGGAAGATAGTGTTCTTTCATCAAAACAATATACTGTATCAAAAGTCAATAGAAACCGTGGCAAAACAGCAAGAAGTGAGCTTCCAACTTCCTCCTCACTCAGTGCATTTTTGATATAAATTTCCTGGTGAATATTTCTATTCGCATGTCTCAAAATGATGCTCCAGAAAAATAGATTTGGTGGAAAATAGGAAGTAATATCAGAAACTAGATCGATTATAGATGATCCCAAAAGTTCATTGTATAAGAAAAGAAACGAAATGTTACAGAAGCTTTGAAATGAATGTATCATTCTTAAAAAAGACAATATTAAAAAATCTTTTTTTAATGTTTGTTTAGGTGTTAAGCTTGGGATTTCTTGACTAACCTTTTGTATTGTTCTTTTCTGACCCTTGTCAGGCACGTCATGTCATATTTTGATAGTTATATCAAACTTTAATCCTCCCTCTCAATTATAAATTCAGAATTACAATCTGTATATGTTTCCTGGGGAATAATGAAATGAAAACTTATTAGTTTCATCAAATTTGTTTCTTTGTTTTAAAAGTTAATTCAAACACGCTTCACATCCAGTGACTGACGGACAGCCGTAAGTACAAGCTCAAATCAATCTATTCACATCTATCATAATCTGATATAAATAATATCAATAAAATATGAATAATTCATGCCTCTAGTTAAGACCATCATTTGTAAAAAACACAAACGACTTGTACAAATATCATTATGTCTAGTACAATATTCGACAAAACCAGAGCATTATATAAGGTAGCTGAGATAGCTGGTATGGAATAAGCAGCCAAACTATAGAATTTACAATTGTGTAATTCTAGTATTTCAATGGCACAAATTTATTTTATAATCTCTTAAACAGATTAACGGAGTTAGAATCTGAAAGTCGCATACTTTCCTTCTCAACAACATCTGACTTTAACGATGTTTTTTGAAAAATTTTACAAAGGAACATTACAGTGGAAATGTCTTTAGGGTAATTGTGACTAAATTTTATACATAGTTAACAAAATGTTTCTTTTTATATTATTTTTGAAAACTTTTAGTATAGAATTTGAACGCAAATAAACATGGAGGTTAACATGGAGATAAAGGAATTTAGTATAGTCGGTGCCCAATTACTATGAAAGTAACTTACCAGCGGAGAAGCTGGTAAAGTGAGAAGAATTGGATTGAATGAAGGAAGGTGACAACGAAAGTATAATTAAAGCATAATGAGTTTATATTTATGTTATGAAAAGAAGTATTCTATTTTAATTTGGAATGAACCGCATAGAAAACGAGAGAATATCCTAGAAATTCATCTGCAAAGTTTGTGTTTTAAGCACGGAATAAAGGGGGAAATGTAGCACTATTTTTTCACCAGAAAACTTATTCAATTAAGGAACAAGACAACACCTTTTGGCTCCTGAGTTGAAGTACCGGAAGTTTCGGAAAATTCTTACAGTCCTCGTATTATATAGAAGACAATTAGTTGAAGGACTACTTACCAACCTGACATTTTTTCTGCTTCAGGATGTCCGTAGTCTTCATTGTACATCTAATGTAATAGGGAATGAAATCTCCATTGAAGCCCATGGACTAGGGTGAGATAAAAAAATTTAACTTCCTCCTTTTCAAGCAAGAAACTTGTAGCTATCCTATTGTACAAGTCTACTAGAGCGTTGGCTTGAGATGTGAATCATAGGAGTTTCTGTTGGTAAATACTATGGCGATAACGTATTTTCACGTTTGGAGTAAGAGTTGGTGTGGGGGAGCGGTATGGGGCTCTCATTCCGGAGTCTATGTATAGTAAAGTATCTATTTTTAATTTAACACTAAAGAATCATCTAACAATATACATATATATTCTATTTTAAAAGTTCATACTAAAAATGATTTTATTCAGTGAAAAAAATTCTTAGCAAACTGCAGCAGATGGTAATTTATACTTATTAGGATTTTCAACTAACAATTTTTTTTAAAGTAATAGTACTGTTATTAGATAATTCTTTATTAAGAATTTCAAACATGATTTCGAGACTGAATTATTTTCCTAGTTTGTAAAGATTTATATTTTGGGGAGAAAGAAAATCTTTCTTCAGCTTAGTATTTTCTTTTCTCTGGAAAATTTGATTTTTACAACAATATTATATTTTGTAGTGGTGAGGAGTGACAGAAACTTCGCCACTATTTTACCTCTTCCCAATTACTTCTGTATTATAACCCAATTTATCGCATTTTATAGAACTATATGCCCATTGTTTTCGTCTTTTAGAAATATATTTATCAAAGTCACTATTTAAGCTCTGTGATTAATTTAAACAAACATAAGTACTGAATGTCAAAATGCAATAAATATTATTTTCTTTTGTTATTTTTCCCAAAATACTAACATATTTCTTTTTCCTTTCTGTTTTTTTCAAGTGGATTTACAACATTCTGCATATCATCCTGAAATGCAATTTCTAAACAATATATTTTTTCAACATCACCGTGTGAAATGTTCATCTTTAGTTTCATGCCCTAATATTTAAATTGCATTACTGCTTAAACATCTAAAATGGTCATAATTAAGTAGAAAACTCAGTTTTTTAAGACTAGGTTTAAGGGACACGTCATTTTGATGCATTTCGAATTTTATAAGGTTTGGTTTGGTTTGGTTTTGGAGCGCTACGGTCTATTTTATGCAACACGAGGGCTAATGAGACCGCGAATTTTATAAGGAAAATTACAAAAACTTTTTGCATTTTTATTTTACCTCTTGTACTGACTTTTATCCATTTAACGATGTAAATATATATTGAAGTTTATTTTCTTTAAAATATCTCTACGGATATGCGTCAATTTGACAAGGTCGTAATGTTGACAAAATTTATAGTAAATTAGTTCTACTCATGCAAACATTACAACATTAATAAATAGGAATGTACCGGCAATACTTCGATCTTTTATCCGATATTGTTATCTTAAATGAAACGAGCAATAAGCAACGAGACGCAAAATGTCAATTGAAGTTAGAGTGTGAAGAAAGACTTTAAAGTGTTTAGTTGCTTGACTCAAGTATTGAAAAATAAAAAAGCTAGAATATTTTTTGAATTAGTAATATTATTGTGGATCTCAATATAATCTCATATTTCATTTTTTCACTTATAGTGTATAATTACATTGCTTTCTGAATGCTGTTATATCTATTCGTTCATTCGTCAAATTGTCGCGCGTTCGTAGAGATAGGGAAACGTCCGTAAACCTACTGTTAATAGATGTCATAGAGATATCAACACAATATTATACCACGTGTGTTATAACTACGATTTTAATGAAATGAAAATAAGCCAGAACAGTTTAATCCAGACAATTGTAAGGCACCCGTATTGCACTCCAACATGCAATAAGGTACTGCAGCCAAGACGAGGAAAACACACTTAATCCAAACATACTAATAGTTTATTTTAAATGAATAGTCGAAATATTTTTTATTTTACAAATGCCGAACAATTAGCATCTAAGCCATTAGTTCACGGGTTCTCCAATACTTTTTCACAATGCTCTCATATTGAGAAAGTAAAACACAATTATTTAAATGTTCAAAAGTCATTGGGTGTAAATTGGCAGGCCTCATGGTGCACCCTGGATAATACAAAATCTGCTACAGTTTTGCTGCTCTCTCCTGAATTCTTTTTTATGATAGGCGAAATATAATGCTCAGTGATAGATGAGTGGAGGATGAAAATTAGCTGTACAGCAGATGTACCAGTGCCGCGCTTGAAAAAAACATCTTTGGTGGTACAATAGTTGTGCCGCCAGTGGGAAAAGGTTACTTGTTACAATTTGGTTCAAAATTGATATTTCAGCTGTTAATATTGTTTGCAAATTAAAGAAAAAAATTAATTTTTTCAACCTATTTTAAATAAGAATGCATAGTAACTGACATCTTGTTCAGTAATAAACTGTTTGTATTTAATCAAACATATGAGAGTTATGTTTCTTAAATGATTGTTAATTGTAATTTATAACTTATCTCCAGTTATGAACTACCGTAGCTCAGTCGGTAAAGGCAGTGAGCACTTAAGCGGATGGTAACTGGATCTAGTCTTAAAATCCGTCGTGTTCATGAATGGCGATTGAGGCATATTAATATATATTCATGGTGGCAATGTTCTCTAAGTTCTCAAACAATATCTCTGGTGTCACTTCTAAATTAAGAAGACCTAGCAAGGGTAATGTTACTCGTGTCCGTTGCATTCCTTATTTTATGAATATAATCTTATACTGAATTTTTTAAACTTTAAAAGGTTTTAAAAATTAAATTTTAAATTGAAAAGTTTAATTATGCGTTACATTTTTAATGTGTTTTAAATTGGAACCTAAATAAAAATACTTACAATGCTTACTATAGTTCTTAAAAGTAAAAATAAAAAATACCATGTCTCCTTAAAAAGCATTAATGAACTTTTTTTAATTATTTTAGATATGAAAAATTTTCAATTTAGCCTGCTTCATTCTTGAAATGGATTACTAGAAAATCAGTATTCGACAAAATTACTAAAGCTTTGAAATCAAATTTTGTTACACTTGCGATATATTCATGTATCCCTAAACGTATTACCTTCGTAGAATGAATCCTTGTAAATATTTCTGCATTTATTTAAAATATCTTTAGCAGTCAAATCATTCCATATTACATTTGCTTTGTCTTCAGGACTCCTGAAACATCACTTTTTTCCCTGTATCTATCACTCAGTATATATGCAACAGATCAAAACTATTACACCTAAAACATCTATCTGAAATTTTCCTTTTCCCCTTCTCATTCTTTCATACCCAATTTCCCAGCCACAAAATATCAGACTTAAAAGGAATGGTCTCACATTTAAATTCCTTTCACCAGCTTCCCAAAACCAACTCTAGAATAAATACTAAATTTCTGTCCACTCACCATATTTTACAGCTGTCCCAAGGAAAATAGTTCACCCCTTCCTATGTCAGAATTTCTACATAATGCTGAATAAGCTGCTGGTCTCATGGGGAAAACTCAGCGTTTCCACACACTGTGAGCCACGTATTGGCATAAAATGGATAGTGCATGCGTATCAATGCGAAATACAGAAAAAAAGATGTAAAAAATTTGTAATAAAGCTTTAAATCTTTGAAAATATGAAAAAAACATGAAAAGATGATTTAGGGCAACAATTTGGTTTCATGTAAACGATAAAAAAAGTATTGTTTAGATATGAAGCAAGATTTTTAATATGGAGTGTGGTCTCCTCGGACGGCTAAGACTGCTGTACACCTGTTTTCCATGGATGCGATGATGTTATCGATAAGACTTTGGGAATACTGTTCCACTCAAGAAGGGCAATCTGCAAGTCAAGGGGAGTAAAAGGAGGCCTTGGTCTCGCAGTAATGCCTCGTCCGAGTATATCCCAAACATGCTCGATTGGATTGAGGTCAGGAGAGCACGCTGGCCATTCCAGACACAGTATTGTTTCAGCTTCAAGCATGTTCTCCACAAGATGAGCCGTATTCGGTCTGGCATTATCATGCTAGAAAACAAAGTAATCTCCAATGGCTGCAGTATAAGGTATGACATAAAGTTTCAGTATCTCGTCTACATACCTCCGGGCCATCAAAGTACCATTCCGAATGTTATGCAGATCCGTACATCCCCCTATGCTGATTCCACCCCATACCATCCAACCAGCTCGTCTGTATTGTGACCTTTCACGAATGAATGTGGGGTCATCTCGAGTTCCCCTTTCCCTCCATACCAAAACACGTCGGGTGTCACACTCCAGACTGAATCGGGATTCGTCTGTAAAAAGCACTTGGCTCTAGTCATGTTGCTCCCAATCTCGATGTTCTGCATCCCAACTTCTTTGGGCCGTAGAGTGGTGTGAGGTCAATGGAATTCAGACCATTGGCCTACGTGCATAGAGACCTCCGTGATGAAGCCTATTACGTACTGTTTTCCAAGAGCAACTGTCTTTACAGCTGAGTAGCTTTGTCTGTTCTGTTTCGACGAGCTGTTTACAGTATATACCGGTCATCAGTTGTTGCAATGGCGAGTGGCCGACCTTGCGCTGGTCGACGTCTAATATTCCCTGTTTCTTGGTATCGATTCCAAACCTTGCAACGACACTTCAGGCTACTCCAACAGCCTCCGCGATACTACGTTAATTTTGCTCAGATTCAAGTCTGCCTATAATACTATGGATTCCGGTAAATAACGTTGTTGAGACATTTTCAAGTTACTTTTTTGCAAAAGAAAGATGGGGGGGGGGAAACTGAGCAATTGAATTTTACAGCGAAACAAACGTTTGAACATCCCAATCTCTACCCTTATATTCTTTTCCTGGTTTTTGATTCCCTGAACTTTGATATGCATATGAAATTTCCTTTTCTGCTTGCTGCTAGGCTTTAAATTATGGAAGGTTTATTTTATGTTACTTATCGATGTAAGTATTTGCGCAATTTTGTCAAAACCATGGTCTTTCCTAACTGTTTAGAGCAATGTATTCCCTATATAATAATAGCCTAGGTTATCTGTCCGTCTGTCCTCGAATTTATGAAGCGGTTGGACCTGCAATAGATAGATGCATCCATATTGAATTCTTGATGAGTTAGGGTTAGCAAAATTCAAAGCGAGTAAAGTTTATTTTCTCTTAAACTATATATCCTATTTTAAAATAAATTGGTTTAAATATGCTTCATATCACAGCAGAAAATACTGTCTTCGAAATCCACCCCTTACCCCCTTTTCGAGCGCTTAATGTCATTATTTCAAGCTCTACTTTCCCCAGTTAAGAGCAGAGGATTAAATTTATCAATTTATCACATAATAAATAGGTAAAAATAACATTTTTTTCTATCATTATGACGTTCTTTAACCATCTCATTTAATCATTTCTGATTTTAAATTATTTAAATATCGTCTGCATTATTTTCGTGCGTTTTATCACTGTTCTTAGGTATTAATCAAATAATTTTCTTTTATATTTGGCTTAAATAATAGATTAGGTACATATGTGATAATTTTAAATTTAATAATCGATTATTTTTTGTTGCAAGGTAATTCTCAGCCAAAAAACAAATCCTTTTTTCCCTTTCTCATAGGGTATTTTACAATTCTTGATATTAAAAATTTTACTAATCCAGTCATATGACGGGCTATATGCTATTATATATATATATATATATATATATATATATATATATATATATATATATATATATATATATATATATATATATATGTCAGGATTTAAAAATATAGAGTAATTTAAGAGATTTTAATTAGGGATTATTTTAATGGGAGTAACGCGCCTCGCGTTACTAGTCACATAAATACGGCTCACGCGCAGTGATATTAGAAGAGAGCGATAAGCAATTACTGTAGGCAGACCTGTGGCTCCTTGAAGTAGGGAGACGCCTGCTACTTTGGACTGATTTATATATGTTGTGTGTTTTTTTTTTTTTTTTTTTTTTTTTTTTTTTTTTGAAGATGTACAACAACAGCCGAGCAGGCTCACGAACTATGCGGATAACAATAATTTGAACTGATGTACATTCAAGTGTTGCGCGAGAATCCTTTTCATGTTGGACTTGAGCTAGACTTATTTCGCTGCCTGAGATTTGAAATGTTGCTTTTGAATTTACACCACTAGACGAACGATGGATAAGATGTGTAAACGTGAACAGTTATATCCAGGACCATGGCTTCCATCCGCCGTCGGCAGAAAGAGTTTCGAAAACTTTGTGTTCGAGAGATCCGGCCTGCTGGCCTGGCAGGGTCGCGTCAAGATTCTTAGCTGCTCATTTCATCGAAGCTCTATACAACGAGCCTTCCCCATCGAAATGACCGTTTTTTCTTTTAAAGCCACGCAAGAATTCGTCAAGACGAGAGCAAAATTAAATTTCAGCAAATTAGTAAAAAAAAAAATTCTACAAAAATTTACTGCTTGATTTTTGTATTTTCGGCGCATAAAGGTAAAATTAAGTTTTTTTTTTAACAGAGCATTTAAAAAAAAATTGTCAATTATGATTTCAGTATAAAAAAATATAATAAGACTTTTTATAAACGAAACTTTTTTTCAAATAATTGTGTGTTTGTATTTCTAGAATTTATAGTTTGAAATTTTTGTTCTTGTAAACATATCTAAATTTGTTTAAATTAATAACATTTCTAGACATGTGGTAATACTTAAAAAAAAAAAGAATGATTATGATTGTTTTCCTTTTTGATTTTTAATATTGAAGAAGTGGGTAAATTTTACTTATTTGGTGTTTTATTAACATGATGTTTGGTTGAATTTTGATTAATGAAATGAAAGGATTGAAATATTGTGTACTATAAAACGTAATCATTTAAGAATAATTTTTGGTTTTTATATATTAACAGAGTTAAAATTATTAATTTGCTTAGGGATTTTGAAATTTTGATCTCAGAGAAATTTGATTATTCTATGATTTTATCACTTAGAAGAGGCCATCTACATGGGCAAAACTTTTGATCGAAGAGAAAAATTATTTTTTCAGCGCGCGTGATTAAAAATTCCATTATTTTTATCGATAAAAATGTGAATCGTCTGTGACCTTGGTCGGAAGCTAACGAAACTGTATGAGTTGTAACTTCGAATCCCTGTAATCCAGTGTTTCTCAACCTTTTAGTATTCACGGCCCAATTTTCAATCATAATTTTCATCGCGTCCCCCTCCCCTCCGCGTACAATAAAAATGTATACAATAATAATGTATTTTGAGCATTATGGCGCTAAACCTGCACTACAACCTTAATTTTAAACTTTGCAAATTACCAAGAATACGGAAATTTATTGACATTTTGCAACACT
Source organism: Pardosa pseudoannulata (assembly GCA_032207245.1). NCBI lineage: Eukaryota > Metazoa > Arthropoda > Arachnida > Araneae > Lycosidae > Pardosa > Pardosa pseudoannulata. Next base: position 3,389,293 of record CM063503.1, on the reverse strand, counting down.
GATACTCAGCATTGAAAAAACAATAATCCTATGCCTTTTTATTGCTCTTGCGTCCCGCCATGTCGGGCATTCTCACAGTTTCGCGAGAAGTTTCGATTTGTCTGGAATTTGTCTGGTCAGCTTAAAAGTTAAGTTAGGAACGTGCGCAGATGTGAACAAATGTTTTCTCATAGGAAGAAGGAGAAAGTTCTATGACGCCAATTTCAATTCCAGACAATCTCATTCGAGTCGATCCTTCTTATCGCTATTGAATCTATTCTTAATGTGTATGTTATATATATTTTCGTGTAATTGCAATTCACGGTATTAAATATTCACGGCAGCAGACTTATGCAGAATCATGGATAAATTTTTAAGCGGGCGTAAGCGAGCATTAGACGATAGACAAGCATCAACAAGTACACAGACGAGCGTGGTTCCGAAAATAAAATCAAGAAAATATTCTCAAGAATACTTAAATTTTGGGTTCACTAGTACTGAAGTAAATGAAGAAGAAAGGTCCCTGTGTATCATTTGCTCAAAAATGTTGGCGGCAGACAGCATGAAACCTAATAAACTTAAACGACATTTGGAAACGCTTCATAGTAAGTACGTAAACAAACCCAGAGAATTCTTCGAATTAAAATTAAAATCATATGAAAAGCAAAAATCATTGTTTAAAAAAACTTTGTCTGTGAATGAAAAAGCTTTAATTGCCTCTTACAAACTTTCATATAAAATAGCCAGATGTAAAAAGCCTCACACCATTGGTGAAGAGCTTATTTTGCCAGCCGCAATTGAGATTGTAGAAATTATGTTTGGAGATAATTTTGCAAAACAATTGCAGTCTATACCTGTTTCAAATGATACTGTTGCCCGTCGAATTGTTGATATAGCTGAAGATGTAGAGTGTCAGCTTTTGTCGAAGTTGCGTGACAAATTGTTTTCAATACAACTCGATGAGGCAACAGATAGTAATAAAGATGCTCATTTCATTGCCTATGTTAGATTTTGTGATTTTTTGTCAGTAGAAGAATTACTTTTCTGCAAACCAATAGAACTCAAAGCAACATCACTCGCATTATTTGCTATCTTAAATGATTGTATGAACGAGGCAAACATAGAATGGAAAAATTGCGTCGGAATATGCACCGATGGTGCTCGTTCTATGTCCGGAAGATTCCAAAGTATTCAAGCACTTGTGAAACAAAAATCGCCACAGTGCGTCTGGAAACATTGCATGATCCACAGAGAAGCTTTGACTTCCAAAGAAATGAGTCCTGGTTTGAATATTGTGTTAACTACAGTTGTAACCGTAGTAAATTATATAAAAATGAGACCCCTGAAATCAAGAATCTTTTCCGCACTTTGTAAAGACATGGGTGCAGTACATTCAGCGTTACTATTTTATTGCGAGGCAAGATGGTTATCACGAGGGAAATTTTTGCAATGTGTTTATGAATTAAAAGAAGAAATCGCCGTTTTCCTAGAAGAGGAAAACAGACCGAAAGCTGAGAATTTTCGCGATAGTTTATTTGTGATGAAATTGAGCTACATGGTCGACATATACGAGAAATTAAATAACTTGAATCTTCATCTGCAAGGAGCAAATACACATATATTGGATACGAGTGATAAAGTTAATGCTTTTTGTAGGAAATTGGAATTGTGGAGCAGAAATTTAAAGCAAGAAAACTTAACAATGTTTGCAAATTTGAATGATTGTATTAAAACTTACAAGGCTGAAGATCAACATGTAAACGTTGTTTTTGCAACCATTGAAAATTATTTAGCAATGCTAGCAAAGAATTTTAAAAAGTACTTTCTTGCTGACGACAAACTGATATCAAGTTACAAGTGGGTGAGGGATCCATTTCAAAATACTCCCGAAGGACTCTCAATTGAAGAGGAAGAAACCTTCTTAGACTTCACGGCAAGCGGCGAAACCAAAAGACAATTTAGTAATAAATCACTCTTTGAATTTTGGGCAGGAGTGGATGATGAGTTTTCTGCACTAAAAACAAGGGCATTTCGCATTCTACTACCGTTTTCAACATCTTACCTTTGTGAAACTGGATTTTCTGCGGTGGCTTCTTTGAAGACAAATTATAGATCTCAGCTAAATATAGAAAAAGAACTGAGAGTGTCTATTTCTAATATTAAACCCTCCTTCGAAAAACTTTGCTCTGAAAGACAGGCCCAAGGAAGTCACTAATAATTATTAAATTTGTTTTTAATTTAGTAAGTTGTTTTAATTTAATAAGTTAATTATTAAATATGTCGAAATGTATTTTGTTTTGTATGTGTGTGTGTGTTCTTTCCTTTCAGTCACTTAATCAATTTTTTTAAATAACATTTTCTCTTGGATATGCTCGCGCCCCCCCCCATTAGTGTGCTCGCGCCCCCCTAGGGGGGCGCGCCCCACAGGTTGAGAATCACTGCTGTAATCTAAAACTGCATCCTTTTTGGGGCTTGAGCGCATAAATTACTGCTTCCGATTACGTGAAATCTTTTATTTCCTTGTTATGACTATTGCAAAAACTGTGAATTCTTATTTCTTATGAAGTGGCATTTTTGGTCTGAACTGAGTTGCAATCGAACTGAGATGATGTTTTAATAACTTTTGCTGAGTGAGGTTTTGTTTTTTAAAGAAATGATCTGCTGATTAAAAACTGTAGAGATATTTTGATATTTATGTGCTATTTTATATTCATTTCTTATATTTAGCTAGATTTGTATTTAGTCGTTTTTTTTAATTTTTGCTTTTATTGAGTGGTAGGTAAAGAAGAATTTTTTTCTCATTGTGAGGGGGGGAATATACTTGGGATTTATAGAATGTTGTTGAAGTTTTTGAAATTGTGTTTTGATTTAATTATGATTTTAGTCTTACATAAATTGTGTTTTTTTAACTGAAGATGTTTTGATGCACCATGAAGATGTATAACTAATTTTGTTCATCTATGGAGTCAACTTTATTGCTGATTTTGACATAAGAACTGATAATGACATTATGTTTTGAATTTTGTTTTATTTTGATTAAGGAAGGTTTTTGATGCTGCTGTTTTTATAATTAATTAAGTTGATTTTTTGCTATTATTATATTTTTGATAATTAATTTTAATTGCCCAGGAAGAAAAAAACCCTACACAAACAGACACAAACAAGAGTCACACACCTGTTTTTAAACAGAATGTATACACTATTGTAAACACTAAATTGTTTTGATCTTACTTTTGCCACATAATGAGTGATTTTCATTATGACACCTTTTTACGTGTGAGATTATAAGTTACTGAGTAATATTTGAGAAATACTATGATGAAAGTTTGTTATAATATTATTTTTGGAATAGATTAAAGTTGTCGATATGTGATATATTTTGTATTTTGATGAATCAACGAAGAATAACAAATGAAGTGAGATTTTGCAATTAAATTAGATTATGATGTTTTCTGACAAGAAATCTCAATACCATGTACATGGTTATCAAACCTAGGTTCCTTTTTGATTTTGATTTACTTTTTTACTGTATTACATATTATACTACTAATGATTGTGATAAGAACTCAAGGACATTACATAATACTGTTGGACTGTGCTATAAGAGAAACTATTTTTAAACTCATCTGTTTTGCTTTCACCATATATTAGTGATATTTTGATATTGTGTTTTTTTTATATCTTATTATACTCATACTGTTAATGTTATTTTTGGGAGCTCCTAAAATTATTTCACTCAAGGTGTTTTTCTATAACCAATATATTTCTACTCCTAACATATGTTATTCATTTTAACCATATATTCCTAAGTTCATGTTCTTTTTACAATTGTATAATGTGTATGATTTTCAGGAAAGATTTTTGTGTTTTAGGTAATTGTATAAAAGACTTTAATCATTTTATAGCACCATCATAGGGTGATTTTTACTACTTTTGAAATTTTTGTCAGTTATTATAACAGTGTTATTTTGTGAGGGAGCCACCTGCTCTGACTGAATTAAGTAACTTAAATCTATTATTTTTTGGGATAATTAATTAGATGTTTTTTTCAAAATTTTAGGGTCCTCTGGGGACTTGCTGGTCAGGAAGGGCCCTCCTGCCTGTGCAAGCCTTCAGAGGGAGGGGGAAAGTTGTCAGGATTTAAAATATAGAGTAATTTAAGAGATTTTAATTAGGGATTATTTTAATGGGAGTAACGCGCCTCGCGTTACTAGTCACATAAATACGGCTCACGCGCAGTGATATTAGCAGAGAGCGATAAGCAATTACTGTAGGCAGACCTGTGGCTCCTTGAAGTAGGGAATACTGCTTTTGTTTGCAGTTGGGCGCCAAAAAGAGACGCCATGTTGAGTAATCGTGTGAAGTGGATTAATAAAGAGAAGAAAAAGAACTACTTGAGAGTGGACTGATTTATATATTGACCAGTGTGTTTACTCGGACCGTGTCATATATATATATATATATATATATATATATATATATATATATATATATATATATATATATATATGTGTGTGTGTGTGTGTATATATATATATATATATATACCGGGTGCTTATAATTAAAATTTCCCTTTAAATGGCATCCTACAGCGTAAAATGGTGAACAGTATTCACCAAAAGTTTGTATATGGACTATACACAAGATGCGATCACGGAATTTCGAAAAATAGTTCGAAAATGTCCACTAATTAAAACTTTTTCGGGAAAAACATAAAATTTAACACAATAAAGGACTAAAACGGAATACAGGATTAATATTAACAATCCAGAACAAGAATTATAATTAATAAAATGCAAAACCGGGAAAAGCTGTCAGTTAAGGGGGGAAAATGTCGAGATGGGCATGCTTGGAAAGGAGAAGTTTTATGCAAAACAAGTTAGATAGATCGTTTCCCGACGTGCTCATACTTAAGTCGACGTTTCCAACTGTATTAATGACTGTTTTTTTAGTTTAAACTTGTGTTATTGACGAAGCTGTTTTGCGAAAACAAGGGAATGCTTCTGCTTGCAGTTCGTGAATTTCGTCGTAGAAAGAACCTACGGCGTAGACCAATGTCTACTACAGCTATCCGGACCATGATTAACAGATTTGAAGAGACGGAGAAATTATGAGTTCAACTTGGAAGAGGCCATAAACATGTCACACCGGTACTTGTTAATGCCTTCGATACAGCTGTTGTCGTACAGTCACAGACATCGTAATATGGGGGCAGTACCGTGGGGGCAGTTTCGCCATGCCTAGGAGCTGCTTCATAGGGACAAACTACAACGTCTCTCATTCGTAGTCAGTTTTCTCAACAGAATGACTGTTGATCTGTCAACACCTAGAAATATTCTGTGGATCGACGGGGCTAATTTCTATCATAATTGGACAATCAACTCAGAAATTTGCTGCATTTGAGCTAAAAAAAACCACGGATCCCCACTAAAATTTCCTACAGTCTCCCAAGGTCACTGTCTGATGTGGATTCATGGCGACATTTATCCTTGCGTCATTCTTCTTTGAAGAAATCGGTAAACGTGAGCCTGTCACACGTTCCGTTATCGGCCGTCGGTACCATGACATGCTGCAGACGTTTGTTGTGCCTATACTACAGCAAAGCCGGGTCCTTACATCGGCCATTTTCATGCAGGGTGGTGCATTACCAAATATTCGAGTGTCCGTAAAGACGCTATTGCTCCAACACTCCACAGAGGAATGCGTTATTAGTCTCTCCTTTCCTAATCCATGGCTACCCAGTTCGTTAGATCTAACTCCATGCGATTTATGATTATGGGGCTTTTTAAAAAGTCTGGTGTATGTTAGAGGCACTGCTACGTTTGAATGACTTATAAAACTCGTAAACGCATCATGTGCATAGCCTCACAACTGATCAGTTACGATCTGCTGTTAAACACTCTGTCCAAAGACTTGAAATTTTGCAAGTGAATTAGGGTGGTCACGTGGAGCACCTTTCCTTACATCGTCCTGGACACGATTAACAACTACTCCTCTTGTTCACTTTTGTCCTAATGAGTTCTTGTTTCTGCAAACTGAACTGTTTTCATTTCTCCCTTACCTTTACTTAATTTGGTTTGAGGACAAAGTGATCAGGTTTGGTTTGGTTTTTTTTTAGAGCGCTACGGTCTACTTTTTGCAACACGAGGGCTAATGAGACCGGGACCTATTGCTTAAAGCCGATTCCAAACGGCTACGAACATCCATGCCATACTGGGATTCCAACCCAAGAACTCCGGTTCCGAAGGCCAGCACCCTAAGCATTCGGCCGTCGTCCGGCTACAAAGTGATCAGAAACTAGTCAATAAATGTTAATATGGTTTCTGTATTTCGTTTTGGTCGTTCATTGTGTAAAATTTCATCTTTTTCCAGAAAAGGCGCCCTCTTCTGGACATTTTGGAACATTCTTCTTTAAATAAAATTTCGTGAAGGCATCTCGTATAATATAGTCCATATACAAAGCTTCCTTGCATTGAAGTTCACCCGTTTGGGCTGTAGAATGCCGTTTATAAGGGAAGTTTAATTATAACCACCCGGTATATATAAAGAAACATAAGAAAATTTTAAGATAAATAGAATTTTTCATTTGCGTACCTCAATTAAATTCAGTTACCGTATAATATCATTATGTAGTTAGTCTTTTAAAGTTAAATAAAACAATAGTTACTCTTGTGGAATAAGAAAATAAACTGTACCGCTTTCCCTTTTGCGTAGAGTCTAAACAAGTTCATCGAGCGATGGCTGAAAGGCTGGGGTGCTGCTCTCTTTAATATCGGAGTTCACAGGTTTGACTCCCGCTGAAAGAAGGATTTTCGTAGCTGTTCTGAATCGGCTTTAAACAAGAAGTCTTGGCTTAATTACTCCATTTGTAGCAGACCGCAGCTTTCTAAACTAATCAAATCAATCAAAATGTTTATAAAATTGTATTAAACGCATATTAAAAAATGTACTGAGTAGTAATTTTATTTGAAAATATGTATGGGTACTAAATAATTCCGAACAATCGACATTGTTATTATATGTGAAAGAATCTAATTTTACAGTAAATAGATGATTTAGGAAACTAATAACTTCTTAAATTGGATAACCAGCTCTTCTTTAGAAACTCCAATAGAAAACAAAACAAATAAGAATTCTGATCCTTCATCTTTTATCATCGAGCTTTTCGGATCTTTAGAGCTGGCAATGTCATCAGAAGAGTATAAAAAAGCTTGATTTCTAGAAAGAAATGGACTTCATAGGAGGTTTAGTTTCGGAAAGAAGTATGGTATGTATGTTGGTCAAAGAATTTTTGATTACTAGCTACCTCTGTAGATTGGAATCTCCGGTTGAAAATTGAAAGCTAGAGAAAATGGAAAGAAAGAATGAAAGAATGGGATGGTCGTAAATTTTGGAAATTCGGTCGAGGTTAACGGCTGTAGTTCTACCTTTACTGTTGTTTTTCTCGTAATGTTACCGTATTTGTTCTTGCCATTTAAACTCATACAATGCGGAAGTTCGTAGAATTTTGGGCAGGAAATGGAAGTAATAAAAACAAATACATTTTACACATAAAAGTATCTTTGAAGAGGCCAATAAATAAAGCATATAAAAGTGAATTTCTTCTCTCTAGATTTGTTAAATCTAACATTATTATTAGCAAAGGGAGAAGAAGCAAAATTTTATAGAAATAGTTGTTAGAAATGCTATATATTTTTCTTCATTTTGTTTTTATCCTAGATATGTGATTTTTGTTTTTGATAACAGGTTTATCTTGTCTTTGATTTGCAAAGAAATTAATAAATATATAAATGAGAGAGAGAAAATCTTATTTGGCATTTAAATTAATTTTTCAATGCTGTAGAATCATATGTAGTCAAATAGAAATTAAGAAAAGACTTCTTGCAATAAATAACATGTAATTGGAGCTTATTTACATCTTTCTGTAACAGATTTTTTAAAGAGTTATCCATGGTATCTTTACCCATAAATTTTGTTCCTTTAATATTTTTTTCACGAAATACTAAAGTTTTGCTGAGTAGTATACTTGGTTTAATACTTAGTTACTTTAACAAAAAAAAAAAAAAAAAAAAAAAAAAAAGCTGTTTAGACATTTGTTAAATTTCTTAAAATGACTCCCAAAAATTAAATTTGAGAAAAACAAAATAACAAATCTTAAGTGACATTATCTTTAAATAGACAGAAAAAAAATCATGTATGAATATCTAAATATTTTGTACAATTTAAAAAATCGCAGGAAAAATATTCTGAAAAATTAAAGTTTTATTAAATAAAACCTATCAGCTAATCTAAAAATATTGAAATATTTATTTAAATTCCATTTCTTAAAACCCGATTTTTTTTTATTCTATCCCGAACATTCTTGAAATATTTCTTGTATTTTTACACAATTTTCTAGTGTATACATATTTTAAAGGCTTCTATTCAAACTTCAATTTGAGCAATTTAGGGCAGAAGAAAATTTTGATATCTTCCCAAATATTTAAAAATCTTACACTTTTCTTATAGAATTTATTATGGTTTCATAAAACATATATTAGGAATAGTTAATTAATATACCGATGACATTTAAGTTCAATATGACGAAGATACCGTAATATTTTCCGTATATAATTTGATTGTTTATTCAAGTATATTGTAAATTCCTACTTTAAAAATTAATATATAATATATTTCATTAATTTATTATTCGTTTATTTTATAACTTTATAAATAACTCTATTTCAAAGCTGAGATATTCTTTCCTATTTCATAAAGTTAATCAGTTCAATTCGTATTTTATGAGATATAACATGAAAAACATTACTAAAAGGTGATATTTTTATAGGGGGTGTTAAAGAATGTGAGACCCCTAGTTTCATAAAACTGTTAACTTACTCTTTTTTTTTTTTTATCAAAAATGATTCAAATTTACCTCAATTTTATTCAGAAATTTTAAGCATACTCGTTCATAAGAACTAATATTAAAATAACTAATGAACATTCTTCAATTTTGTGCTGAAATTTAAATTTATGGGTTGTTCTTTAGGTCTACCTTTCAATATTGAAAATATTTCTTCGTGCGAAATCCTCAATAACACTTCCACAAACTGACAATTTATTGCAGCGGTCTTTTCCGTAGAACAGAGAACATGTGGAAGATCTGAAGAGTCACGTTTCTGCTGCTTTCGTGGGAGACACATTACATTGAATAACACTAATAGAGTTTTAATAAAATCACTGCAGTATCACTAAAGTGGATTACAGTGCAACTAAAAATTTTTAAACATTTGTAATAAGAGGTAAACTATGATGTGATGCATAATTTTAATACCAAATTGTATTGTTTCCCTATCTCTTTAAGACTATATTACAAGCAACTGAAAAAAATTATACAAAAAGTTAGAATTATTAGATATTATTATATGAAATGATAAATAAAAAAACAAGAAGAGGACAGTTTCTCGGTGCATATATTTGTTTTAACTTCAATAAACCTAAAATAAATGTATGAAGTATATATTTTGTAATTATTATATTATTAGTCAGTTATATAGCGCAATAATACAAATATAATAGCCAGTTATGCATTAGGCTAAGTTATGACCGAACTAGTTACATGCATTGATAGGGTGCTACCAAATACTACCTTGCATTCAGACTCAGAATAGCTCAGAATCAGCTCTGGTAATATGCTTATACTGATATTAATGTTATGTTTTAATAATAATTGAAACTTTACAAAAAATTTACACTTAACAAACAGTTAAACCCCTAAACATTTTTTAAAATATTTTCCAATAAAAAAAAAGTATTTATAACGTTTTATAAGTTACAACGATATACCATCATTGGCACTTTCCTGCGAACGACGAATTATCGTTAAAATTGTTAAAAAACATACGTCGTAGTTTTCCCATATATTTCAGTAGTAGCAAATTTTCTGATCCAATCCTGAAAAAATTTCCTAACTAGAGTCTATAAAATAACACAATTTCAAAAGCTTTAATTTTTTATGTATATTGCGACAGTAAATATGTTCGAATTAATTTTGAATATAAATTACCCAGTTCATTTTATATTCAAAAAGAAAAGTAAAATCGCTTAAGAATTTACCAAACATTTCTGATGGCATAATTCAAAACTTTTACAATGCACTACATTAACCCTATTTCATTTAATACAAATTAATAAATTATAGCCACTAATAATGCTACTACTGTAAAAGAAACCCATAGTTTACAGTATTTAATATTTAGTTAATAAGATTTATTTTTTAAAGTTTCATTCTTCAATTAACAGAGAATTTACAGCATTTTTTATATTTAATAATTTAATAGAATGAAATAATTTTTTTTTCTTATATATATTAAGTGCGTGTTCAAATACATTTCCCGAATAACAGCAGAATTTGCTCTGCAACTGAAACTTTTTGATACCGAAGTTCTCGGATTCAAATCCCACTGCTGGTATGGACGTTCGAAGACGTTTGGAATAGGCTTTAAGCAGTAGGTTCCGTTCTGATTAGCTCTTGTGCAGCAAAAAGTAGACTTCAAACAAACCAAAAAGAAAAGGTTTCCTAGCTACAATCATGCGCCAACCGGGCCCATTTAGCCGTGAGGCCCTCCAGGAGTATCCAGGTGGCGGTGGGCAGATCGCAAGTATTGGGCTACCCCACTCTGCACTAAACCGTTGAAGTACCCGGCCTGCGCCAGTCGCGCCGCAGGCGCCAAATACGGGTGACCGCAGTAGAGGTGCGCTGAATTTGGGGGGAATTTGGAATACTACTGGATGCTTAGCTGACCTCTTGTCGCCGGAAATTAGTGAGGGTGGAGCGAAACACGCGAACCAAGGAGAGGAGGAAGTAACCTCCGGGAATTTAGCTCGTTGCACCGAACCCGACGGAAAACCGACATGGCCGAATGGGAGAGACAGGAGATTTTGAGAGGCGACACTCGTAACACCCTGGGCCGTAGTTCCATCACTCAAATACTCATTTCTACGGGACATTGGCCCACCCGGCTTTTGGCCTACCGGCATCGCTGCGCTAGCTGGCCCCAAGGGTCCAGCTTCGTCTTATGCGACCCTGAGGAAGTGGTTTCCGGTGGGAGTGGGTCCCTCCGGCTTGGCTGCGATATCTGCCGTTACGGCCTTCGGCTTATGCACTGGCTGCGATTTCGGCCCTTAGGGTCCGATATCGTCTTACTACTAAAAGAAAAAAAAAAGTACGGAAGAGAAGAAAAAGAAAAAAAAATTGGGGAGGGGGGGGGAGGCTAAAAAATGGGCAGTGGTCCTCTTGGGTAGTGGTTCCCCTTAAGTTCATTGCGTGGCCTGCCCTGGGGTCAAGGCTGCGACTTACATTAACCACTTTGCCGAGTCACTCATCATTGCAGACCTAACCCTACCATGCCCTTCCTCGGCTGGAGCCTTTGGCATCCCTTGTGGGTTGCCTATTGTCCTGCTCTGAGGTTGGGGAATCCTATCGGCCGAAAGGTGGACATCCTGGTTGTCCAAGGGAGAATTTAAGCTCAGACTGAATCAGGGGGGGGGGGGTAGGCGACTGGAACGAGCCTGAAGGACGCGAACCTAAAAGAGAGGCGTTGCTGAAAGGGAAGACGTTAGGAGAGAATTAAAAATGTGGACTTACCCCACTGATGACTGATGTCCTGGAAAGAAAGGGAGAAAGTTAGTCGCCTAGTGTGTGTTAGTGTGTGTGACCCCCTGCTGGGGAATTTTAATATTAAAAAAAAAATACTAAGAATTTTGGGTTAGGTGCGCTGGGCCTAATGGTCGGACAGGGGGGAGGTAGGCTGGTTTGGACCGTGACTGACAGATTGACCCATTATTCGTGCTTTGTGGTGTTATGCCAGGCTAGCTTACCAGCGACTTTGCCAGACAGCAGAGGCGATTATTTTTGGGCCAGCAAGCTGGCTTTTTTTAAATTAATTAATTAAGATTTTTTAAGAAAGGAATTCACAGTTTTAAAAGAAAACGAATTCACGGTTTTTATGTATTTATGTACGTACACTGCTGTTGCACAATCAAGTAAATCCGAATCAGATGTAAAGATAGGTGATCTAATTTCTTTTATAGACAAAAAGAAAAGCAGCATAAAAATGCAATAGATTGTACCAAGAGACATTTGGTCATAATTTTAAAGAATTTTTCTTAAAATTTATTACCAGATTCTTTTGTAACACACTGCATTATTTCATATTATTTAACTCAAAATAACAAGTCAATAACTGTGTTCCTCTAATTACATAATTGTTACGTAAAACACGGAATTTGCATTAATTCTTAGTTATGACACTTGAGTTATTTAACTTAATCATTCGACAAAGAATTTATAACATTTAATTTTTTAACCATAATTTAATTTATATTTAATCTTTTCAAAGGATAAAGTTATTCATTTTATATTATTCGTTATTTGTATGTATTAAATAACAGAGCTTGTAAGTTTCTTAGAATAAAATTCCATAATAACAGAATAATTTGCCTTGTGTGTTCATAAAAATATTTCTAACTGTAGTCTTGGCTGTAACACAAATTTAAAAGTTGAATGTTGCATGCACACTACTATTGTAGAAAAATTCCAAAGATAAATAACTTAATTTCTTTCACATGTAAAACGATAAGTATTGGGAAAACGTATTAGAGTTCACAAAGAAACTTCTGGTCATAAATTTTTAGAACATCTATTGTTTTCTTTCCCAAAGAACTGCATTTATCTTATTTAACACAGATTAATATGCAATAAATAAATGAGCACTAATTGTTTTTGTTACGAAAAAAAGAGAATTTATATTAACTTTTTTCAATTAAATTTTATTTTTAAATTTATATTATTTAATTTTTATCTCATCCTATGATCACGATTTTATTTATCAGTTTTAATAGTTAAACCACTTTAAATTTTTAATAGTTTTATCGTGCTCTGCTAGTAGAAAAATCCGGAGTAATTCCAAAGATAAATGACTTAATTTCTTTTATATACAAAAAGAAATGTAATGCAAAAACTCATTAGAGCGCACCAAGGGATTTCTGATCATAAATTTTAAGAACATTTCTTGTTACCTTATCCTAAGGACTACATTTATCTCATTCCATTTAACACAGAATTATAAGATTATAAATAAATGACCCGTAATTATATAACTGATGTTTAAAAGCGCCAGATTTGTAGGAAAGATTAAAATACTGTTATATTACTTAAAACATTCAGTGTTTCTCATATTGAATAATCGAAGAATAACAATTTATTTCATCGTGAATATCCTTTAAACTGAAAAAGTACAGTGTGGCGCCATCTTTTAGCTATATTTTAAAACATAATATGAAAGAACATAGATACTTCTAGAAATAGTGGAAATGTTGGATTGAAATGAAGAAATAGATCATATTAAGAGTATACAAACTTTAGGCAGAAATCTTAAGATTTTTGAAGTATTAAGTTACTTTTCAACTATATAATAAGATTGAGTCTGATTTTATACAATCCTTTAAGCACTCCGTAAATGTTTTCCAAAATGGCCATAAATTATTAAAAAAATTATTAAAATTTCTAAATGTATTATTAATTATAATTACATTGTATATAGTAACCACTCGTAACTTATTTTCTAAAATTTATGTTTTACTTTGCTTGCTAAATTATATAGTTGAAAGGTATGTAAAACCTATTCATTTGCATAAATGTAAACAAATATATAATTTCCAAACATTGATCTAAAATATTATTAATTTCTATTCAGACATACGAGTAGCTGCAAAAGTGAAAGAAAACTAGTTTATTTTTAAACAAAAATGCTTTCAAACCAATATATTTTAAATGTTTTAGTTGAATAAATAAATACTATCTCAAAAACGATAAAAAGCATCAAATAACAATTTTTTTCTGATACTATTCAAAATGTTAAGTAATGAATTCGGGAAGTGCTTCAAGGATCCCAAACACCTTTTGATATTTAAAACCTCCAGCCTTTTTTGGTTCATAATAAAATTTCTGTAGCATTTACAATATTTTACATATTTTTAAACAATGCTCAGTTTAAAAAAATTTAATTTTATCATTTGAAGGAATATGTCATTTTCAGATAATAAACAATATATAGTAATGGAGGAAAATAAAATTTACTAAAGATATTTACTGTCTTATAGATTACAGCTATTAGAATATATATTACAAACTTTTTAATATCAAATTAAATTAAACTTTGTACTTTATTCTGCAAACCAAAACTAAGAAGGTATCTTATATTTTAAAATTGTAAAAACTATGAACTATTAAGAAATTGAGACTTAAAAATGAATTCGCCTTTATCATACTATAAAATGAAATGTATTTCTTGTATTAATATATTTGAGGCTCAAATAAAAAAATATAATTAGCTGTTATTTGATATAAAAAGTTAAAATTTAATTTACAAAAGATTTTTGAGGACAAGTGGATTTCTATTTTTTTCACTTGTGTGTGTGCATATATGTGTGTGTGTTTGTGTGCTTATATAAATAAATATGTGTATGTATATATACTCAAATGTACATACATATTACTAAAAAAAAAGATTATTAAGTTATTTATGCATAGTATTGATACAAATATGTATAAAAATATAATAAATACATAATAGCTCTAAAATTTTTCTAGATTTAAAAACTGCATTAAAAGATTATAAATTAAGCACCAACATTTATGAGGAAAGAAATGATTTTAAATTTAAAGTAAACACATAAATATTTTAAATCCTACCTACAAATATCTGTTTTTAAAAATATTCTTCTCAATTATTTATATATAATAAAATATTTATGCTCACCAGCCTTAAAAAATAAAAATATCAAGAAATTAATAGATGTTTCGCATTATGACTATCTTAAAAAAGTTTTACATTCCTAATTTCCAAATTTATCATTGTTCATTATACTATTTAAATAATTATAATAATATAAAAAAAATGAACGAGAGGGAAGATGATGGTAAAGAAAATTGGGAAGTGTTGTAAGGTATGGTTTGATGGATGGTTAGTAGATGTATTAATATCTTTTTTAAAAAGTATAATTTTGGGAAGTGGTTATTTGCATTTACTTTAAATTTTTATTCAATATAATTTTCATAATTTTTAAGGAAAGAAATTAATGAATATTGTAGTGTGTGGTGTCACCCTTTTCCATGGTGAACTTTCAAAGATGTAAGATGGTTGGCAATTGTAGTGGTACGCCGCAAAATAAATCTTTCCTCAGTTCATTAATGGATGAACATACGTCGGCAGACACAATTCAGAGTATTCAAATATCAGAATATTGAAGATTTTAAAACAGTGATCAGAATGGCGGTAAAAGCGAGAAGAACTGTATTCTTGGCTTAAAAAAACATTTATTTTTTGTCACTTGTTGTATTTGTCTAAAATAATCGTTCGTCGACATCCCGCCAAAAACAAAATGGATAAAAAAAAACATAATTTTCTTCACAAAAAAAGAGAAAAAAAAGGATACCCTCTCTAAAAAATTTGGTTCAAATGATGGCCATTCAACACCGCGCTGGGCGAGGCCAATGGAAAAATCCCGCCAGCGGAAACCCAAGACGGACTCGAAAACGTAGCCTCAGTAGGAAGAACAGCCTGGAAATTTGTGGCTCCAAGCAACGCTTAAGATGAACAATAGAACAATTTGTCGCAACGTCACGAACTACTACAATGCCCTTCCCATTTATTTTCATGTTTACAACAGCCAATAGACAAACAATTAGCTGCCTTTCTGTTTAAAACTAAAGCCAAAATTGTCATAAATTGAGATTTGCCCTACTGCGTGAAATCGCCTTATAGTGAAGGAAGAGGAAAACGGCCATAGCGGGTCCATAGATGGTCCATAGCGGGAAAATTGAAGGTAAATTGGACATGGATAAGCCCCATTTCATTAAATAAGGGGTCAAGAAGCCGGCAATTCCTGGTATTCCCTTTTAAATAGAATGTGGCTATAACACGTCTACACCCAGAGACAGAATATTTTTTTAAGTGGGTACAGCTGCTTATGTAGATCATGATTGTTTTCTTGTTTTGTTAATGCTCTGCTAGTATATGTGGTATTTTTCTCATTTTGGTAAGACAATTTGATTTGTTTTACCTGTATTCCCTATTAAGGGTGAGGGTTGTGGCCACAAAACGTTTTAAGCCCAAATTTGAGTTCAAATTATCCAGCGTAAAACATAATGTCCAATCTAACTCTTTCTCTTAATTAACAGACATCATGATTAATTTAATTCTTTTTTAATTTTAGATTCTGCTTTATTCTTTATTTCAGTTAATTTATCTTAATGATATTAGTAATTTAATAATTGATAATAATTGATATTGCCGCATAAAGAAACGTTGCCAACGAGCTCAGGGGCCGAATGGGCAAAGCACGAGATCCAGACCCGAAGTTTGTGGATTCGATACTCGCCATGGCTGTTGTTGATCCAGAGTATGGACTTTTAAATTAAAAATGTTATTTATTGCTGCCTTATGTTCTCGAACATTCTAGATCTTTCTTTATTATCTAAATTGGTTATTTCTCGAATATTCTGTTCGGGTATAAAAGATGATACCCACTAGTTGTAGGCAACTTCTCGATCTTGTAAAATTGCGAGTTGTTACTTTGCTTCAATAAATTCGTCTGTTAGGCTAAATGACTTTCTAATTGACAGTAAGTAGTCTGGAAAAAAGAACATTGCTCCGTAAAAATGTTATTGAAGGAAATAATTTATGAGTTTACATCTTTTGTCAAAGAATATTTATAATCCTAAATATTACTATCCCTCCTTAAAGTATAGGAACATATTAAATAATTATTTCACTTAGTAAATTAAATATTAAGTTAATAAAAGTATATTAGTATAAACTTTCGTTATTTGCTGCTATACAATATTCTTTTTCAAGTTTTAGTATCTGTTTTATTCTGTCCACTTGAATTTCAACATCAAATTAAATTTATAATTTACATTAGACCTGTATTGTACATTTTTTATAATTTTTAAATAAACGTATAAATTTGTGTTACGTAGCACATTAAATTCCATTGTAATTTTAATCTTGAAAATAGGAAAGTTAATATTCATTTATTAAGTTAATTGCTTTTTAAAATAACTGGCTAAAATATTCATTAGAAAAAATGAATAATATAATCACTATAATAAATAGTCTTTTAGAAAACAGATGGCGCCAACACTGCATTGACTAAATTTCTGCTGAAACTTTCTGAGCAGAACTTCTATTTCGATCCACTCCTGAAAGAGGAAAGACTGGACTTTCAAAAATTACGTTATTGGGGATTCGCACTGTAATTCTGATGTTTCCCTCCAGACACGCTATAGACTTAATCCAGCCTCTGTCTGTACTATTTGACCAATAGTAAACGCGTTCTCTTTAAACATGCGTATTTTTATCCCAAGATCAAATGTATTTAGGGATTATTCGTAGTCTTTTTACCTAAGAAACCCCTATTTTTAAAAAGTGTGTGTGCACAATGTTCTCGAAGTTTTTGACTGTTGTATTGATTAGATGAAATGTCACCAGAAATAAAATGTGTGTTCTCTGTTGATGAATCGCTCCCGTATTTCATATATATGTATGCGTGTGTGTATTGTATACATAATTTATATTTTGTTTAAAGTTTTGACTAAATTATTGAATTTTTCTTTTATCTAATTCTGGTATTTTTCATCTTGCCTATGGTAAGAAGAAAGAAAAAAATTACACAAATAATCACAAGTTACAATAATAAAAGCATATTGAAGAATGATCAAATATGTGGAAAATTGAAATTTAAAAATTCAACGAACACTTTGAATCTACCTTATAAGTAATTTCGAAAAAAAAAAAATGTCAGAGAGAAAATGAGGGACTTCTGAAACTTTACCGTTTCATCCATTAATTACGTTACTGAAAAACTCTGAATTGTCAAATGCATAGAATAAAGAAAATACATGGTAATCTGCTCAAGGTAACTAGGTAACAAAATTTATCTTATTGTCTAGGTCCACTGGTCACCTGTGATTTCCAAGGTCTAGTAAAGGCAACGCCCCCTAATGAGAGAGAGAGGTTGTTTTTCTCTAGGAGGTGTTGGTAAATGTAAGTTAGCTGTCGGAGCGAAAACACCTCCTAAGTGAACAAGCCATTTAACGGGTTGCCGATATAAACTATGACGTAAGTTATGCAAACCGAATAGAACTTCCTAAAAATTTTCCATATTCTTATATATATCATTTGGCACAAATTGGCACTAACTTGGCAGCTTTGTGGCAACATTATTTATTGTGGCAGAAAATTCTTTTGGGCGATGTTTTTACCTGCGAGATTCTTTGTGATGTATACTCTACGATTCTGGTTTGATTAGTATAGACCCTTTATTATGTAATTATCTCTTAATATCTTCAATAAAATAGTGTACAAATGTATTGCATGAAAGAGCCTGTGTGTAATCAAATAATTACCAGAAAGGTAGACAGAAAGTGTCAACTTTTGGATTTCCCTAGAATAATGTATTACAGTAATACAATATCGCTGATTCCACCTGATTGTATTCTTACAAAGAATTCCGAAGTAAGTTTTTCTTATATACATTAATTCTTTGCCCGAAAAAAATTTTTTACATAAAAATATTATTGTTTTTTAAGCTTGGGTATCATAACTTTATGGGCATTTTGTTTTTAAATTAATTTGAACATACACTCTAATTTCTATTTCGCTAACAGTTTGTAGATTATGTTACTTGAACAGAATAGGGATGTTAGTTTTCTAGAAAAGAATTTACTGATATTTTACATAAGAGATGATTGTTTCTAAAATTCAAGTGAATTTAATATTTTAATGAAATTTTAGTAACTGGTCATTTACTAAATAATCTTAAGTATTTTATAAAAACTACTTTAATTAAATATATTGCTTCCATTGATTTTTCTTTCATTTATAAAAAATAATATATATCTTTGCTTTCTCCATACGAAGAATGCTTCCGTTACCGAGTGTTTGGGAAACCTGCTCCCAACCACTGCTCTTAATATTGCATTATCACCGTAAAAAACACTTTCATCCAAATTTTCAGCGTCATCGTGCTCACCGTTTTAACTCTCATCAAATATCTGTAAACTTACTTTGTGATCCACCACATTATAATCTATCATTTCTTAAACGATATTGGTTTTTATGCTTGTGTTTTAGCTTTTATCGGGCTTATCGTCTTTGCGCTCCAAACAAAACCTTTACTGACTCAGCTACCGTTGCTCTTTACTTTGGTAAAAAATAGACATAATTTTGCTTCAGGTAGAGAGCTGTGGAGAAAACTTAATACTATTAAATGCAGTGTGATCTGAAAAAGATTGTTAACTACTGTCTTATATTATAAATGTTACTTCTGTTTGTTGTTCAAACGACCTTTTGGCAGAAACTGCTCAAGCGATAAATCTAAGTGTTATTCCTGAAATCAGGATTTTGGAATTCCTACCATTTCTTAATTACTCTCATTCACTTTGCAGCCTAATGAAAGAAACAAGGAATAACAAATAAATGGGCGAATTTGTTTAATAATACAAGCATAAGTGTTTTATTCATTTATTTATTTTAATTATGATTAGTCATACATTTGCTTACGGTAAGTCACTGTGAGGAAATATTAAAAGTAAAAGATCCTGTGAGATTCGATAAAAGTTTGGAAACCACTATCTTACATTATAAATGTGATTTCTGTTCGCTGATGAAACGATATTTCGGTAGACCATTGTATAAAAATTGTACACTCGGTAAAGGCCAATGCTCCTTCCTGAAATAATAATTTTGGAATTCCTACTAATTCTTTAATACTCTCATTCATTTTGCAGCCTAACAAAAGAAACAATAAAAGTCCTAATAAGGTATTATATGCTTTTCATTATGAGCGTGGTCCCATAAATTTCAGAACTGAAATTTTGAAAGCGCATAAATGACTAATTAACACCTGTCTCTTCTTTATACTCTAACGTAAAGAATAATTTAGTACCGCTTAAGAATTTCATTTAGTTTCAGCAGTAAATTTTATTTTCTTCGTTGTTCACTCAATAGACTACTGCTGATTAGATATTTTAATAATGTAGAGGTCCTTTATCTTACTTAAGTAAAGAAGGATTTAATGATACATTTACTCAAGCAAAATTATGAGTGGAATGTACGACCAGTTAATGAACTTTGCGAGAGAAAGTTTTTTGCTTCATCTAAGTGGCAATAAAAGCTATGTAAATATAAGCCCAAATATGGGAATTAATTGAGATAAATTTCCTTTTTAAAAAACCTCTTTGGGAAAGTAGGCATAGCAAAATAATATTGTTTAAGTCTGAAGTTTTATTTTTTAATATTGCAGGATTCTAATTTTTCAGACGTTTAAAAAATAGTTAAGCAATAAATTAAATTTTCGTTGAAGGAAAAATTTAATCACAAAATATAATGATTTTCAAAATTATGAAAACAGAAAATTGTTTGTTAAATGCTCTGATTATTAAGTAGAAAATGTGTAAGCATTCTTTAAAACCTATTAATTACTTAGCATAGAATTATACATAAATTTATACTCATATAATAACCTTTGCTAGAACGTGCTATTTATTATTTAATGATACGATGTCTTTTTAAACATATAGTATACATTAGCATAAAAAACTGACCGGTAGTAGAACAGACAGGAATAAGCTTTAAGGAACGAAGTCGTAGGGTTTAAGCCCTGTTGTTAGCATTTATACTTGTGGCCATGCGGTTTGGCTTGGTTTGAAGCACTACAGTCTACTTTATATAAAACACGACGGCTAATGAGACCGAGACCTACTGCTTCAAGCCAATTCCAAACGATTATGAACATCTATGCTACAGTGGTATTCGAACTAACAGACCGATGGTCAACGCCCCAACCATCCGGTTATCGCTCGGCGTGTGGCTGTGCGGTTTCAGCTTTAAGTGGTTTGTCCCGATCCTATCTGAATGAGGACAGAAAAAAAAATGCAAGTAGATTTAGGATATTTATCCCTATGATGTAGATCCAACAATAGATGCAATAAATACAGAAAGACATAATAGAAATCAAACCCAGACAGTCGTGACCAAAGAATCTTAAGGAAACATAAAATTTAGCTGCTTTACTTTCAAACGTGTAAATCGCGTTGTGTTTAAACCGCAACTATGTACAAGAAAAAAGTTTTGTCACGTCCTCAGGGCTTAATATAAACATCCAAATAGTGAGAATTAATTATTTACCTCAATAGTATGTAGTGCGTAAGTTCGTTGTCAACGGTTAGTAGTCCTCATTACCATTTCTTGATTAAGGTCAGGTTTCACCAAAGTCGTTTAACGGCTAACAACGATTAATCTTTGTTTAAATGGAGAATTGAGTCCCATCATTGGTTGACGCCATGGGTTAATCACAGTTAGTCGTTAAACGACGTTGGTGAGACCAGCCCTTAGATTAAATTTCTACACCGAATTATTATGGAAAATGTGGTTAGAATTTAATAATTTATCGCGTTATTTTTTTTACCACACACACACACATGTATATAAATGTATGTATCTATATATTCTATATATATATTCTATATATATATATATATATATATATATATATATATATATGTGTGTGTGTGTGTGTGTGTGTGTGTGTGTGTGTGTAGAAAATCGGGCCGCATTAATGTGAACTATTTGATGCAGTGTTTGAACATTTTAGCTACGAATAGTGAATGCGTTTTATCAAGCATTCTTATTAAAACACGAATCTATAGTGCATGTAAGGTACCTACAAAAAATTTTACCCATGCAAAATTTTCTCTAAGATTTGAATGCCCGGGGTTATTAAAATCTGTATATGTGTATGTATACTTCTACTCATAAATCCGGATTTTAAATGTATATATATATATATATATATATATATATATATATATATATATATATATATATATATATATATATATTCGGAACCAGGCATTGAAATATTTTTTAAATCTTTCTTAAAGACAATTTCTCATATTTGTACAAATATTTATGCTCGCACTTTGATTCAAAGTCATGTCATTTTTATAAATAACTGGATTTTGTTTCGAATGGAGAAGAACTACTACACCTTCTACTCAAAGCATTTATGTAAAGTTTTACTTCGTTCTTCAATGTTGAATTTATAGAACGCATTCTTAAATCAAGTTATCCGTTATTCGGGGCCTGTGTTCTAATGAGGATTTGCTGTTCATCATCAAATGTTGATATACAGAAATATACTTAGATTTTTCTCTTAGATTATCCTCATGGATAAAAAGTTTCAATTATTTTATAGAATTTTTCGGATTTATAAGATTCATGCATATGCAATATAGTCTAGAATGCAATTATCTTGAAATAGAAATGTCTGTTATTTTGTATCACTATAGATTTAACACTCAGATTTTTTTTTCTTTGTAAATAACAGTCCTGTAAGAGTTTATCTAAATTTCCTTTAGATTTTATATATAAGAATTTTTATTTATAACATGTCCTATTTACAAGATTATCATCTTATATAAAAATATTTAAAGAAATATGTATTTTTTTTCTTATAAATAACTTATTATATTTTAAATTTTCTTAAAAACTATATATATTAAAATTTTATAATTTTAATCTGAATTATTAAAAATTAAAAATTATTATATGACTTAATTTTTTTTTTCTTTAAAAAAAATATATAAATCTGTTAAGTATTTATATATATTATTAAGAAATTTTAAATTTATTTTAATGTATTTTTATGTTTTTTAAGTTTGATTTTATAATTAGTGTAGTTTAGTTTAAATTATAATTAATTTTTTTGTTTTTTAAAAAAAAAAAATAAATTTAAAGTACAAGGAATTAAAAGATATTTCTTTTTTAATTTAGATTTTAAATAAATTTAATATAAAATAAAATGTATTGTAATTAAATTTAATTACTTATTATAATTTTTAATATTAATTTTTGTCAAAATAAATTAAGTTAAAAGTATAATTAATAATAAGATAAAATGTAAAAATTTGTTTAAAATTTAAAATGTATATTTCATAATTTTTAAAATGTATTTACATTAATAAAAAAAAAAAAAAAAAAATAGTTTCATTTATTTTTTATATAAATTTAATAATATAGATTTATTATTGATAATGATTAATATTTATTTTTATAAAAAATAAAAATTATTTAACATAAAATATCACAAAATAAGAATTTTTTTCAAGAATATAATATGTGAATATAAGACAAAAACAGAAAATAAAAAAAAAAAAAAAAAAAAATTGCTCCAAAAAAAAAATGTTGCAAAAAAAAAAAAAAAAAAAAAAAAAAGTCTAAAAAAAAAAAAAAAAAAAAAAATTATTTTAGATTATTATTATTCAATAAAGCATGTTTATTTAGTTTAATTTTTCCATCAAAAAATAGAACAGAGTTAGTTTTTGTAAAGTTTTTTCTTAATAAAATTTAGTTGATCTGACTAAAAATTAAGTTACCATTTTTTCACCCTTCCAGTTTTCATTACACTAATGTTCTGTTTTTAAAGTAAGAAAATTTAGTACGCCTAATTTTCATCGAGTTATAAAATAATTTCTCCTTTAAAAAACTTTTTTTCTTTGCGTGAAAAAAAAAAGTATTTGAAAATTGCTTCATAGTTGTTAGGAGATAGTTTACTCCATATTTATTTTTAATTTGGAAAAACACCAGCTGTGGAGAAGAATTTCACTGTTATTACTAATAAAAGATGGCAGCACCAGTTCATATCCAAATTTTAGAGAATGAAGTCTGATATTTTTAAGAGCCGCGTTATAAAATTTAATACCTAGTTTTATTGGTTGTAAACCTTATACTTCATGCAAATGTATAAAAGAATTTATTTTTGCACTAAAGAATAATTGCTTTTTTCTCATTTATGTTTAATAAAAACAAACGGAAAATCCAATTTTTTACATAGATAATAATTTATATGATTTATAGTTTTTTTATTATTCATTTAATTTCCACTAATACATTTGTTCTTTTAAGGTAACCAACTCTACCGACACCAACTTTTTGAAACGCAGCAAAAATTTATATAATATTATTGGTGGTTTCAAATGTGTTTACACACATTGTTGCGAAAACCCCTCGAGCGGAAATAACGAACTATGTTGAAGCCACTATCGAAATTCCAATGTTTTCAGTTTGTATTCAGTTTTGTGGCAACGCTGTAAATTGTTATTCTTTTTAGTATTTTAGTTTTGGTTCGCTTCGCCGAATGTCGCTAGTTTTTTAGAAAGTGAATAAATGTGTTGTTATAGTTTTAAAATATCCCTGTGAGATTATTTTGACTTCCTACTTACTTTTTTGACAGCCGTTAAGCATCGGATAGATGCACCAGAGCCCAATTAATATTTAGTTTTATAAATGTGTTACGAGATGCAACCTATTTAATTTGGCGCCCAACGTGGGGCAAAAGTTAGCGGTTGATTTTTAGGAAGAATTTGAAAATGGATGCTTTAAAAGCGAAACGAAAAGGTTTTAGAATATCATTCACGACTTGTGTTAATAAAATTGATGAGCTGCTTTTGAAGAAAACTCCGGACTTAAAAGAACTTTTGATTTTGAAAAATCAACTACAGGATAAATTTGAACGATTGACTGCTTGCCAAGAAGAAATATCTAATAAAATTTTACAAATCGAAAACTCCGATAAATTGTTTTCAGAGGATTTTGAAGCAGCTGAAGAGTATAGAGACAAATTTCATGCAGTTTCTGCTATTTTGGGAAGTATGCCGTACAATTCTTCACTGCCGAAAGAGGTTGAGAGACGGAAGTTCAAACTTCCTGAAATTGAACTCAAGAAATTTAACGGTGATCCAAAGGAATTTTTAGCTTTCTGGAGTCAATTCGAGAAGATTCACCTCGATGAAAGCTTACCTGACGAAGACAAATTCCAGTACTTGTTGCAGTCTGTTATACCAAAATCGAAAGCAGCCAGACTTTTAGAAAGTTTTCCCGCTACAGCTGCAAATTATTCTAAAGCTGTCTCTCAGCTGAGAGAAACGTTTCGGCCGTGAGGACTTACTTGTCCAAATTTATGTACGAGAGCTCTTAACGATGGTTAGGAAAAATACAGTTAGTGGACGAGCGAAAGTGGAACTTCCAATTTTATATGATGAGTGAGAAGCAAAACTCCGCGCCTTAGATAGCCTAGGCAGAACTCAAGAAAAATACGGAGACTTTCTTACGCCTCTTGTCGAATCCTGTCTTCCGGAAGATATACTTGTTGCCTGGGAAAGAAGCCGAAATAAAGGAACTGATTCTGTTACATCCGATGATCGAACTCTCGAAAATTTAATGGACTTCTTGAAACAAGAAGTAATGGGGGAAGAAATGGTTGTGCTCGCTCGTACCGGGTTTGGAGCTAACCATCACAAGAAATCTAAAGACGCTTTTAATGAACGTGCTCATGAAATATCTTCTGCTGAAGCCTTGGTAAGCACAAATACTCCTGAAAACCCAGGTAAGAGAAATTTAAATTGTCTCTTTTGTGATAAGAAGCATCCCAGTCAAGATTGCTATATGGCTAGAAAGTTAAATATTGAAGATAAAAAGAAACTTTTGTCTAAAAAAGGTGCTTGTTTTTCTTGTTTGCGGGTGGGACACACTTCTAGAACTTGCAAATTTCGAATAAAGTGTATGCAATGTAATCGAAATCATTTTATTTTGATGTATCCTGACCGAGAAACAAGCACAAACGAAAGTAAAACAGAAGTTGACACAACTAAAACTTTAACTGATAGTTGTAGTGTTGAACCAGTTCTTTTGATGACTTTAATTGTTAAGATTAAGAGCCGAAGAAATGAGTTAAAGATTAGAGCTCTTGTAGACACTGGGTCTCAGCTCTCCTATTTAAGCAACAGAGTTATTAGTAGACTTAAGCTAAAACCAAAACGAAAACAAAATCTTGTTCATAGCCTATTTGGGGGGAGAAAATCTGAGCCCTGTGTACATGAAGTATACGAAATCAAAATTGTTGATTTGCAAAATACATTTTCCGTTAATGTTGATGTTTTATTAGAAGATAAAATTTGTGGATTAGTCCCAAAAGCTAGAACAGCTTTAACGTTGAAAGAGTTAGAGGAAATCAACTTAATCATACCAGATTTGAATCACCCAGATGAAGAAATTGATTTACTTTTAGGAGCTAACGTTGCTGGATTAATAATGACTGGAAATTCTGTTAAATTGAATTCTGGTTTAGTTGTTTTGGAAACAAAATTAGGTTTCACTTTAATGGGAATGGAAAACATGTCTTATAAATGTGAATGTTATATATGAAACAAATACAATTGAGAGTAATTGTAATATTTCTAGTATTACATTGCATTCTATGAATATTGATGCTAATTATTTGTGGGATCTTGATATTATTGGTATAAACAGATCCATGGGAAAATTCTAAAAAGAAGTTAATTTTTTCTGATACTGTCAAGCAATTTCAAGATAATTTAACTATTCTTCCAAACGGAAGGTATGAGTTGTTATTGCCTTTTAAGTGTGATACCCTGCTATCAAACAATAAAGAAATAGCCATGAAAAGGCACAGAAATATGTGCAAACGTGCCGCAAAAGGAAACTATTTAAAAGATTATATTGAAGTGTTTAAGGAATGGGAAAGGTTGAAAATTATCGAAAAGGTACCAGATGAGGAAATATATTTAGGTAAGCATTACTTATTACTTACCACATAGACCTGTGATTAAAGAAGCAAGTCACACTTCTAAAATCAGACCGGTGTTTGACGCTTCTGCCAAAGACGGTAACGGACCTTCCTTAAACGACTGTTTAATTAAAGGGCCGAACTTAATTGAATTAATTCCGGATATTATCGATAGATTTAGATTATATAAGATTGGTCTCTCTGCAGATGTAGAAAAAGCCTTTTTGCAGCTGAGCATTTCCCCGGATCACAGAGATTTTTTACGATTCTTTTTTCCTTCTGAAACCGAGAACTTTAGTGTTTATAGACATTGTAGAGTAGTGTTCGGCGTCACCTCCAGTCCGTTTCTTTTAATGGCATCATTGTATCATTTGTTTGAAAATGCGTCTGAAGAATATCATGACATAGTTCCCAAGCTTAAGAATTCTTTTTATGTCGACAACTGCGTAACCGGAGTATCTGGTTTGAAAGAGTTAGCTCAATTTGTTGCCCAAACTCAAAAATTAATGAAAAATGCATGTTTTAATTTACGAGGAGGAGAAGGTAACATTAGCAGTAATTACCTTTCTAATTCTACTGGAGATACTTCTCTTTTGGGAATGATTTGGAATCTGGATCAAGATACCTTAAGATGTAATTTGCCGACGAAAATAGATGTTGACCGAGATCAAACTAAAAGAACTGTTCTATCTATTGTTCAACGAATTTTTGACCCTCTTGGTGTGTTAAGTCCTGCTACTTTGTTACCTAAGTTGTTATTGCAGGAAGCTTGGAAGAGCAAAATACCTTGGGATAGTATTTTACCCTTTAACTTGCAAAAAGAATTTTCTAACTGGTTAAAAGAAATTACTTTTTTTAATGAAATACGAATCCCTAGGCATTTGTATGCCAATGTCACTTCTGAATTGCATATTTTCGTTGATGCCAGTAAAAAATCATAAGGAGCCTGCATTTTCATGAGATCGATATTAGACTCCTATGAAGTTAAAGTTTAAATCGTAAGAGCAAAATCAAGAGTCGTGCCAATGAAAGAGATGTCTATACCAAAGTTGGAACTTATGGCCTGTTGCATAGGATCGAGATTAGCTCATTCAATCAAATTGGCATTTAATTTACCTAATATGAATCTAACGTTCTGGAGCGATTCCATAACTGCCCTTTGGTGGATTAAGGAGCATGGAGAGTGGTCCGTATTTGTGTCTAACCGTGTCAGAGAGATTCGCAAGTTAACTTCTCCAGAAGACTGGAGACACGTTCCAGGAGACCAGAATCCTGCTGATCTTGTTTCCCGAGGATGTACACCAAAAGAGTTGGTTAAATCCCAATGGTGGAATGGGCCTCAATGGTTGTGTACGAATGCTGAAGACTGGCCGTGTAATAAAATATTTTGAGAGAAAGGAGTTGAGCTTGAAAGACGTAAAGTGAATTTGAGTAACTTAAACTTAGAGGCTGAAGCACTTTCATGGTATGCGGTGAAATTTTCCCGGTTTGTATCTATCGTTAGACTAACAGCATGGGTTCTGCGTTTTGTTAGTAACGTGAGAAAAAAGTCCAGCGAAAGAAAATTTGGAAGGCTTTCTTTGCATGAAAAGGAAAATGCAGAGAAATTTTTAATTAAGCACGTGCAATCATCTTATTTTCCAAAGACTTGTAATCCTATATGTAATACTTTCAAAGATGAAGATGGAGTTATAAGAGTAAAAACTCGAATCACCGAGCGTATTGATAAGCCTTCTTTTGTATCTCCGATATTGTTACCGAACAAGTGTATTTTCACTAAACGATTGATTGAGCATTATCATGGGTTAAATTGTCATGCTGGTACTCAGATCCTTTTGAGAATGTTACGAGAAAAGTATTGGATTGTTGGAGGAAGAAGAACTGTGCGAAGTATTGTAAGTAATTGTATCAAGTGTAAACGGTACAAAACCAAGTCTCTAGTTTCAGATCCAGTTTCTTTGCTGATAGGGTCAAAGACGCCTCCGTTTTTGAGGTGATTGGCATTGACCTGGCTGGACCCCGGTACATCAAACGGGGAGATAAAACATGGATAGTTTTGTTTACCTGTGCGATAGTGTAGGCGTTGTACGTTTGGTAGAATGTCCGTCTACTTGAGCGTCTTACTTCCTGGGTTGACGGTTCTATGCCCGACGCAGCCAATACTTTTTCGGGTTCGCCGCATGGACTGGACACTGTTTTCCTTCTCAGACCTCACCCCGCATAGATCGAGCTTAATTGCTCTCATGCTGCTTCACTCGCATTCTTCCACCCTGTCTTACAGGGTTTGCTCTTACACACCGGGGCGGTTGCAATGATTCACCTGTGCGCCACAGGGGAAGAGCAACAGTGTGCTCGTACTCCGGTACCTCACCTAGGACAGTATTAACCTCCACGAGGTGTCCCGGTATCCAGGAGTTCTGCTCCCTGGTACAAGAATACTGTCTGATCCATACCGAAGTGACGACACTCCTGTCGTTCACTACTTGGTCGTGTCGGGGGAAACCTTGTCGACCCAATCACAGAGCAATAATCCGAAGTGCACTCCTCGGGGTTATTGGAAGGCTCCGGGCTGCTGCACTCCTTGGTCGTATCGGAGGTTAAACTTCGTCGACCTAAGTTTAAGTGGACACACCCCCGAAGTGGTTTTACCACTCCTTGGTCGCATCGGAATACCTTCGTCGACCTAAGTCTCTTACGCCTATGCCCGATGTATAAGTCGGGACTCTGCCCACCACTCGTCGGCTCTATTCGCACTTCATTGAGAGATAGAGGGCACTCTCTCAGTGGAGACGCGATCCTCGATAGTACAGTCCGCACAAGGAGGGAGTCTTCTCTTCAATTTTGTGGACGGTGTAGACCCCATCTTCGGATGGAGGCAACTCTTCCAACCGGGGGGTAGTGACCGATTCTCCCGCCTTCTCGTGATGGAGCTTCCTACTCCGTACGAGACCTGTGACGAGGAGCCGCCCTCTGATCAGGAGGGGGGTCGGGCCTCCGGCTCTGGAAGGTTGCTATTCAGCCCTGCCCTCCAGGGTGGTGTCGAACTATCGCCAGGCCGCGCCTGGAACAGATCTCAATGAGGTACCTATTCCCCGCTGGTCGAGGACTGGCGAAAGGGGGTGCCGGGGGGTAGTACCGGGAGTGTTACTTCTGGGAGGCCGCCTGGTGCTAGGTTTCAATAGTCGTTTTCTTGGAGCGGCAGCCTCGAGATCTTGGTGGTCGGTTATATGTTGCGGCTAACCCCACCGATCCTATCTGCTCGACTGAAGTGATCACACAGATTCTCTGTTGATGACACTTCATCACCCCGTCGCACCGCTTGCTGGGATTCTCTCCCGACCGCCAATGCACCATATGAACGAAGCTCTGGTCCGGACCCAACACTTCGGGGTAGGATTCCTGGAGGAGCGTTGCGTTCTGAACTCCGGAGACAGCCCAGAATCGGCGTGCGGATGGTCCCGCTCCATCCCTCCGATCGGGGGAGGAGCGGTACACTACCCCTGGTGGGGGGGAGTTGTGGGTCTCCCCGCATCAGGCGTGCCAGCCCGTCGGCCTTGGCCGCGGGTGAGGGGCACGTGACTCCCGAGAGGGAATCTTCCTGTCCAACGGGGGCTCCGTCCCCGGAGGCTGGACGGCGGTTGGGGGCCTCGCTCTCTTCGTAGCTTAAAAATGAGCGGTCGTTGTTGTGTGGCGCGTGCCTGGTCTGCTTCTCTGCGGCAAACCCCGAGTTTTCTCTCCTCCGTCCTGGCTGTGCCGGAGTAACTTCTCCGGGCAGTTTTGCAGGTGAACCCGCGCCGACCATTTAGTCGGTAGGGTGCCCGGTAAGCGGCTTAAATGTTGCACAGGTGGGCTATACTTCTCAGTTACCTGTGCGATTTACCGAGCTGTGCACTTGGAACTGGTGACCTCCTTGAGCACTGATGCTTTCCTGCTCGCATTCCGACGTTTTGTTGCCAGAAGAGGCCGCCCAAGGATAATCTACTCGGACAATGGAACAAATTTTAAAGGTGCATATAACAGCTTATGTGAAATTGACTGGAACAGAGTTCAGGATGAAGCCGAATTCCATAGAATCTCCTGGAGGTTTAATCCTCCTACGGCCGCCTGGTGGGGTGGCTGGTGGGAGAGGTTAGTTCGCACGATGAAGGAGCTTCTTAAACGGACTCTAGGAAGAGCTGTATTGACTTACGAAGAGCTGAACACAATTTTATGTGACTGCGAATGTGTTATAAACTCTCGACCATTAACGTACGTGTCTGAAGACACCGACGATTTAAGTCTGCTTACACCAGCCTCGTTTTTACTTGAAAAATCCGAATCAAGAGTATACGATGTTGATCAAATTGATGCTAAACACTGTCGTAAAAGAATAAGATATCGAATGAAACTTTTAGAAGAGTTGAGAAAACGTTTCCGAAAAGAGTACTTCAGTCAACTGATTCAAAGACAAAATCATAAAGGCGTTAATCCTAGCATAAAGCTAGGAGAAATAGTGTTTATCGGAGACGACTGCAAGAAACGTTTGAATTGGCCACTTGCCAGAGTTATACAATTAATACCCGGCTAAGATAATAAAGTGAGAACAGTTAAGCTGAAGACTCCAAATGGTGTCTTAACAAGACCCATCCAAAGAATCTACCCTCTTGAATTGTCATCTAACGATAATTCAGAATGCATCTTGCATGTTACGAAGAAAGTTCCTACAGTACATCCGGAGGAGGGCAATTCTGAAGTTGTGAAGTCAGCGTCTTCTACTCGCTTGCCTCATATTACCCGAACTGGACGAATAATTAGGAACCCTCATAGACTGAACCTTCATAATGCTGCTGAGGTTTTGAGTCATCCAGAGTCAACTCAAAAGGGGGGAGTATGTTGCGAAAACCCCTCGCGCGGAAAAATAACGAACTATGTTGAAGCCACTATCGAAATTCCAATGTTTTCAGTTTGTATTCAGTTTTGTGGCAACGCTGTAAATTGTTATTCTTTTTAGTATTTTAGTTTTGGTTCGCTTCGGCGAATGTTGCTAGTTTTTTAGAAAGTGAATAAATGTGTTGTTATAGTTTTAAAATATCCCTGTGAGATTATTTTGACTTCCTATTTACTTTTTTGACAGCCGTTAAGCATCGGATAGATGCACCAGAGCCCAATTAATATTTAGTTTTATAAATGTGTTACGAGATGCAACACACATAAAAACAATTCAAATTAAAAAAAAAGAAGATAAATTATAAAAAAAAAAAAATTGATGTCAATTTTTATGTAAAATTTATCGATATTTGATACTTACCGCTACACTAGTTACAGGAAAAATATTAAGGCAAAATCAATTTTTTTCTTCACATATACTCTTTAAAGACCTAAGAACTTAATGAAATTCAATCTTGGCCATACTTGAAAATACTTCAGATATAAACTTATCGAATCAACATTACAGGTATTTGTTTAAGATTTTCCTTGTCATAATTTATAAAAACAGCTGTAATTTTTAATAACATGCTTTTACAATCAAACTTTTTATTATTATGTATGTAACTCTCATTATTATGTAAATTATGTGCATAAAGTATCAAACGGTTATGGCAGAAACTTTTTTTGTTTTCTTCGTTTTCCTGAGCAAAAAAATCACTCAAAATGTTACAAACGTTTCTGTAAAATGCAGTTAAAGATTTCATTACAGAAAATAAATGGCTAATTTTTATCCAGTCAACTTAAAAATTTTCTGATTTGTAGGTTAGACGCTCCATTATTTCCTTTTAAGGGGTTTTTCTTTTCCGAGAAGTCCTTAATATTTTTCTGGCCACATTTGCTCTTGGCAAAGTGTGACTTTTAGAACCGACAATTCGATCACTATCATTTTTCTTGTATCCTGCAAGAGTATTTAAACCGGTTCAAATCTAAAAGTTAAAAAACTTTTAAGAAACTCATATAGCCATTATTAAACTGTACAACAACTATTTGGATCTCAAATGGAATGTAGGGTGTTCTACAAATACTTTTTGGAGCAATTGTCTATAACAGACTATTGAAGATTTCATTAGCATTTTCAGTTTTTCCATGAACACATTTCTTTAATAATCTGTTATCACATAATTCCATATAAATAGGTTTCACCAAGTTAGTTATTGATTGTGGCAAACCTTTTGATTTATCATTAAAATTTTTACCTAAGGCTTTACAAAGTTGGCCTAAGGCTTTACAAACTTTCATCACCTTTTGGACACTGTCTATGCATTGGATATTTTTCAGATGAGCAGCAATGAATAAATGCTGCTATAGTAGCTGACTGCATGAATGCTAAATTACCATTGTTTGATCGAATGGCAATTTCATAGTAGTTTTGCAACTTATCAATTACGACATTTGTAAGTTTACCTTTATCTTTTAGAGATGGAACTGATTCTTTCAATTTACGCAGTCGAGTACCTAGTTTCTTTAGACAGCAACTTAAAATTTAGAATTCGGAAATCAGTAGAAGTTTAGTTTTAAAATAAAAGCTTAAAATTAGTGGTTTGTTTAGAAAAATAGTCCATTTAAACCGCAACTTCCGGTTTCTGAAATGCTACTTCCGGTTCGTCAAGGAAAGCAAAAATAGTAATTGCTTTAATTCTAGTGACGGTAAAAACAAAGAAAACTGCTTTCTGCAGCTAAATGTATGTCCTTTCAAATAAAATAATAAAAAAACCCTTAATAGTATATAAGACCTTAATAATAAAATAGACCTTAATAATATAAAGGACTACCTTAATAATATAAAAGTAAGTTGCATTTTATAACAATTAGAACTATTCTTCAATGAACATACTTCAAATAAACAAAAAAAATAATATTAAAAATGCATAATAATAACCTTTGAAATTATAATATTGATTTCATCTTAAAAAATGTTTCTAATTATTTTTAAATATTATATTTTAGGTTTCCTGTGGAATTTTCTATTTTGATTTTACTTGAGTGTTAAGTCAGGTAATTACTTCTTTTGTCTCTTATTTCCAAAATTAAACTTATTAAGGTGAACGTGCAGTCTAAACCAGTTTTTAATGTTTATAACTTTTTTGTTTCAAGACGGAATAAGCTATCCGGACTCCAACCATGCACAAATTTTTAAAGTTAGAATGTAAAATATTAATTATTTTAAAATCTATTAAGTTAATCTATTAATGTTTCTGTAAAAGTTTAATTCACACTCTTTCACATATAAGACTATTTTTCATAATATGATGCCTTTTAGACCGAAGAACCATAATAAACATTCACAAATAATATGAAAAGAAATATATATTGTATTTAAAATATTTTTTTCTTGTACAAAATGTCTATGAAAATATTGAGTTTCGAAACACATTAAATGTTATTTTATATTTCAATAAGGTAAATATTCAATTAATTTCAAAATCGAACAGTTAGAGATACACAGTGTTTGGGATTTCTATAAAAAAGGGGGGGAAATGTATGGCAAAACATTTAAAATTATTCATAAAAAAATCATTGTATCTAGTGGTAATTATCATTTTCATCATAGGATATCAAATTTGCAGCCTCATATTACCCAGCAAAACGTCTATTATAGTTGCAACACGTTAACTGCTAATCAAACAAAATCGATTTATGCTTACTAAATGGGCAATCATGCGTTATAGCATGGACGTTGCTATCAAGTTTCTAAGCAGAATAGTTTAGCGGCCACAGCAAAACAGCACTTAATATTTATATAGGGAAGGAATGGATTTTAGTGGAGTTGGATTGGCCGCCAGCGTTTAGCTATTTTTTATGTCACGGTGTTTTCCCACTTACCGACAAGACAGCTTCTATACCGGTCGGTAAATAAAGCAACGACAAACTCTTACAGTTGTCGGACCCAAAAGATTAGGGCCTTTAATGCTGAGATATAGCAGCAGATCCGAGTTAAGGTCCTAGACCACACCCAAATGCCAATTAATCAGATGGTATGACACCGAGGGTGCGCAAATCTAGGTCGAAGTAGTGAATCTTCGTATATCCAGACTATGGTTTGCACTTTACCGAGGCAGTGTGTAGACTCTATATAAAATAGATAAAAACTGAAACACTAAAACTTACCTAACATAATTGCTTAAGGTATATAGTTTAGTTACAAAATAAAACGGATGACTAAGTCAAAAGTGTCAGTATAATAAAGTACATTTCTGGTCCATCACAACGCAACCCTAAGAGCCCTTTTCCATCTATCGGCACAACAGCTTCTAAATCGGCCGGTAAATAATGCTGTTCTGTATCGTCTAGTACACAATTTTTTCACTCCACCGATACTGTTACACACTATGGTGAAATTTTCTACTGGCTTTTATTTTCAAATGGCGGTAAGATCACACGAGGTTTATAATGACTAACGTAAACAACTTTTAGACTCAGTTCAATAATTATTGTTAGAAAAGTAAGTATTAATGCTGCATTACAACACAAACTTTAAAAACGTATGTTAATACAAAACACCAGACATGTAAAAGTTATAAAAATGAAGGTTTTGGTATATAATATGGACGTAAACAAATGCATATCAAATAAATTACTTTCTTTCCAACTTTTAATTTTCTTTTCTATATACCTAGACTTTTGAGAGTACGAGGCACCTAGGAGCTAGCAGATCTATAGCCACGGTAAATAATTAGATATATGGCCACATTCACAATACAGCTTCTGAATTAAGTTTTAGCAATAAAAAGAGAACATACATCCAAGACAATTTTAAAATAGATATACATATGATACATATACAATGGAGGATAGATTATACAAACTTTTTTTCTTTCCCTCTGTTTCACTTTTTTCAAATAGTAACAAAAATACATAGGTACACAATGAAAATGTATAATATTTGTAGAGTTTTTAGAGGTTAATTTATTTTTTTTAATTTAACTATCCCCTTTACAAAGGCCTTATGACTGTTTAATACATGATGGAAGAAATGTATGGTAGTGTCTTGAGGAAATTGATTGCGATGTCATAGGCACATTCATTAATTCTTCACTGTTAATAGTAAAAATTCTACTTAAAAATTTTCCATTCTATCCAAATTTTCAATTCCTTTTATTTATTTATTTATTTATTTATTTTAGTTTGCCGCCGTATGCTAATGTGGCTTTACCTCCGTCCCTTTTTGTCAATTTAACTGAGAACCGGCGAACCGTTGAACTTCCATTTTTCCATTAAAAAAATTTTAATTTACTACTTCAGTCACTCTCGTAACTCTAGTAAAGTCCTGACACCTCTTTTCTTAACTTTTTTTTGTGTTTAAAATAACAGTTAAATTAATTTTATGAAAGAAATGAGAATAAAAATATGTTTTCAATTTTAATTGCTCTTTTCTAATTTCAAGTAATTATTTTTCTCCTTTTCGTTTTCCTTTTTAATTCTATTTAAGGAATTTTCCTATTTATTTTATTATCTAAGTGGGAAAGCGCTCTAAGAACAAAAAATGTCA
Source organism: Pardosa pseudoannulata (assembly GCA_032207245.1). Taxonomy (NCBI): domain Eukaryota; kingdom Metazoa; phylum Arthropoda; class Arachnida; order Araneae; family Lycosidae; genus Pardosa; species Pardosa pseudoannulata. The sequence continues at coordinate 3,353,166 of CM063503.1, read as the reverse complement.
CAGCCAAATTTCTCAAAGCTATATCAGATAGTATCAATTATAATTTATTTCAAATGCAGTCTATATTGGAGGGGTTGGGAATGTGGAAAAAAAAGTAGAATGTGTTGCCTCTAGGTCTGTCAATAACCTCTGAAACACACCACAGCACTGAATGAGAAAGCTTTTGTGTGTATTGTTGGGAAGTGGTAGCTTATGTTGCCCCTGTAGATATCCAAACTTCTTTTGTTGTATCCACGGATGTAGTATCATACTCAAGGCCTTTTTCAATCACTGGCTAGCTATGTTTGATATGTGATAGATCTATATAAGAAGGAAATCAGGGTAAAAATGCAATTGTTGGTAAAAGTGCAATTTGGATGACCAGTAGTGTGTCTTCAATGCAGGTCTCGTTTTTAGTAATTTTCACTAGCGTTTTGTTTATACCCTGAAGTCTTATACTATCCGATGATCTGATTTCAGTCAACAAGCAAATTAAAAAAAAAACATAATTTAAATAGATTTTTAAAAATATGTATTTAACATTCCCAATACTTTTTATATCAAACAAAATAAAAGCAAATGCACGCTTTTGAAGTGGTAAATGTGATCTGCCTTTTAAAGCTGGTAACTATCTGAGAGAAGATTTTAGGATGTCCCTGTACCTATCAAAATGGAATACCTTCGCTCACTTTTAACCTATAAGAAAAATAAAATCCCCTTCAGACGATTCACATTTAGTATCCTAAGATCCCAAATGTTTGTTAAAGTTGAAATGTTCGTTAAAATGTTCGTTGTCACCATGTCCTCCAAGTTCTCAAAAAATACCTCTGGGGTGGCAGGCCAAGTCTATAGGTCTTCTGCTTGGTATCTGTTTCTAAATTACGAGGACCCTCTTGAGCAAAGTTGTTATTTTACCCTAGCGGTGTTCATTAAATCAATGGCGCACCCCTTTGTCTTAATAAAAGCAACGCATGGTACAAATCGTGCTTGGTTTGTTCAAATGGCATTAGAAACAACAACAAAAACAACATTTAGTGTTTATTTAAAAATTATATAACAACTGATAGAACAACAAATTCTTTAGAATGCTATGTTTTAATTAAAAAAACACAGAGAAAAATATAAATTATTTTAAATTATTTGTGAAAACTTTTGGTATACTCTTCTTCAAACTCAAAGAGGAAAATTTAACAGACATACATTTTAAATAAAAGAGAGGATAAGAGAGATTATTCTAGAAAAAAGTTCAAAGAATTAAAAAAGTAAATAAATAAAACTTTTATGTGTATATATTAATTTTCAAAAGTGTGAAATTCAATACCATTAAAAAAAAAAAAACCCCGCTTTAAATTTTCGTTCTAATTGGGGAGGATGAAGACTAGGAGGAGTGGTCAGAGTTTAGGGTCTTTCTAATAGGAACCAAGCGGAACTGAAACTACCGGAGAATGACAAAGGGATATTTTTACATTTAAAGTGAACTTGAATGCCAAACTTAAAATATATTACCCCCATTTAGTCGTGTATGTAAGTGTATATATGTTTGGGAGAGAGGGAGGGGCGAACCTGCAATATGTTGTCAAATGAAACACCTTGGTTTGTTCACTCATACACAAAATACTAGTCAAAAGTACGTGTCTTAATCTAACCTTTGGCCAGGCCGACTTCTCAACTCCATAAAATAGTCAGCTTCTAATTGGGTAAGGGAAATTTATCCTAACGAATTTAATAATACAAGTTTTTACTTAAGCGGCTCATTTTAACTTGTTTGTGGTTTTGAGAAGTCGATCTGCGTAATGAGGGGTGCAAAACATCTTCGCTTTATGAGGTTCTGCTCGTGCCTGGTTCTGGGTTAGACTAAGTTTTGTAAGGTCAAATGTATTCATTCTTGTAATCGTTTTCAATGTTTTTCTTTTACTAGTAGTAATATTGTTTAACAGTTTAAGTTACCAGTTTAAAGGATTCTATACCATGTTTATTTGCCTTAAACCTTTTCTTTGTATGTTTTAAGTAAATTAAACGTTAGTTTTATTTTTAAAAGTTTGTTTATGCTCATTTACATTTAAAACACATTGCTGATACTCTGCAACGATAACTTTTACAATTCCATTTTTTACAATTTAAGACTGTTTATGAAGTCTGTCTAATTTTTAGTTTGACAAAATTAGATTGACTATCACAATATACAGTAGATCCTTGGATTACCATATAAACACTGTCATTTTTCTCGATTAGATATCATTCAAAAAGTTATTATTTATAAAACTAAATACACACACGCACACTAAAAATATAAACTAAGAAATCAAAAAAATATATTTTTAATAATCATGAATTATATGTATATGTATATATATATATATATATATATATATATATATATATTTACATAATAAATAATGTATACAATACATAGATGTGTGTGTGTCTGATAGTTTTAGTTTTTAACCCGAAGTAGCAAGAAAAAGAAACCACTTATTTGAATTTCTTATTTTACGGACTATATCTATCTAATAAATGATTGGGATTTTTAAGGGGTCATCAGTCTCTGCAAAAAGAGATTATGCCTAAAGTTTTCTACAACTCAGAGTATTTTTTCATTGATACTGTTAATCAAAATTGAGCTATCACTATATTATTAACTATTCGATATTATCGGATTTGCAGAATCAATCCCCCCAATTGCTCGGAATCGGTAGATTCCTTTAAGTGTTACCAAATTCTTATATCATGCGTTCTGATTAATTCAGACGTTTTTACTTCGTTATTTAAAATTTGATTAATCTTTGTCCGTTTATAAACATAAATCAATTCTATATTTAGAGCACTTATAATTTTCCTGTTATACTATAAAATAACTTCTTTTTAATATCAGAGATAGTTTCACTACCAATATATATATATATATATATATATATATATATATATATATATATATATATATATATATATATATATATATATATATATATATATATATATATATATATATATATATATATTAAAAAGGATAAAAAAGTCTCCTTCGATGATGAATAGAAGCATAAAGCTATAAAGCTTTCTACACAAGACTGCACGGACTTTGAGAAATTTTTCAAATAATTTATACGACATATTTTACTGACATTTACAGTGAAAGCAATGAAATTTGAGTTTTTTATATATATTTTAATAATCAACTCTAGAAGGCAATTACCATCACAGTTACAGTTTAACTACATTATCTTAAAAATTGACTAAACTGTCGGCGATACATTGAACTGCATTTTAGTAAGTTGTGATTAGCGACTTTTCACAAATTGAATCCGAGTTTTTTAAAGCATTCATTTGCTGCAAGGTACTGCTTTCTCTTACTATGCAAACAAGTGAGATCAAATGGCTGAGGAGATGTTTAGGTGTTTAAAAACTGTAAAAATGGCAAAGTGGGAAAACGAATGATAACGTTTCAGCAAATGGATATTTAACAAAGCACAAAATTAATGAGTCAAAAGTTTCTTATCATGCCGATGGCCTAATGGTTAGGGCTCTTTTCTTCGGTACTGGTATATATGATATGTCTAGGACAAGTCAAAGAGATGATGATGATGTCTTGATATTGTCTTTATTCATGACTTTTGTACAGTTTAACAGTCAACCATCCCACATGGCATCGAGTTGCTAGCGTCCACCTTCTAACAAAGTCCAAATACTTAGCGTGGGTTTATCAGCAACTCAATCTAAAATTCTCTTTCAATTATTAAGCATCAAGCGCTTTTATATGGAGTTATTAGTAATTCACGAGCCTATACAAAAGAGTGCACTGTGTTTTCTACTTTTAAAACCCTAAATTATTAATTTTAAGTTTTCAAACCTGACACACATACACACACATACACACACACACACACACACACACACACACACACACACACACACACACACACACACACATATATATATATATATATATATATATATATATATATATATATATATATATATATATATGCCCGATCGTCGGCATATACATATATATATATGTAAGAAAAAGTAAACTATATCGGGAAATTAATGTAGGTATTTTGTATAAAAACTACAAAATGGCCCTCATTAAGGAATGAGAAAAATTTCAGGGATTTTCAAATCTTAAGTCAAGGGGTAATTATAGGGTAAAAATCCCTGCTTCCTTTAGCTTTCCCCTTTTAAACCCCTAACCTAAATTGATCACTGTGAGTACAGTTCACGCCCTCAGGGAAGGGGTCTAACCAATTAAAACTTTATACTGCCCTAGTGGCCAATTTAAGAAATTCCAGAATAAAAAGGAGATGCATGCTATCGCAGGCAATTTTTTCCAGAGATTTTGACTGAGGTTTTCACACAGATGTTGACCCAGGTGTTACTTATCCTTTTACATAGAACTTCATGGTAGCTGCTCTCTGAGTTTATCTCGAAGATAATGAAGTGAGTACCCATCCACCAATGTTCTTCTAATAAAGGACTTAAACTAAAGCAGTGACTACAAACACCCGTCGTGAAATCCGTCATACAACATATACATATGCATATATATATATATACATACATATATATACATATATATACACATATATACACATATATACACATATATATACACATATATATACATATATATACACATATATATACACATATATATACACACACACACACATATATATATATATATATAGATAGATAGATAGATACATATATATATATATACACACACACATATATGTAATATATCAAAATTATTTAACTCTAATATTTCTTCAAAAACCTTGTCTCTCAAATTTTAATTCATTTAAATCTCTTTACCAGTTTCTAAATGGTTTAATCAACGGAGTATTTTCCAATTAACATTCCTTTCTGTCATAAAACTGTAAACTTTCTGTCTATACTGCAGTTTTCAGGCTGTTGGCGGAACATGTTTTCGCGTTTTGCTGATATTACATTTAATTCGCTTATTAAGTTGTTTTTTGTTGTGGGAAAATTCTTGTTGTCAACGCTCTTGGGTGCACTTGTGTCAGAGCTGAGTAAACTCTGTGGCTTTTGATTGTATGTTGTCCAGAAGGTTAGATGTGCGGTGTTGCCGCTCTGAAATAAAGTTTAATTTAGACTTCTGCGTTCTCTTCAATATCAGGCCCGACTGCATTCTCATTACTTAAAGCTGTTGAGCTTTCTCCTTTTGAAGGAGTTTTATAAAAAATGGATTACACACACACACACACACACACACACACACACACACATATATATATATATATATATATATATATATATATATATAAAGTGTGTGTGTGAGTAAACGGAGGAATTATCTTTTCCCGATTACACGGAAGATTAGCCACTATTATTTGAATTTCCCGGGCTTACTGAGCAATAAGAATACCTAAATAATTTACAGTCGTGTTGTCATCAAAGAAAGAGAAATTCAACGTTGTGGAACTTAAAATTTATTGAAGATAAAAAAGAACGGGTCAAAAGGCCGTCATTGCAAAGCAGGAGTTCTGCATCGAATGTTTCAGAAAACACACTTCTTTTACAAATGAAAGACTGAGTGATCATGTGAATTTGTCCCAAAGAGATTTTAGATTATTCAGTACATTTTTGTGAGTCAAGAGTTAACCTTGATTATTTAATCTAGTTCAAAAAACAGATACGCAGATTGAGTTATTTTAGAAACAAAGACCTTTTTCTGAGTCACAGCTGAAAAATGTAGGCAGTGGACAGAAAATTAGCCTTTATGCTAGCGATAGATTTAAGAAACGAGTAAAAAGAATTTAACTCAGTGAACACTGCTTTATATCTGACAGTTTACAGCTCGGAAACTTGGTATTAAAAAATGAAACGGAAAAAAGGGAGAGTTTTAAATAGTTATTTTGGGAGTAATAATATTGATATTATTGTAAGGAAAATTCTCAGGGGTTTTCAAAACTTAAATCAAGGGTAAAAATTCCCGCGTCTTTTTACATTCCCCTTTTTAACCCCTAACCTAAATTGACCACTGGGGCTACAGGTTACGCCCTCAGAGAAGGGGCCTGGCCAATTATAAACCTACATGGCCCTAGCGGACAATTTAGGAAATTTCCAAATAAAAAGGAGATACACGCTAGCAGAGACAGATTTTTCTAGAGATATTTTCCCACAGATGTTGACCCAGGTGTTATTTGTCTTGTACATAGAACTTCATGCTAGCTGACCATTCAGTTTGTCCCTATGATGAAGTGGGAACCCGTCCTTCAAAGTTATCCTAATAAAGGTCTTTAGCTGAAACGGTATCATTTTTATGGCCATGACTGCAACCCCCCATCGAGAAGTCAGTCTCATTACATATATATATATATATGTGTGTATATATATGTGTATATATATATATATATATATATATATGTATATATGTATATATATATATATATATATATATATATATATATATATATATATATATATATATATATATGTCAGCATTAGCTAGTACATTATTTTCTATAACAGTTGGGAAGTGCCCTCTTCTACAACATAGCCTTATTAGTTTTTCATTTTATTTAACCCTTTGGTCCCATTTTATTAATATGTACATTAGATATACAGATTTTAATTTTATACATCTAACTATTAAATGTAACCAAATTTAAGACGCTACACCAAATTACTTTCCAATTAAAATATAGTTCACTGTATCATTCATATGATATACAAGCGTATAAAGCATTAGGTGTGTCTATATATGTATGTCATATATGTTTATGTGATTGCAAAGGATTCAGGAAACAGAAGTTTCTGAAGTGAGTGTTCTTGAAGTGGTTTTCTGAAGCATCGAGGTATGTGCATTGAACTTCGAGAAAACTAAAAAATATTTTCCTTAAATTACATCCACGTAACTTTAGAACTATGGAAAACTTCAAGATATATTCGAGATAAATGAAAATAAGTTATTCTACTATACATATATATATATATATATATATATATATATATATATATATATATATATATATATATATATATCTGTGCGTGTGTATCTAATTATGTATATAGAATATAGCATGTTATCATGTATAAAAATTAGAAAGCCCTTTTCCTCACCTCTGTCTTCTGATCTATTATTTCTCCAATAATTATTATTATGAAAATTCACTGCCTCATAACACCTCATAAGTTTTGAATCTATATCTACTAAGTTAAAAAAAAGACAATGATTCGTATCCAATGTTTCTCTTAAAAAAACTGTATTTTGTAAAACAATTAGAAATAGTTAATAAAGAGTACCGTTTCCGCGAAACCTACCTAAAACTCATTATTATGACACAAATGAAATTCATATGTTAAGAATATTTTTCAATTTTTCAAACATTCTAAACAAAAATTACTGCACACAAATGACTTGCGAAGCATCGAGATAAGCTAATTGTGAACGTCCAGATACAAAATTATATTTCTAATGAAGTACATTCACGTAAATCAGGACTTCGAATAAGCTTCGAGGTAAATTGAAATTAAAAATAAACGAAGTCGAGATATATGTAGAGTAATGTAAATGGTAGGGGAGACAAGGAAATCATGTACTGCTTCTTTAACGTGAGAATTGTGATTTTCGTTCACTAAGTACGCACTCGACTCCAGGTCGAGAACATAATATAGCAAACATGAAATTCAAATTTTAATAATAGCAAATCTACTATAAAGTTTTATTTTATGACCAAGCTTTAAAATTATAATCTAATATTGCTTTCGAAGGAACTGGTGTGTAGTAGAATATTGTGCTCTAAAGCCAAATTGTGAACTGGTTATGATGTTGTGTGTTGAGAAAGGTGTTAATCCTGGTGCGCAAAATGTGTTCTGTCAGTTTACTCAGAGAGGAAAAAGACTGATGGGACGATAGTTTTTAGGGTGATCCAAATCACTGCCAGGCATGGGGATAATATTAGCAACGTCCCAAATTCTGGGAAAATATTTGTATTCGTTTATTTGATTGATTATTTAAAAAATAATGCTAGCATAATTTATTGGAAAGTTGTTTAGAGCAGCATACTTATCCTGTATAAGCCGGGAGCCTTTTCATTTGGGCGAACTATTAATTTCATTAGTGGGGAGTATTAGATCATTATTAATATTATGGAGAGATTTGTTAAAGAATTTTTCATTATTTTCATATACCTTATCTATAGTACTAGTGTAAAACACATCTGAATTAGTATTAAACTGTTTTTCATAACAGTCTGCAATCGCATTTATTTTCTCTTGATAATCAGAAATAGCGTTACCTGAGGGAGATATTAGGTGGAAAATATTTTGGTAGAGTTTTTTTAAACTCTTTTGGTGTAATTCCATAAGATATTATCAGTAGGAGTGAGAGATTCAATAAAAGTTTTCCAACGTGATATTTTATGTTGATATATTAGCCTTTTAATTATTGCATTGTATATGTCCAGTTCAATTTTGATAGCAGGGTCCCTTGTCTTCTGCCAAAGTTTCTAAAGTTATTACTGTCATGTAGTATATATAATATAGTATATTGTATTGCAACATGTGTTTTAAGTAAATCGTTTGCTTGGTCTGGCAACAGTTGTAATTACAGACTATAAACTACTATTACTTTAAAAATGCAACATGTTACAAATGTAAACGTAAAGGACATATTGCTAGTGTTTGCCTAACTTCTGTAAAAATTTTTGTAGAAACATTTGATGAAATGTATATAAATAGAGTGTCGATAAGTGTAGCTGTTGAACACGAGATTCCTAAACCTTATCTCATTAGTTTAGCAATAGGAAACATACCAGTTGAGATGCAAATAGATTCTGATAGTGCTCATTCTATAATGTCTAAGAATAAATATGAAAGTTTAAAATTGGGTGTACGGAAACGATTGGAAGCTCCAACATTGTGTCCTTATCTGGGCGAAGTATTAAAAATTTCTGAAAAATCTAATGTTTCCGTTCAGTATAAGAAAAAAAATGGCTACCATTAGTTGTCATTGAAACACCAAATAGACCTACATTATTAGGTCGTTACTGAATTCAACAACTTGACATTGTTATAAGTTACTTAAAAAAAAAGACAAAGTTGCAAATGTTGAGAGCAAAATTGAATGTCAAAAAGATAATTTATTACAAGAAAATATTTTGCAATATTACCAGTCCAAGTTTCCTAACTGTTTTAATCTAAAAGATTCCAGAGGAATATTGGGTGAACCTGTGAACATAATCATGAGAAAGGATGCTATACCAGTTTTTTTTTTTTTTTTTTTTTTTTTTTTTTTTGTAAATCTAGACCAGTTCCATATGCGGTAAGGCAACTTGTTAACGAGGAATTAGATTCTTTAGTTCAAAAAGGTATATTGGTACCGGTGAGTCACTTAAGATGGGCAACGCCTATTGTTCTAGTGCCCAAAGTTAACAGAGAAGGAAAAAGATCAGCTCGAATTTGTGGGAATTTTTCTATAACCGTAAATAAATATTGTGAAACTCAATTCTACCCACTCCCTTCTCAAGAAGATATTTTAACAAATGTGGGATCTAGAAAATAATTTTCAAAGATTGACTTATCAATGGCTTTCTATCAACTACCTACTGCTCCAGAATCTTAAGAATTGCTAACGCTAAACACAAGGGGTTTAATGCGTTACACCAAACTACCATTTGGTATTAAATCAACATCTTTTTTGTTTCAACAGAAAATGGACAGTATTTTAAAGGATTTATCATTCCCGGATTGTTACATTGACGACTTATTCGTACATGCAGGTAGTGAAATTGAATGTAGGCGAAGAACGGAAATGGTTCTGCAAAAATTAAATTCTTATAATGTAAAAGTAAATATTCAAAAATGTGAATTCCTCAAAACAAAAACTAAAGTTTTAGGTCATATCAAAGATCTTGAGGGTATTCATCCGCTTAGGGGCAAATGTAATAACTTAAACACACCAATACCTACCAATGGTAATGAATTAAAAAGCTATTTAGGGTTGTTAGGTTATTACCAACATTTCATACCAAGTTTGTCTTCAAAGCTGAAACCTCTCTATCAGTTACTTGAGAAAAACAGAAAATGGGATTTCAACAAGAAATGCATTGATGTTTTTGAAACAAACAAGACTTTGTTGGAAAAACATAATGTTTTAGTGCATTATGACATGACAAAACCTATTGTTTCACAATGTGATTCATCTGATTATGGTCTTGGAGCAGTTTTATGCCATGAATTATCCTCTGGTTTTTAAGACCAATATTTTTTGCATTCAAGACTCTTAACAAAGCAGAAAGAAATTATGCTCAAGTACATAAGGAGGCATTAGCTATAATATTTGGCATTAAACGTTTTAACAAATATTTACAGGGTCAAAAATTTATTATTGAAACAGATTCAAAGACTTTGTTGACTCTGTTAGGCCATGATAAATCTGTTCCAGAAATGACAAATTCAAGAATGCAAAATTGGCATTAATCTTATAGAGCTATAATTATGTTATGAAATATAAGAAGGGCTCAGACCTTTTGTTAGTTGATGCTCTTTCTCGTCTCCCTTGTAAAGATGAAGAACCAGTTGATAAACATGCTCATGAATTTGTATGTTGCTTTGCAGAGCTTGGAGATTTGAGCAATAAAGATATTGAAAAGGCAAGTGCACTTGATTGTGAAATCAGCAAAGTAATTAATTACACTAAGTTTGGTTGTCCATAAATTATTGTCGATTCTCTTCAAGAATACTACAAAGTCAGAGATGACTAGAGTGTCGAATATAATTGCCTATTAAGAGCAAATAGATTAGTGATACCAACATGTCTAAGAGAAAGGGTGCTTCAACTTGTGCATACTAAACATCCTTGAATAGTTAGAATGAAGCATCTCGTTCTAGGCTACTTCTGGTTTCCGAAAATGGACAAAAATATTAAATCTTTTGTAAACAAATGTGTTCTATGCCAATTAACAAGGCCAAGTGCACCAAAAGTTCCAATAAGTAATTGTCCTCTGACGGGTAAACCATTTGAAAGAGTTCACATTGATTATGCTGAATATGAAAATCGTAATCTCTTGGTGGATAAAGATTCGTATTCAAAATGGATTGAAGTAGCTCTTGTTACTAATACAGATTCCAAGTCTACAATTATTAAGTTGAGATTAGTTTTTGCTACCTTTGGTTTACCAAGTGAAGTAGTATCTGATAATACTGCACAATTTAAATCTGATGAATTTGTAAAATTTTTAGGTCAAATGGTATTATTCTGCGAAATTTACCTCCGTATCATCCTAATTCAAATGGAGCAGCAGAAAAATCTGTTAATATCATTAAGAACATGTTAAAAAAACACAGGTTTTCTAATAGGGTTTATGACAGTTTTCAACATAGGTCAGACTGTATATTATTTGCTTACAGACATACACCTTCGTCAGTAACATTGAAAACTCCAGCTGAGCTTATCTTCAAGTATACACCATAGACCAAGATTACAAAGCTCAGAAATGATCATATTATGAAAGAAAAGAGCTACCAGGAATATCAAATGTGTCGCTCAACTGCCAGGGCAAGGAATTTCCAAGTGAGTGAAAATGTTCTCATTAAATCAACCAAAAACAAGGAAATTAAATGGTTCCCTGGTACAATCATAAAGAAACTTAGCGAAAGTACCTATCTAGTAAAGGTTAATGGTTAAATCTCTTTTGTGCATGCAGATCATCTGAGAAAGTATACATTTGACATGATTGAATCACCTATGCACTACAATGTGCTAAGTGATTATGTAAGTAAATCTTCAGTTCCAGTTACTGATAATACAAGAATCACAAGGTCTGGTTCTGATTTGATAATAGAGGAAGCTATATCGCAAAAACCAACAGAAATAGTGGAAAAAGAACAATTTTTACCCTGGGTTGAGGAAAATTTTAGACTCCAGACTCTCTTAAAAACTCTAATTCACAGTTATCTAAAACACCACGACCAAAAAGGGTCATAAAACCACAAAATCGTTTAAACTACAGCTGCTTTTAAGTTGTTTTCAAAATATTTTATTGTCCTAAATTACTGTTGTATCCTTAATTTAGAATTTTTTTTAGAGAGGAGAGTGTCATGTAGTGTATATAATATAGTATATTGTATGACAACATGTGTTTTAGGTAAATCGTTTGCTTGGTATGGCAACAGTTGTAATTACAGACTATATATATACTTTGTCTACGGTTGTAATGTTGTGTTAGGTTTTAGAATAAAGATGTTTGCATGAAGGTGTTTCGCCTAAATGTTAGGAGTTAATCTTGTCTCTTTAGAACACATGTAATTATGGTTGTACAGTAGAATCTTGAGATATAATAACTACGATGCTTTATGTTCATTTTGGTGTAAAGTGGAAAATTCAGATCATTATTAAGAGGCCTACTAATCTTAGCATCTGAAAGGGCGTTAGTAGTAACATCAGTGAGATCAGGCAGTCAATACCATTGTCGGGCAGGGAGAGTCAGCAAACGTTTTAAAGTAAATATTCCAGTCGGTGAAGGAGGGGGCGCTGATGGCAGGAAGGGGATAATTAATGTCAAGAGTAAAAAGCACTGGGACGTGATCAGAAGACAGTGAATCTTCGACACCGATATCATGTGGCAAATTAATATTGCTCATAAGAGCAAAGTCGATAGTGGTACCTACGCCGAAGTTACCATACCTGGTGGGGGGAAAGGCTAAATCAATATCCTTAACATTAGAGTAATTATGGAGAATCCTGCGAATGCTACAAGTACTTTTGTAATTGCAACAATTTCACTGCGGATAATGAGCATTAAAATCTCTAAACAGGATAACGATTTCTCCAAGGTCGAAAATATTATCAAGATCGGAGATGATGGAATTTTTACGAGAAATCCTAACATAGGTGATGACTATTAAAAATGAAGAAAAAGAAGGAAGATTAATTTTAATGATAGTGGTTTTGATATAGTTTAAATTTGGACTAGGGACATGATGGTGGTTGACACTCCTTTTGACATAAATATCAGTGCAGCCATAATACTGAGAGTTACCATTAACATCCACGCGAGGAATAAAGTACATATTATATTTTTGTATTTTGAGTCTAATAAAGTCTAACGAGCGAACCTCCTATAACAAGGCCAAATCGACGGGCTGTTCCGAAACAAAATCCCGAACTTGTCAATCTAGGGCTGGAGGCCATTAGCATTTCAACTCAAGATCTGGAGTGAAGCAATATTATTTATTAAGGGATGTTTTCAAGAGTGCTTCCAAGCTGTGTTGACAACGGAGTTTCGATCCCAAGCACTTTTGCAGTTTCTGATCTATCAATTTTTTCACTTAGCATGCTTATATTGGTTAAGAGTTTTTCAATTTTATTAAAATTTTACTATCATTGCACCAAATTTATCATTATTTTTATGCATAACATTAATAGATTTATTAGCATTTTCGTTGTTATCATTACTTACAACCACTTCATTAGCACTGACAGTTGTTAATAATTTCATTACTTGATAAATTATTACTAACACTTTTTTTTCTCTACTTGCGCAATTGATTGGTTAGCATTAACATTATTAGTATTATTATCAGGAACTCTGTTAATTAATGTTGGTATATTTACAGTATTCGATTTACATAAGTCCTGAATAATTTTAAGTTCTAATTTCCTGGCCTTAATAGCCAGTGGATGCTTAGGGCATCCTTTAAAGTTTTCAGGGTGTTCACGACGGCAATTTTTACATTTGTATTTGATTCTTCAAGGTTTTTTTTGACATAGATTAGTCCTATGATTACCGGCCCATTTTAGACCTTTACGATTTAATGTATGCAATTCTGAAAAATGATTAAAACTGAGGCAGTTATAACACTGTTTAACTCCACGAAATTTAGAATCCTCAATTACTACCATGAAATTAAGGAATTTTTTAACTCCGTAATTTTTTTTCTTTTTTTTTCATTTTGGTCCAGGTGTACTTGGAATATTGGTAGAGGTGCTTTGTCTCCAAATCGTCCAAGTTGTCCGACTTTTATTACCTGAACCCCATTTGGGTCAATTCATTCCTGACTTTCTCAATTGTAATCTCTGAAGAAACTCCCTTGATTATAATTTCACAAGGTTTGGTGCCCTGGAGGCTAATTGAGAAGCATTTTATTTTATTTTTGAATAAAATTTTCTGGTCTAAGTTTTGTGGGTACACCTTTACAAATTTATCTGAGTTCATCATTGGAAACTCAGTGTTAAGGATAGAATTAATATTTTTTTACAATATTCCCCCATTCAAACGATTGATCTTTTTGGACCCAAAAGGGATCTATGCGTTTTTTCTTAGCAACCGTATTATCATTAGTTTTATCCTTAACATTAACATTGTTAGCAGCAGAGGAAATATTAACATGTACATTTCCATTATCAATATCCATTACATTATCAAGAGCTGCAAAGCTACTACTCATTGGCACTTGCTGATTGTTTTCATTAATTTTACGACGAGAGAATACGACAAGAAAAGGCCTTCAAGGCGGTAGGTCAACTGGATTACCTGGGCCGTGCCCTCTAATCCAGAAATTTCTAACACTAAGCAGGAAAAGTTCCCGTGCATTGTTATCCATAAAAAGAAGTCTGGGCCAATGGCCCCTTTGAGCAGACGCACGTGGGGAAGGAGTATCTCCTCACAACAGCGATCCCTGGTTACAGAGAATGTGTCGAAAACGTGGAGCCCAGTTCACCCGTTCAGCATAATGCCTCCCCAGACAAGAACTCCAGAATCACCGTAACGGTGTCTTTCCTTGATGTTACTAGGATAAAACTGGGTCCTAACCTCTCTCCAAATGTAAACGCACTGAGAATCGCTTCTGGTACTGAACCGACTCATCCGTAAAGAGGACGCGACTCCATTGATCAGTTGTCCAGTTTTTGTGACCTCTGCACCACTATAAACGGTGAAGTCCGTGCCCAACTTTCAACGAGAGGCAGCGTTCAGGTCGGTGGTCGAATAGGCCTCCTTTGCGAAGGCGTCTGGTCACAGTAAAGAGCTACACTTGTTGCTTCGTTGCTGTACAGAGTTCCTGAGCTATGGTGTTTGCTGACTGGTGTCGGCCTCTTTTCGCCTGCAGGATGATACATCGGTCATCCCCTGCAGTTGTCGGCCTCAGGCGACCACCTCCAAGATTTCTAACAGCTGTACTTGCGGTTTGGAACGTTTTCCAAGCTCGCGAAATGACACTTTTTTTATTCCGAACTCTGCAGCTACACTGGTGACAGTACGCCCCTCCTCCATCTTTCCGATCATTCTTCCACGTGTGAAGCCGTCCAGGTGATTTCTTTTAGCCTTATTCCTCTCACCGCACTGCACTTGCAGCGAATATGTTGAATTGCGTGTCTATCCTTCCTTTTATTCAACTGTTGAGCTACGCACACCGATATCACGCGTTTTGCGTACGCTCACGTCACCTCTGACGTTTCGTTCCTGATATTTGCATACGCATGACGTTTGTACTGACTTACGTGTTCATTGTACTGATCTCCAGACCTCCTTTTCTGCAATTTCATGGCTATCTGCTAAATTTTTACATTGTTGGTTAAGTTTTGCACACCAGTGTAATTTGTGAATGAGTTCATGGATCCAAATATTGTCGAAAGCACGAGTGACATCGAGAAAAATGGCAGCAGTTCAGAGTTTATTTAATTTGTTTTTAGCGAAAATTTCAGCAATGCGATACACTTGCCGAATTGGTATGGAATAATTATGTTATTTTCTTTTAAATGGTTATCGACTTCAGCAAGAATAAACTTTTCAGTAATTTTGCTAATTGTGTTGAGAAGATTCGACTCGAAGACTTGTGTTGGGTGATAATTACTGGAGAAGTGGGATCCTTTTTAGGTTTTCGAATAAGGACAATAATAGAATTTTTCTAATTATTAGAAAAAAGACAAAATAGAAAATATTATAAATTATGATATAAATATAATAAATGTATTAAATGAAAAGATGCTTGACAGCGGTTTAGTGATATTATTTTCCTCAGATGATTTATGTTTTGAGACATTTTTAATACTTTTGAGAAGAGTGATCGAATTGTTTTAACATCAGTGTCTAAGAAGTTGAAATTTGGAATAGCGGTAAAAATATTGTGAATTTCGTTGGTCCTTTTTATGTCAGAACCTGGATTAGGCGTAAAATTCTGAGACAGTATGCTTCTGATTAAATTACAATTTTTTCTCTGCGGTATAAAGTATATTATTAGATTTAGGTTTGGTTTGGTTTGAGCGCTACGGTCTACGTTTTGCAACACGAGGGCTAATGAGACCGGGACCTACTGCTTAAAGCCGATTCCGAACGGCTACGAACATCCATGCCACTGTGGGATTCGAACCGACGAACTCCAGTTCCCAAGGCCAGCACCCTGACCATTCGGCCATCGCTCGGCTATTAGATTTAGGATCTTTAAGAGGGGGAATGGGAGTATAAGAGTTTTTGAAACGCCTAGCAGCTTTACAGATGGAATTGTCAGTGGTGTCAAGTGAGGTTAAAAAATTATCCCAATCGTGATTAGCTTTATCTTGTATATAACTGTTGTGGCGAACGAAATAGTTGCTCCCCTGCGAGGGAGAAGAGAGGGGTCAGCGAGTTTGTCGCGCATGCCCAGTGACCCCCTACGCTCCTAGAGACGCTATCTGACCGTACTCTAGGTAGCGTCAGTACGCCTTTGTCAACCCTACTGTATATATGTGAATAAATGTGCTCCGCGTTGTTGTGTTTAAACTATCGGCTCGTTACTTGTGTCCGGCCCTTTTTTATTGAGTGTACGCAATATATGGCATCCCTGCCGGGACGGGTGTGTTAAAAGTATAACACACAGAAGCTGATAGTTTTTAAATTACGAACTTTCTTTGTCTCCGAGTAAGTTACGCTAAGAAAAAAGATGGAGTTCGAAGCGTCGAAACAACAGCGGAAAGCTATAAGAACTGCTTTTACAAAGACAATTAATAAGTTAGAAGAAGTCATCAAATCTACGAAACCAGACGTCGATGATTTAGATATATTTTTAGAGCAGCTAGAGGAAAAATATAAGATATTACGTAAGACTGATGATAAGTATTTAGAGCTGTTACAGAAAAAGGGTTGCAGTGAAGATGAATTCGATAAGGAATACGAAGCCTCTCAGGAGTATTACGATAAATATACGACTCTCAAGGTGAAATCAAGAAAGTTGAAAATTAAACTTACAAGTACTAGTGTAATTACCTGTGAATCATCCATACAGATGCCAACTACGACTCCTAAATTGCCAGAAATTGAACTCATTAAATTTGATGGTGATCCCAGGAACTGGTTAACATTTTGGACAAGATTTTCAAAAATTCATGAGGACAAACGCATTGATGCTCGAGATAAGTTTCATTATTTGCTCCAGTCAACTATTCCAGACTCTGTGCCTAGGCGGATCATCGAAAGTTTCCCTGCTACAGAAGCCAACTACATAAAGGCGGTGGATTATTTAAAGGAGCGGTTTGGAAATGAGAACGTTCTTATTCAAGTATACATACGAGAACTTTTAAAACTGGTCATCACAGATAAAACAAAAATAGACTTATTAACATTATATGATAGACTGCAGACACAGTTACGTGCTTTGGAATCGTTGGGACTGACGCAAGATAAGTTTGGATGTATATTGTTTCCATTAGTAGAATCTGCTCTCCCCACAGATCTAATAAAAATTTGGGAGCGTCAAAGGAGCATGACTGTCGAACCACCTGCAGGTAAGAGTGACTTAGATTTGTTAATAGAGTTTGTTAAAAATGAAGTAGAAACAGAATTTCGAATTAATATTACGCGTAATGTTTTAAGCTCAGACAAACTAAATACTAAGAAAAATAAATGTTCTGATGCAAAATATGTTGTTCCAACTGCATGTGAATTGATTAGTACAAATAACAATAGTAGTAGCAAACATAATTTTAATGATAATTTAAGAAAGTTTAAAATGAATGAATGTATTTTTTGTGATAAATTTCATTTGTCTGAAAATTGTAATAATGCATCTTCAATGAGTTTAGAGTGTAAAAAAGATATTGTTAAGAAAAAGAATGTTTGTTTTGTGTGTTTGAGAAAAAATCACAGAGCTAATCAATGTAGATCCCAGCATAAATGCCCTTTATGTAAAAATCGTCATTTTATTGTTTTGTGTCCTGACTTAAACTCTAACAAAATTGATAATAATCCTAATGAAGAAAATTTTGCAAACAAAACAAGCATTCTTAATAATTATGTTCATGTACCTAATGTGTATCTTCAAACTTTAATTGTTAAACTTCAGAATGGGCCAAATCAAATGTTTGTTCGAGGTATATTTGACAGTGGTTCTATGAAATCATATATATGTGAGGATATTGTCGAAATTATGAATTTTGTTCCTACTGGGGAAACAAAAATTAAGCAGTCGCTCTTTGGTGGTGTTGAAACCCCAGAAAGTATACGAAAAAATTATCTCATAGAATTAGGTAATGTTGATAACAATTATAAGTGTAAATTGGAAGTACTTAGTGAGAAATGCATTTGTTCTGATATTAAGAGAATTCCGTCTGGTCAATGGTTGAATGAACTTAAATTCCATAAAATTAAGATAAATGATTTAGAGAAAAATAGGTATAAGGTTAAGGATGAAGTAAAATTGTTAATTGGCGCAGATATGGCTGGTAAACTATTAACTGGAAAAATTGTAAATCTTAAATCAGGCATAACGGCAATTCAGACTAAATTAGGATGGACTGTCATGGGAAAATTTAATTCTAGTCATAACCCTGATTTAAATTCTTCAAGTTCAGCCTCACTTTTAATATCCTCTCTGCTCGCAAAAGATCAGTGCATTAGTAATTTGTGGAAATTAGATGTTTTGGGAATTACTGAACCTTTACAAACCAAAACTAAAGCTCAGTTACAAGAAGATACACAGAAATATTTTGAAGAGACTCTTAGTGTAAATTCAGAAGGGAGGTATGAAGTCGCGTTACCTTGGGTTCTAGACAGTTCACTTTTACCAGACAACAAGCTAAATGCAGAAAAAGGTATTTTAAGTGCAAAAAAAAGATTAATAAATTCAGGAAAATTTGAAGATTATTGTAAAGTTTTTGAGGACTGGCTAAAACTTGATATAATCGAAGAGGCAACAAATGAGAAGCAGGTAGCTATCCACTATTTGCCCCATCGTGCAGTAATAAAGGAAAATAGCACTACGAGTCTAAGACCAGTGTTTAATGCGAGTTTTCATTTAAATGGTTCCCCATCCTTAAAGGATTGTTTATCCACTGGACCAAATTTAATTGAAACAATCCCATCTATTTTAAATAGATTTAGAAAGAATTACATGGGTATTACGTCTGATATCGAAAAGGCTTTTTTGCAGATCGCTATAAGGGAGAAAGATAGAGATTTTTTGCGGTTCATGTGGTTCAGTGGAGAAAATCGGGAACAAGTTACTATATATCGACATAGAAGGGTAGTGTTTGGTATAACCTGTAGCCCCTATTTGTTAGCCGCAACTTTACAATATCATCTAAGTACAGTTACTGAAAATTTAAAGGATACGGCAGATATTCTAAAAACAGCCTTTTATGTTGATAATTGTGTCACAAGCTTAAATACAGAGATAGAAATGAAAAAGTTTGTCTTCGAATCAAAATTTATTTTGGCATCGGGACACTTTAATTTAAGATGTTGGAAATCCAACATAAATAGTGAAATTTTTGAGGAAAATTCCTCCCAAGGGGAAAATGTTTCCCTTTTAGGCCTTATGTGGAATACAGGAACCGACACGTTATCGTGTAAGATAGAGAAATGGGAATCCCCGCAATTAGTGACAAAAAGAATAATTTTAGCCACAGCTAATCAAGTTTTTGATATAATAGGTTATACGGCTCCGGTGATGTTGATCCCAAAAATAATTTTACAGGAAACATGGAGCACAAAACTTAAATGGGATGATGTCCTTACAGATGACTTAGCCAAAAGGTTTAAGTCATGGTATCAAAAATTGCATTTGCTTTCAAATATAAGTTTACCTAGATGGTTCGGTCTCAATTCGGCTAATGATTTAATAAGTTTACATTTGTTTTGCGATAGTAGTAAGAAAGCTTATGGTGCATGCGTTTTTATAAGAGTTGAAAATAACAATGAGATAAAAATTAATTTGGTTAACGCAAAATCTAGAGTAGCCCCTATTAAACCTATTACGATTCCTCGCCTGGAACTTTTAGCCTGCAGCATAGGTGCTAGATTGTTGTCGTCCGTTATAAATGATCTTAAGCTACCCAAAGTTAATATTTATTGTTGGACGGACTCTTCGACGGCTCTGTGTTGGATACAGCGAGAACAAAATTGGGGTACTTTTATTCATAACCGTGTTCAAGAAATTCGATCTCTGACTTTACCTACAATGTGGCATCATATTCCAGGTAGTCTCAACCCTGCCGATTTGCTTTCTCGGGGATGTTCCGCTGAACACTTAGTTGAACAGAAATGGTGGGAGGGACCTCGCTGGTTACGAGATAAAGAAGAAAACTGGCCAAAATCAATTAGTATCCCAAACGAAGATTTGGTCAATTCTGAAGTTCGCAAAACAATCCTAGTTGCTTTGTCAAAAAATGATGATGTTAAGTGGTATTGTAAATATTTTTCTTCATTTAAGAAAATTGTACGTATGGTGGCATGGATTTTTAGATTTTATAACAATGTTAAAAATATTGACAAGAATTTGTCTAAGAACTTATCTGTGCCTGAAATAGACAGAGCAGAAATAGCTTTGTTAGCGTTAGTTCAAAAAGAATCTTTTAATGGTAAAACAGATAATAAACTAAAACAACTAAGACCAATAATTGATTGTAATGGTCTTATAAGAGCTAAATCAAGTGTTGCTTTTCGAGATGATGTATATGATTTTAAGTTTCCTATCATATTGCCTTCTGATCATCCTATTGTAAAAATGTTGATTATTAATACTCATGATAAATTATTACATGCTGGTACTTCATTATTAATGTCTAATTTAAGAGAGAGGTATTGGATTTTAAAATCACGTAAGACAATAAGAAATTGTATAAGAAACTGTGTAAAATGTCAAAGGTTCAAAGCTAAGAGATGCGAGACAATTCCAGGAATTTTACCCAATGATAGAGTACGTGATGCACGTGTTTTTGAAATTGTAGGATGTGATCTTGCTGGTCCATTATATTTGAAGAATGGCCAGAAAGCATATATTGTGCTTTTTACCTGTGCTGTTTACCGAGCCATTCACATGGAATTAATCACCTCCTTAACTACTGAATGTTTTTTCCAATCCTTAAGACGTTTTATTGCTCGTCGAGGGAGACCTTCGACGATATATTCAGATAACGGAACTAATTTTGTAGGCGCAGAGAAAGTTTTACGGTCAATTGACTGGGATAGTCTCCGTTTCAAAGCAGCTGAACAACGAATTGAATGGAAGTTTAATCCTCCCTCCGCACCCTGGTGGGGCGGATGGTGGGAGCGTTTGATTCAAATTGTCAAGCAAATTTTAAGAAAAATTTTAGGACGTGCTTCCCTTGGTTATGAGGAATTCATCACAATCTTGTGTGACTGTGAAAGAATTGTAAACAGCCGACCACTAACCTATGTGTCTGAGGACATTGATGATTTGCCTATAACACCCGAAAATTTTTTGCATGAAACTCCACAGTCAGGTGTACCTGATATTGACAATGTAGATAAAATAAAATTAAACAAAAGAATTAAATATTTGCAAAGAATGAGAGACCTTCTAAGAGTCCGATTTAGGTCAGAATACCTAGGACAATTAAGACAACAGACAATAAGAAATTTTAAGTCTAAATCACTTCAAATAGGAGAAATTGTCCTATTGGAGGATGATAATAAAAAACGTACATACTGGAACTTAGCACGTGTTGAAAAAGTGATACCAGGTCGTGATGGGCAAATAAGACTTGCTCTCGTAAAAACCAGTAACTCAGAGTTGCTAAGACCAGTTCAAAGATTGTTTAGATTAGAATTGGATAATCCAATATCTAAGGTAAACGATGGATATGTGCCTCTAACCACCAGTAGCGGTAGAATTATAAAAAGATCCTTTTGATGTTATTCTGATTTGTTCTTCTTTAATAAATTATATGTATGTGTACCATTTTACATTTTTTAATTAGTTTTGTTATTATTTTATATTAAGTGATCTATATGTGTATTCTTTTACAAATTATTATGAATAAGTGTTTGTATTATTATTGTTTTAAAGGTATTTAGTATATGCATACTGTAATAATTAAGTATTTACTTTTCTGTCACTAATGTTATGAGAAATGTTTATTTTGAGTGTAGTAAGAACCCACTCAAAAGGTGGGAGAAAATGTGGCGAACGCAAATAGTTGCTCCCCTGCGAGGGAGGAGAGAGGGGTCAGCGAGTTTGTCGCGCATGCCCAGTGACCCCCTACGCTCCTAGAGACGCTATCTGACCGTACTCTAGGTAGCGTTAGTACGCCTTTGTTAACCCTGCTGTATATATGTGAATAAATGTGCTCCGCGTTGTTGTGTTTAAACTATCGGCTCGTTACTTGTGTCCGGCCCTTTTTTATTGAGTGTACGCAACAACTGTTGTGTGTTATTCATAACTCTTTTATTGAGAAGAGTTTTATTTCTTTTCTAGGCTTTCCTGGCACGATTTTTGTTATTAATTAAAAGTTTAAGATACCTGTCTGTGGGCCGTTTGCCTGCTCAGGAATGACTGTGGAAGCAAAAGTTAAACTGCCATTAATATCATGAGTAATTTTAGTAATAAAAGCTTCTAAATCATTAGCGTTTTCAATTTTAGGGACATCAAAATTTTGTGCAAGTAAGGTGATCTTTAACTTGCTTCCAATTGATGAACTTTTTAGGTTTGGTTTGGTTTGGAGCGCTACGGTCTACTGTTTTGCACACGAGGGCTAATGAGACCGGGACCTACGGTTTAAAGCCGATTCCGAACGGCTACAAACATCCATGCCAGCAGCGGGATTCGAACCCGCGAACTCTGGTTCCGAAGAGCAGCGCTCTACCATTCGGCCATCGTTCGGCGATGAACTTTTTAGGAGTTAAGAGATAAGGGTTATTGCTAATACAAATTTTTAAGAGAACTGAATTATGACCACGGAGAGTTTTAATGATTACTGTATTTGGAATACCTTTAATTAATGCAAAGTCAACGACTGTACTAGTAAGATTTTTGTGATAGCAGTATTTTCGTTGGATCTGTATCAATTAAGGGTACTCTAAGGTATGCACCTCACACAATTGCTTAAAATATATAGTTTAGTTGTTAGAAAATAAAAGTGATGATTAAATCTAAAGTGTAAGATATAATGAAATACACTGCTGGTTCATCAAAATATAACATTTAAAGCGCTTTCCCACATACGACAGCGTCTAAATCGACTGGTAAATAATGCAACGAGAAAACGGTATCGTGTCATCTAGTAAACAGTTTTTCCACTCTACCGATATCGTTATCCAATAAAATGAAATTTTCATCTCGTTTCATTTAAAGATGGCCTTAAGCTCACACGAGTTTTATAAAGACTAAAGTATTAACTTTTAAACTCAGTTCAATAATTATTGTTAGAGAAGTAAATATTAGTGTGGGTCATTGCAAAAATATTAAAAAGATTGGATGCTAATATTAGACCCCAGACATGTAAAATTATAAAAATCAAGGTTATATATACTATGGTAGTAAACAAATGCATCTCAATAAAAACATAAAATAAACTACCTTTCTTCTCATCTTATAATTTCCATTTCTATCTCAAGTTTCAATTCCTGTAATTATTTGAAACGGCAATATGCTAATGAGGCTTTGGCTCCACCCCAGTTTTTGTGCTATAAAGTTTATTTAATGATAAGTTTCAGTGCAGTTTTGGCTTGGTTCCGTTTCCATCTAGGGTTCGATTTGTGATGTCTTTTTTTTTTTTTTTTTTTTTTTTTTACTATCCCATTTTTAAAATTTGAATTTTACTTTTTTGTCACTCTTTTATATCTCCTAAAATCCTCAAACCTCTTTTATTAGCTGCATTTTTTTAAATTTTTAAAACAATAATTAAATTAAATTAAAAAACATAAGAATGAAAATATTTTTCAATATTAATTGTTCTTTTCTAATTTCATATAATTATTTTTGTCCTTTTAATTTTCCTATTCTCTTCTATTTAATTTTAATTATTATAACATTTATTAAATAATTTTTTTCGTTACTTTACCTCTTTAAATTTATTAAACACTCTCAAATCAAGATTTAATGCACTCAGTAATTTGCTTTCAAATGCAACAGTAGGTTTTAAATAAACTTATTATTGCTGCAGCTGAGGACGTAATATAACAAATTTGAAACTCAAATAATATTAATAGCAAATATAAGGTGAAATTTTATTTTATGATCAAGCTTTAAAATTTTAATCTAATATTGCTGTGAAAGTAAGTGAGAATAGCATAACATCAAAATATGAGCAGAATGTGTAAATTCAATGCGTAAGAAATCTAAGGGTTTAAAAATTACAATAATAATGAATTTAAATATAAAATCATGTAAAAAATATAAAATATTAAGCCTATACAAACAACGTATGTAGTGAAAACTCTTAAAATGTCAGACCGATTCAAAAGGAATAGTGCTTTCTGAACAACAAAACTGCCCTATAAACGATATCTGCCATTCGATGACGACAAAATCGTCTCTGAATCAATTGGTGGGAAAGCGGGTAGCTCATCTCAAGGCATTTTACGGGCACCGATCTCGGATAACTACAATCGTCTACGATTTATTGTTGTGTCGGTAAGTGAGAAAGCGCTCTTCGGGAGCCACCACTTATTGACAGGAGAGCTTCTAAATCGACCGGCAATTATGCGATACCGTACCTTCTAGTACAGCTTTTTTACTCCACCGATATTGTTACCCAGTATGGTGAAGTTTTCCCCTCGCTTTCATTTTCACATAATAAATCTCACAGGTTGTAATCTCACAGGAGATTTATAATGACTAAAGTATTAACATTGAGACTCAGTTCAATAATTATTGTTAGAAAAGTAAACACGAACGCAAATTCATTATCCAAATTTTAAAACACTGAATGCTAATAGTAGGCACTAGACATGTAAAAGTTATAAAAATCAAGATTATGGTATATACCGAGTGGTTATAATTAAACTTCCCCTATGTACAGCATCCAACTGCGCAAACGGTTGAACGGAATGCAATAAAATTTTGTATATGGGCTATACACAAACATCATAATGTAGGGGCAGTTGCGCACTTGCAGTTTCTCAAAAGACAGGCTATTCTAAAAGCACCATTCGAAAGGTACTCAGACACATAAAGCACTACTTCCCATATAGGTTTAGCCATGCTCAGCAGCTGATTGATAGGGACAAACCACAACATCTCGCATTCGCAGTCAGTTTTCTCAACAGAATGACTGTTGGTCTGTCATTGCCTTGGAATATTCTGTGGAGCGACGAGGCTCATTTCTACCATTAATGATGCAGTCAGCACATAGAATTGCTTCATTTGGGGTAAAGAAAATTCGCGGATCCCCACTGAAATTCCCCTACAATCTCCAAAGGTCACTGTCTGGTGTGTATTCGCGGTGACATTCATCTTTGTGACATTCTTCTTTGAGAAAATCGATGAGTGTGGACCTGTTACATGTTTCGTTAGGGGTCGTTGCTACTATGATATGCTACAGACGTTTGTTGTGCCGATATTACAGTAAAGGCAGGTCCTTACCCTTTTCCCGACCATTTTCATGCAGGATGATGCACTCCCACATATCAGAGGGTCTTTAAAGACGCTATTGCTCCAACACTGCACAGAGGAGCATGTTATTAGTTGTTCCTTTACTAGTCCATGGCTACCAGTTCGCCAGGTCTAACTCCGCGCGATTTTGGATTATGGGGCTAATTAAACGTCTGGTACATAGTGGAGGTTTACGACGTTGAATGACTTAAAGAACTTCATAGCGCTTCATGTGCGAAGCGTCACAACTGATCAGTTGCGAGCTGCTGCTGAACAAACTGTCCATTGATTTGAAATTTTGCAGATGAATGAGGGTGGTCACGTGGAGCACCTTTAGCTACATCGTTCTGGGCACTATTAACAACTGCCCCTCTTGTGCAATTTTGTCTTAATCTGTTGTTGTTTCTACAAACTGAACTGTTTTTGTTTCTCCCTTACCTTTACTTAATATGTTTTGATGACAAGTTGATCGGAAACTAGTCAATAAATGTTAATATTGTTTCTGTTTTCCGTTTTGGTCGTTTATTGTGTTAAATGTCATGTTTTTCCAGAAAAACCGCTCTCTGGTGGACATTTTAAAACTAATTTTTTTTTTTTTTTTTTTTTTTTTTTTTTTTTTTTTTTTTAAATTCCGTGAGCGCATTTCGTGTATAGCCCATATAGAAAACTTCGTTGCATTCCCGTTTGCTCTGTAGGATTCGGGTTATAGGGTAAGTTTAATTATAACCACATTATTAACGAAAGATTAAAGCTTCAAACACATTGGTTGAAAAAAGCAAATAAACAGAATTAAAAAGTTCCTTCTCTCCTGAATTTCAGTTTCAACTTTTAACAGTAACTTTATAATTAGTATAAATACTGCTTTAAAAGCAATATATAGGACAACAAAACTTTAAAGAAAGACTTCTTTGATTAATATACAAAACTTTTTTATGAAAGTGTTTGAGTAATTCAGCAATGTTAATGTAAAAATGTTAATAGATTCAATATTAGTCTATTATTTTCATTTTTTTAGTATTTATATAGAAATAAAACTGGGTATACGTTTTCATTTATGTTACAAACAATTTATATGAAACAATTTTTTTAACTACATTGGTGACACTTGCCCTTATCAGCATTTACCTGTAGTATGTCAAATATTGTTGACCATTGTTCTAAGGAAGAAGTGTATATGTGGCCCACATTGCTTCCTAAGAAAAAACTTAGCCCTTTTGTAACAAAACTGAAGACCGTAGCACTCCAACAAGCATATGAGAAGGCTATGTAAATTACATTCATGCCTTACTCAGGAATGGAACATAGCAATTCGAGTGAGAGTGTGCATATTCTGTCGATCCGGTGGTTCAGTGGTGTTTTCATTTGGGTCTCGCGGTTGTTTACACCTTAATTACACAGTGAAGATCCAACGGGTTAGTTTTGCTGCTTTTATTTACATGCGCTATTTACATGCTTTGGTATAGGGGGAGAGCTTATCGCCCATCCTTTCGCTTCGAAGGTTACATTCGAACTCTCCGTCCAAGCAGGGTTACAAAAATATTCTCAATAGCGCCATCTAGTATAGTACTAGTGGGCTATGAATTTCCTACAGAGAGTGTGACATCCTAATCACTTTACAACATAGGCTGCAAAATAAAACAGCTATTTCAAGTTATACATTGCTCTAGAAACATTTTTTGTTGCGTTACGGCATTGACACTTTTGTAACTCGACTAACCATTTTACATTAAAAAAATCATACTCAATTTACTGAAAAATGCATCAATAGACAATGCTAAAAATGTTTAGAGAGAACTAATTATTGGCTTTGGAATATTTTGAAAAACATTACAAAAACAGGAAAACATGCTTTTTAAGTAATAAAATAAAAATCCTCTAAATTACAGGTTGTCGTGAAGTATAATAATCGACTAATTAAGAAAAATGGCACTTCATTATAAATCTTATGCCAAACTTAACTGTAAACCGCCTCGCGCGTCCCCGGCTGCACTTTCTAAAGTCTGCACGTCTCGTTCTATACCTGCCCGCCTATTTTTACTGGAGCAGGTATCTTGGGTTCGCTTAAATCCTATGTGGCCGACAATTAATCACAGCAGCGACAAAACTCTTGACTAAACATTTATTATTAAGAAGATTTAAAAAAAAAACATAAGTACACTTCAATTCATACTCGAACAGGGCTCAAATAAGACCGAGGACAAAAATAAATAGTGCCGAGCGGAAAACACCTCTCTCGGTCTCAACTCCTTTCCGAAGAATGTCCGTTCCCCGTTGTTCCGACCGGGCATCTCCTCTTCACCCCTCTTTGTGAGGGCCGGGGGGGAATCCCCCCCTCGGTCAAGTTTTCGCCTCCACGGGAAAATGTCCGCAGCTAGCGCGGGCGGAATCGCATCTCTCGCCCCCCTCCTGTAGAACTTCATGCAACATAGCTTATCCACCTTCTCTCGGGGTGTCCGTCTCCGGCCGCCGAAAAAATCCAGGGGCCATGTAAAACAAACTCGAGTCTTGAGTCTAGTATTACATTAACTTTTCACCAATAAAAATCGCTTCATATTATTAGTCAAATATTATCCTTTTTAATGTTCCTCATCTTTTTAAAAATGAGGTATCACTCTGTATCGCACTTTGTTGTGAGACTTAACATTGGAGTAACCTGAAGCATAACTCACTTTTCAACTTATTCCAATAAACCTTATCAATGAAATCCCATCACTTGTGTGTTAGATTATCTGTAGTGTTATTACTACTTCTTAACCATTATGCAACCACGTATTTCGGTTCTCAATCTTTGAGCGGTTAATCCAATTGGTAATTAATATGTTTGAAATGTTCTTCTTGTACATACAGTGACAATTTCGAAATGTTACAACGAGTAAAATTTGCATCTGTTTCTTATTCAGGTCAATAGAAAAGACACAGATAAAGTTTGAATCATAGTGTTATAGAATACCTAAAATTTCTTTCTTTTTTACAGAAGAATAATTACCTATAGCCATGCTATAAGTGTTCAATAAAACTCTCATTTCTCTTATTTCTCTTTTGATGAAGTCTTTTTAGAACAGCGATCAATATTTTATAAATATGACACAGAAATAATTTCATTTGCTTGTTTAGCAGCTTGCTTAGTTATCTGCTTTGTTATACATTCCACAAGGAAATTTGTTTTTGTCACAACAATTGGTTAAACTTTTCAAATTTTCATTTCCTTCCTAAAACATATTAGAAATATTCACTCTGTTATCGTCTTCCATATTTTTCAGGGACAAGGGAAATAACCAATACTGTATAAAGGAAAAGAAAACTATAAAGAGAATATAGGAATGTGTTCCTCATAAAGGTCATTCATAGAATAATCCCTTTGAAAAATGAAAAAAAAAAGTCTGCTCATGAGACTATTAGGAAGATGAATCGAATGTATTAGTATATAGATTTAGACCATCATCATGTGTTCAAGTACCACAATAAGACATTTTTTAAATAAAGGTGCAGTTTTCAAATCACATTCATATCTCTTTGAGAGGTAATAGCAACCCAGACATTACTAAAGAAAAATTCTACTACTAATGAAACTACTGTACTTGAGTTATTATTTAACAACACGTTCTAAGCTGATAATATATGAAATAACAAATATTTTCATGAGAATATATGTAACTAATTTTGTATTTACTGGAAATAACAAACTACTATTTTAAAGTTTAATAGGACGAAAATCGAATGAATATACAGAAAGTGTTAATTTAATAAAAATATGATGATTTCTACAACAGCATGTATTTTGCAATGCATGTTAAATGCACCGGTGTCCTGTCTAAAAAAACCTAATTTTCTTCTTGTAATTTTTTGTAGCTGTTTCCCTTCGAATGTACACATCTAAAATGGAGGCTTTGCATTCAAAATTTTAAAGAGTAGTTTTTGGAAGAAATGTTAATTTTATTTAAAAATTGCTTTCTAAATAATTCAGCTCATTTTTTTTTTTCATTTAACATTTTAATTATTTTTGGAAGATAGGTGGGTGGAGGCAGGGAGGGCTAAAAGTGTTTGATAATTTTTAAAAGTAAAAACAATTACTTTTAATTAATTTAATGAAAGGAGATTACAATCTTAAATACATCCTCCAAATTTTCCAACACTTGATATCATTTATAATTTTTTCACTTGTTATGACATTTTATGTTTTTTGAGTCTACCACATAAATTTACGTTTTCAGCCAGAGCATCGACTGAACACATGACGATTCACTCTCAATTACTGTGTTAACATATAAATTAATCTCTTAATACAAATATTTATAAATAAAATCCCATGATGCTTAAATTTTATCTCATCTCTAAAGTGGAAAGGTTGTTTTATTTTACTGCTGGAAAATTATTTAAATTTCCCATTTTTAACTGCTAGAGGAGTTCACACTAACTTAAAATTAAGATATTCATCAATATACACCTAGGAATCAAAACATTATGACCACTTTGGAGTTTAGATATTTCTTTCAAAATTTAAATTAATACTTGACGATTTTGTTCACCAACTTTGGTCATATAAAAAAACATACTTTAACTGAAAGACAATATTAAAGTTTAAAGGTTTTGTGCAATTAGGAAATCATCCATAAACTAAATAAACACAAAAAAATTATCACTGTGTATCATAAGTTGTAGGAAATGATTTATAACTTTCTCATAATATTTATCTTAAAATTGGCAATATTTACATGATTTTTCGGAATCACATCTCATATATTAAAGAAGTTTTCTGGAAAACAATGCAAGTTTTTCTATC
The DNA here is from genome assembly GCA_032207245.1 of Pardosa pseudoannulata. Classification (NCBI taxonomy): domain Eukaryota; kingdom Metazoa; phylum Arthropoda; class Arachnida; order Araneae; family Lycosidae; genus Pardosa; species Pardosa pseudoannulata. Next base: position 3,322,634 of record CM063503.1, on the reverse strand, counting down.
AGCTTTTTAATCATAATTTCTAAAGTCTCTTACAAAACTTTCAGAAAAGGCGTAGCTTTACAAGAAGAATATAATGGCGCAAAATAAGTTTTAAATAACGGAATGTCTGACGAGATATTAGTATATAAATGAAATACTATCTTACACTTAAAATATTCCAACACATAAATTTTATAATTCTCCAAACCATAGCTGAATGGGAAAGGTGCTGCACTTCGGTACTAGAGTTCGTGGGTTCGAATCCCACTTCTAACAGGGATGTTCGTAGCCGTTCGTAATGGGTTTTAAGCTGTACCTCCAGGTCTTGTTACCTCTCATGTACCAAAACATTAAATCGTAGCACTACAAACCAACACCAAATCTATTATACGATTCAATTTGGGTTAGTTTCATGATACTAGTCCAGTCAAGCTTTTTTCTGTAAAATTGAAAACTCTTTTAAGGCAAAATTGTTAAAATATTAATTCATATACTACATATTTTGACAATGGACATTTCATATAATAGCCTGAAAGTCCTCTTCAATTTTTGTTTAATAATTAGATACTATATGAAAGTACATTATTGTTCTCAAATACATTTAAATCGCACCATTCCTAGTTTTAACCAGTCAACTATGTCTTGCTCGATATCATGAAAATATTCCTTCCTACAGCAATGTTAAAATACAGTAGTACTCATATTTTTATTTTGAATTTATCTTTAACTCTTACAGAATTGTGTGCTGTTGCCGACTTTACTGTTTTTTGGGGGTGGGTGGGGAAGTATTTAGTAACTTCTCCTGTTTGTGAGAGGGAGAATTTGGGGAGGGAAGGGAAAGAACGTTCTTAGGATGTAATGACAATCCTTGGATGAAAGTAAAAATATTCAATTATGCACTTCTAGCATAAAACACATATTGTATCAAAATATACAATTTTCCAGCTAATTTTTATGAAAATTCCCCCCCTCCCTTAGAAAAAAAAATAATCTTACGAGCTGGAATTTTTTCAATACCATATTCGTAAACAGCGACTCGAAATGTATCAGAAACACCTTTTTATCCTCGTCAGAGGATTTTCATTCCGACCAGTGTTATTGATTAGAAGGAAAGAAATGAATTCAGAATTTGAGATTACGTCGTGCATTTGCATTGACATCTGAACTTTTGGGGCGCCGATGGGCCAAAGGCATTATAGCCCAGATATTGAAAATTAGAGGTAGTGATTATTAGGATTACTATTGTGAATTCAGTAATTGAAAAATAATAACAAAAAAATAAAAATAAACAAAACAAAAATTAAGGAAAACAAGAATTGAAGTTATTACTAAGTAAAATTTAAGGGAGAATGAAGAAATATAACTTAAGATCAACTAAAAATTCTTAACTTTGAAGGAAAAAAGGTAGTTTAAAATTAACTTTAAAAATATTAAATGAGTACCTTAGGTTTGTAAATCGTGAAAATTACATATAGCTCTGGAGAGAGAAAAGACCGATAAGTTACAAATAAAAATACAGTGAAAGAGCCGGTGAGGAAGATAGACAACCGGACGAATACTCGAGTGACACAGAGAAGTCACCCGTGGGCGACTACAATGATCACCCGGATCGTAGTTCACAATATTAAAAATTTCGTCATTATTAAAGGAATACATGATGGAAAATAATTTGATTGTAATGTCAAAGATCTCCTTCCAAACATGGTTGCTGTTGATTGGTTTGTCTTGGAAAGCTACGGTCTATAGCAGCGTTTCTCTACCTTTCGGTATTCGTGGCCCAGTTTTCAATCATAATTTTTATCCCGCCCCACGTATGCAATAAAATGTATACAACAATAATGTATATTAAGTATTTTTGATTCTGTTTATATATTATTTTTAACTTACTTCCAAAACAAGAGTAAAGGGAGCCAACGTTGGCGAGAAACCACATCTGGCATATTACCAAGCAGACTGTGAAGAGATGAAGCGAATGAGAGCGGGGAAAATTTATATATATTTCAATTAAACTTTTCAAATTTTCATTTCCTTCCTAAAACATATTAGAAATATTCACTCTGTTATCGTCTTCCATATTTTTCAGGGACAAGGGAAATAACCAATACTGTATAAAGGAAAAGAAAACTATAAAGAGAATATAGGAATGTGTTCCTCATAAAGGTCATTCATAGAATAATCCCTTTGAAAAATGAAAAAAAAAAGTCTGCTCATGAGACTATTAGGAAGATGAATCGAATGTATTAGTATATAGATTTAGACCATCATCATGTGTTCAAGTACCACAATAAGACATTTTTTAAATAAAGGTGCAGTTTTCAAATCACATTCATATCTCTTTGAGAGGTAATAGCAACCCAGACATTACTAAAGAAAAATTCTACTACTAATGAAACTACTGTACTTGAGTTATTATTTAACAACACGTTCTAAGCTGATAATATATGAAATAACAAATATTTTCATGAGAATATATGTAACTAATTTTGTATTTACTGGAAATAACAAACTACTATTTTAAAGTTTAATAGGACGAAAATCGAATGAATATACAGAAAGTGTTAATTTAATAAAAATATGATGATTTCTACAACAGCATGTATTTTGCAATGCATGTTAAATGCACCGGTGTCCTGTCTAAAAAAACCTAATTTTCTTCTTGTAATTTTTTGTAGCTGTTTCCCTTCGAATGTACACATCTAAAATGGAGGCTTTGCATTCAAAATTTTAAAGAGTAGTTTTTGGAAGAAATGTTAATTTTATTTAAAAATTGCTTTCTAAATAATTCAGCTCATTTTTTTTTCATTTAACATTTTAATTATTTTTGGAAGATAGGTGGGTGGAGGCAGGGAGGGCTAAAAGTGTTTGATAATTTTTAAAAGTAAAAACAATTACTTTTAATTAATTTAATGAAAGGAGATTACAATCTTAAATACATCCTCCAAATTTTCCAACACTTGATATCATTTATAATTTTTTCACTTGTTATGACATTTTATGTTTTTTGAGTCTACCACATAAATTTACGTTTTCAGCCAGAGCATCGACTGAACACATGACGATTCACTCTCAATTACTGTGTTAACATATAAATTAATCTCTTAATACAAATATTTATAAATAAAATCCCATGATGCTTAAATTTTATCTCATCTCTAAAGTGGAAAGGTTGTTTTATTTTACTGCTGGAAAATTATTTAAATTTCCCATTTTTAACTGCTAGAGGAGTTCACACTAACTTAAAATTAAGATATTCATCAATATACACCTAGGAATCAAAACATTATGACCACTTTGGAGTTTAGATATTTCTTTCAAAATTTAAATTAATACTTGACGATTTTGTTCACCAACTTTGGTCATATAAAAAAACATACTTTAACTGAAAGACAATATTAAAGTTTAAAGGTTTTGTGCAATTAGGAAATCATCCATAAACTAAATAAACACAAAAAAATTATCACTGTGTATCATAAGTTGTAGGAAATGATTTATAACTTTCTCATAATATTTATCTTAAAATTGGCAATATTTACATGATTTTTCGGAATCACATCTCATATATTAAAGAAGTTTTCTGGAAAACAATGCAAGTTTTTCTATCAGCTTTTTAATCATAATTTCTAAAGTCTCTTACAAAACTTTCAGAAAAGGCGTAGCTTTACAAGAAGAATATAATGGCGCAAAATAAGTTTTAAATAACGGAATGTCTGACGAGATATTAGTATATAAATGAAATACTATCTTACACTTAAAATATTCCAACACATAAATTTTATAATTCTCCAAACCATAGCTGAATGGGAAAGGTGCTGCACTTCGGTACTAGAGTTCGTGGGTTCGAATCCCACTTCTAACAGGGATGTTCGTAGCCGTTCGTAATGGGTTTTAAGCTGTACCTCCAGGTCTTGTTACCTCTCATGTACCAAAACATTAAATCGTAGCACTACAAACCAACACCAAATCTATTATACGATTCAATTTGGGTTAGTTTCATGATACTAGTCCAGTCAAGCTTTTTTCTGTAAAATTGAAAACTCTTTTAAGGCAAAATTGTTAAAATATTAATTCATATACTACATATTTTGACAATGGACATTTCATATAATAGCCTGAAAGTCCTCTTCAATTTTTGTTTAATAATTAGATACTATATGAAAGTACATTATTGTTCTCAAATACATTTAAATCGCACCATTCCTAGTTTTAACCAGTCAACTATGTCTTGCTCGATATCATGAAAATATTCCTTCCTACAGCAATGTTAAAATACAGTAGTACTCATATTTTTATTTTGAATTTATCTTTAACTCTTACAGAATTGTGTGCTGTTGCCGACTTTACTGTTTTTTGGGGGTGGGTGGGGAAGTATTTAGTAACTTCTCCTGTTTGTGAGAGGGAGAATTTGGGGAGGGAAGGGAAAGAACGTTCTTAGGATGTAATGACAATCCTTGGATGAAAGTAAAAATATTCAATTATGCACTTCTAGCATAAAACACATATTGTATCAAAATATACAATTTTCCAGCTAATTTTTATGAAAATTCCCCCCCTCCCTTAGAAAAAAAAATAATCTTACGAGCTGGAATTTTTTCAATACCATATTCGTAAACAGCGACTCGAAATGTATCAGAAACACCTTTTTATCCTCGTCAGAGGATTTTCATTCCGACCAGTGTTATTGATTAGAAGGAAAGAAATGAATTCAGAATTTGAGATTACGTCGTGCATTTGCATTGACATCTGAACTTTTGGGGCGCCGATGGGCCAAAGGCATTATAGCCCAGATATTGAAAATTAGAGGTAGTGATTATTAGGATTACTATTGTGAATTCAGTAATTGAAAAATAATAACAAAAAAATAAAAATAAACAAAACAAAAATTAAGGAAAACAAGAATTGAAGTTATTACTAAGTAAAATTTAAGGGAGAATGAAGAAATATAACTTAAGATCAACTAAAAATTCTTAACTTTGAAGGAAAAAAGGTAGTTTAAAATTAACTTTAAAAATATTAAATGAGTACCTTAGGTTTGTAAATCGTGAAAATTACATATAGCTCTGGAGAGAGAAAAGACCGATAAGTTACAAATAAAAATACAGTGAAAGAGCCGGTGAGGAAGATAGACAACCGGACGAATACTCGAGTGACACAGAGAAGTCACCCGTGGGCGACTACAATGATCACCCGGATCGTAGTTCACAATATTAAAAATTTCGTCATTATTAAAGGAATACATGATGGAAAATAATTTGATTGTAATGTCAAAGATCTCCTTCCAAACATGGTTGCTGTTGATTGGTTTGTCTTGGAAAGCTACGGTCTATAGCAGCGTTTCTCTACCTTTCGGTATTCGTGGCCCAGTTTTCAATCATAATTTTTATCCCGCCCCACGTATGCAATAAAATGTATACAACAATAATGTATATTAAGTATTTTTGATTCTGTTTATATATTATTTTTAACTTACTTCCAAAACAAGAGTAAAGGGAGCCAACGTTGGCGAGAAACCACATCTGGCATATTACCAAGCAGACTGTGAAGAGATGAAGCGAATGAGAGCGGGGAAAATTTATATATATTTCAAAGGAAAGCCAAACAGGGAGATAAAGTTAAAAGAATATGAAAGTAGAAAAATTCGTTAATGAAAGTTAACCTATGTGGGGGCCCTTCTCGATATTAGGCATGAGTACCAGTGTTTTTGGCTCTTCAGTGTAGTATGGTAGTAAAAATATGCATCTCAATAAAAACTTCAAATAAATTGCATTTCTTTTCAACTTTTAATTTCCTCTTCTATCCAAATAGTCAATTCCTTTAATTTTTTGTACCTGCCGTATGTTAATGATGCTATGGCTCTGCCTCGTTTCTATCATAATGTTGATTCAACTGAGTACTTGAGAGTTGTTTCGTTTCCATTCTTCCATTTTAAAATTTTAAAATTTGCTAGTTCATTCACTCTCTTAACTCTGCTAAAACCCTTGCACCTATTTTTTCAATTGAGATTTTTATTGTGTTTTAAACAATAAGGCGGAATTTTCGCGTTTTCTAATTTTACTTTTAAACTATAGAAGACATTTGGGGTCCTAATTTGTGATTTCTAATACGTTTTATATCAGACTCTTTAACATCTCTCGAAAGCTCTACTTTTCATCCGGTTTTGTGACGTTACAGTTTATGGAAACACCGAGAGCATATGTTGTTTATATAGGATAAGGAGACTTTTTAAATTGTTTTTTTTATGCAAATAATCGCATATAATAGAAAATTTTTATTATGTCTAATATTAAAAAGTTACATTCTAAATACTGTATTGTACTACTCTGTATGAATATAGTAATTAATTTCAATGAAAGATATATTTTAGCTTTCCTAAAGATTCCAGTTTACGTAAAACTTGGATTAGTGCTATGAAAAGAGTTGAGAAATCAAATAAATAAATCATCAAATAAATCATTTGGAGCGGTACGGTCTACTGTTTTGCTCACTAGGGGTAATGAGTACAGGATCTACAGCTTAAAGCCGAATCTGAATGGCTACGAACATCCATGCGAGCAGTGGGATTCAAACCTGCAAACTCCGGTACCGAAGAGCAGCACTCCACCGATCATCCATATTTCGCCAGGTTGTTATTGAAAACTTTGTAAATTGTTTCATTATATATACACCTGTGTTCTTTTTGAATAGATCTTAATGTTTTGATTTTTATTGTTTGAAATTTCTAGATTCGTGTGTTAGCCACAGACCTCCCAGATCAGGGTGGCACAGAGAAAAATGGGCCGCAAGACTGTCTTATACAGGAGCAGTTTGTTTCTCAACCAGCATCCATTCTGATACAGGAGGTGAGTACTTTCCTAGCTTTGAAAAATTACCAATATGATAATTAATATATTCCCTCTCTCCAAGTTAAACGGTTCTCTAAATAACCACCAAGGTATTTAACTCAAAATGATCAAGTTGATCATAGACCATGACAGGTGGTAGGGGAATCTCTTTAATCTTTTGGTAGCATATATATATATATATATATATATATATATATATATATATATATATATACCATAACTAACCAACTTAATTATGACTGTATTCTAAAAAATCTAATGATTCTAGTCCTGAAATTACAATTTTTGACGAAACCTTCAAAAACATTAAAATGCTTAGCTCAAATATTCTTATGCACCAAAGAGTTATTACACTATGATCACCTTCCAATTATAACAATGGAACTCACTCAGAAACAAAACCACTGCGAGTCGATAATGCACCATGTCATAAGGGTCGAATCGTCAGGGAGGGGTTCGAGGATCATTCCAATGACTTTCAAGTCATGTGCTGAGATTCAAATTTACCTGACATTAATACAAATGATCATGTGTGATCTCACCCTGGAAAACCAAATTCGTGCTGCCACGCTACCTTCTCTCAATGTGTTAGAATTGTAGGACCAGTTGGTGAACGCTTGGTACCAGTTATCTCCGACTAGCTATCAACTCCTTGTGGAGTCTATACCACGCTTTGATGGTTTTGAGGGCTAAAAGTGTTCCTACATGTTATTAATGGGATGGTCATAATGTAGTAACTCTTCGGTGTATCCTTTAAGTAACTTCAATTCTAGCTTGACCACACGATTAATCTTCTCACTGGATGCCTTTCGCCCACTAATTATTGTAAAAGCAAATGTTTAACAACTTTATATTTTTATTTTTAAATTTTGCTTTTTTTTTTGCCTGTCCTAATGCCTGTTCTTTATACAATATAGATATAACTTTAAGTTTTTAGTGGGTAGAAAACACCCATTACACACACACTCACGCGCACTCATATTTATATATGTGCATACATGTAATAGGTGTATTTTACACATTGCAACTTTAAAATATCTATTCTGAAGTTAATCCATGAAAGAAAATTATTTTTATCATCAAAATTTGAAGTTAAAAATGTTGAACTTATTGAGATAATCCGTCTTTGACTCAATTCTACTTTTTTACATTCACTTATATACTAACATGAGAGTATTAATGTACAACTTCAGTGTTCTCGGGTGAAGATGTAACGTGAAGAAGGATCACAGTCACGATAAAATTGGAAATTACTTTTCTTCTTTCTGGAGTAAATACTGATATATATAAATTGGGGTTCTAGTTCTCCCCAAAACAAGTAGAAATGTAGAGGATTTTCGGCTGGCACTGAATTGCCACGACGATCACAGTCGGGAAAATAAAAGATTAAATAATCTAACAAATGGGGAGGCTCTTCCAGGGTGCAATGCAACCCAATATTTTTCCCGTTCTGTATCCGAGACCCTGCCGCTGCTTATATGAGCGGACTTACGAGTCTGACGAACGCAATCACTAAAAAGCTTGCTCAGGTCAAAAGACGCGAAAGCTCCACGAGGTCAAAGCACCTACGTAAAAAAATGTCGAAAAGCCCCGAGTCGCAAAATTCTAGGCTTTTTATACCTGGGGGTCAATTACGGCCCAGCCAACCGTTTTTTTTTTTTTTTTTTTTTTTTTTTTTTTTTTTTTGTGTGTGTGTGTGTGTGTGTGTGTGTCCGTTACGATTCCAGTTACTTGAGAACACCAGCTAAGGTTACAGTTAATTTTTAGCTGAATTCTTATTCTAGCTGTCTCGACTCCGGAATTCGAGAGGATTCAATAACTTAACCGATTAGGGGCGTAACGCTTATTCAACATAACTGTCAACATCCCAGACTCTGTGACGCCATGCTATTGTAAACTGGTCAACAGGTGGGATTTCCGCTCAGCTGATGGGGCGCGTGCTGTGAACAAAGGAAAATCTTCCCAGTATACTACGGGGTAAGAGTATACTACGTGGGGAAGCCACAACCAAAACTAAGTTACGCAAAATAGTTATATCAGTTAGTTCAGCTATGATATGAACTTGGTGTTCTCGCGATCACAACAGATTGCAAGAATTAAAAGAAAAATAAAGGCCTGTCTCCAAAGGTCGTCCTCTTAGGTATAAAATCACCAACAATTTATTTTAGAATATAATTATCAAGAAGGTGATTAGTATGGTTAAAATATCACTACATACACAGATACACACACACATATGTGTGTGTGTGTGATTTCAGGGGAAACGAGAGAGAGAGAGAGATAGGAAAGGGAGTAGTTTTAGGAAAGCCTAACTTTGCTATATTTTAGTTTTTATAAGCAATTTAGCAATAAAAGAATCCGTTGTCAAAGCTGAGTCAATATTTTGAGAGTACATTGTAAGATTTAAAAATTAAAATTACTTAAATTTTGTTTGTAAAAGTGCCGATACAATAAAATTATATAAATTTAAATAACTAAATCTTTTCAAGTTATTTGTACGGAGTGTATCCATGTGAAGTAACATTCAGCATATAGTAGTATCAAATATTTTATTTTATTTTTGACCTGAGAACCTGAATATGATGTATTTACACTTAGCTCTTCTTTTCCCTTTTCGAAGAAAAATCTTTATTTAACCTCATATTACAATATTATTCAGATTCCGTGAAATATATTCCACATTTATTTGGGCTTGTAAATTAACTGACTTTTACTTTACCGCTAATTCAATGAATGAAAATCTGAATATCAGTTTTCCAGTAATTATTTTCCCAAAAAATAGCACAAAATGTAAGTAACAGATCCTGAAATCATATAATTAATTGTGGCTTATGCAATTTTACTTCTAAGAAAAATTATTTATAAGTGTAAAATGCAAAAATTTAAATCTTGAAAAATTCAATAATGAAATTTATTTACAAATTATTTTATTAAAATGTCTTTGTGAGATTAAAAAAATGCCATAAATAAAACGTAGTATAGATGCAATAAAGCTTACCATTTTTTAAAAATTAGAGTTTGTAAAAGAAAATTAATTTGGTCAAAGTTTTATCACGAAATAATAGGAAGTTATTAATAATAGGAGAAGCAATTTTAAATATTATTAAAAGCGAATACTGGGGGGAAAAATTATATTACTGCATAAAAGAACTTAATAAACATTTTTTAAGAGAAAAGTGTAAGAGTGTATCACTTTAAAATTTGGGAAACACTATCATTTAATTTTCCATTATTTATTAGAACAAGGAATGCTATAACTGCCTTCAATATGAGAACAAGCTTTGTAGTGATATTTAGAACAAGTATCGTGTATTCTCTGTAATATTTTAACATTTAGGAAATATAGTAGAAAAGAGCTAGTTAAATAATAGAATCCAATGATTTTGTATACTTTTACTCATTTAAATAAGTGATTTATGAATTCCTTAATTATTTTATGAATAAAAAATATCCAGACTTTAAACCCCCCGCATATATATATATATATATATATATATATATATATATATATATATATATATATATATATATATATATATATATATATATATATATATATATATATATATATATATATATATGTAATCCATTTTTTATAACACTCCTTCACAAGGAGAAAGCTCAACACCTATAAATAATGAGAATGCAGTCGGGCTTCATATTTAAGAGAACTCAGAAGTCTAATTTTAAAACTTTATTTCAGAGCGGCAACACCGCACATCTATCCTTCTGGACAAATACAATCAAAAGCCACAGAGTTCACTCTGCTCTGACACAAGTACACCCAAGAGCGCTGACAACAAGAATTTTCCCACAACAAAAACAGCTTAATAAGCGAATTAACTGCAGTATCAGCAAAACGCGAAATCATGTTTTGCCACCAGCTTGAAAACTGCTCTATAGACAGAAAGTTTACAGTTTTATGACAGAAATGAATGTTAAGTGGAAAATATTCCGTTGATTAAACCATTTAGAGGCTGGTAAAGATATTTAAATGAATTAAAATTGGAGAGAGGAGGCTTTTGAAGAAATATTAAAGCTAAATAATTTTGATATATTACATATATATATATATATATATATATATATATATATATATATATATATATATATATATATATATATATATATATATATATATATATATACATTTCTTAGTACAGTTCGTGAGAAAATTAAATTTTTTTATTTCCGTTTCGTCTATAATGAGATATGTTCTATGTCTTACGCATATATTAATTTTTTTTTATATTTTAGTATAAAACGTTTGAGTCGAAATTCGAATTTTGTTACTTTATCAATATTTGATATAAACTCTGAAGCATCTAATAAAAAAATAAGTGTGAAACCGATCCAAGCAATAAAGAAAGTCCGACGTGAAAATAAATAAATCCATTAATGTCAAAAGTGTTTAAAAGCAATTACTTTTACAAGACTGCACCCTTTAACATTTTTGAAAGCTGAATGTTAGGGTTATTAATCATTTATAATAATACGTAGCACAAGAGGAATTATAATAACTCTAATTTTAGACTTCAGAAGTTAACTTAATCTTTAATAACTTATTAAAAATATCCTTATGAAGTCTGGAAGAAAACTGAGTCAAAATGGGGATAAAATTAAAATTCACGCTACGTTTACGCTCATTATGATCTAGTAAATGTCAAAGCTTCGTTTTCCAGGGAAATTTATATTCATATCACACTTACATGATGAGAGATTTAGGTTTGCATATGACACCAGCGTAGGCATAAGATATAGTGATAAGAGACAGGTACTTAACTTAAATACCTACTTTTTATTCATTTAAAGTGGAAAGGCATGCATTAGATCTTCTGTTTTTTGTCTTGAATTTCTTTTGTTATAAATAGTAATTAGTGATTCAAGGACTTAAGTGAATAAAAAAGGATGAGCAGCAAAAATTTCTGTTTTATAATCAATTATGAAAAAAAATTCTTTCGAGGTATTCATAATTAAAATTTATTTTTTATTTAATTTACCGCTTGTCCTGATAGGGGAAGTATTCTCGAAGGAGCCGATGAACCTCATTAAGAAGCATCCTGTTGTGAACAAGATTTCTGATTTAAAGGTAGAACTGTACAATAACGGTTCCGAAATTATCTTTTGATGGGTTTCCAGCTGCAGCCTGGCAATCTAGATGATGAGTCTGCTGACAGTGCAGCTGAAAATGCTATTGTGAATCTCAGACAAAGTGTTCCTGTTATCGACCTTATAACTTCTGGGGGTTCTTTATCTTCAATTACAAAACGTCTGGAATCTGCAAGTGAATAACAAATTATATTATCTAATAAAGCATATGTTTTATTGGCCCGGCCCTTAACACAGACGAGCAAACGCTGTTTTCGCGACTTCAGATTGGACATACTCGCCGCACCCATTTCCATCTGCTTTCAGTTTGTGGAAGCTGAAATGCTTTGACTAATAGGTACATTTTAGTCGAATGTTCTAATTTTAACCATCATCGTCTCATATGTTTAAAAAGTCCGTTTAACTTAATAGGATTTGATTTAACCGTTTGAGTCCCAAAGGGTCTTGAAAAAACACTGTCGAAGAATCCCGAACTTTGCTTTAGCTACAAGGATACGAAAAGACCCAAGCAGCGCTATAATGCTTCTTTTATTTTATGGCGATAAATCTCAAGTGACGAGATAGCATTTCTTCTACTTTATGTATTAAACATATATGCTTCAATATTGCACTGTTATTATAATATTGTGCCTATTGTAAAATGTCTTATTTACATAAAAAGAGGCGATGTGTGATGTACTTGCGTTAGTATATCTGGGCATGTTTGACTGCGAAAGTCGAGGGCACACCATCAGTGGTCCACAACACTCGGAATATTATGGGTTTTCTCAACATACAAACTGAACAGCGAGATTGCTCTGTTGGGACTCAAACGGTTAAGATAAATCTCACCTAAACCTTTTTAGCTTTAAAAACACTTGAGCTTTTAAACTTTATATTATACTTTTAAGATTTACTATCAGCTTTATTTCATAGTCTTTGTGAATTCACTTTTTATCCTTCACATTTTCGCTTTTACTCTTGTATTGTCCTATGTTCTATACCAACATTTTATTCCGTCAACTCTGGTCTTATCTTTCAAACTTACTTCTTGCGCAATTTATCCTATTCTAGATCTTCTGCCTAAAAGTGGCATAGATCCTTAGAGGAAAAATGCCTGGAATCTGCAAGTCAACAACAAATTATATTCTTTAAAAAACGATATATTTTATTAGCTTAACGTTGAGCGTACACAAACTGTCGTTGTCATCAAGCTCAAATTACATTACATGCTAGAGAATCTCAATATTTTACATCAATCTCAGACTAAGCGAATTTTATGACTGATTATGCATGAATATTCAACTTTCCAAATCAATGATAGGATATTAAGGTACCTAGATTTATCTTGTACGTTTCCAGAATATACAGAATGATATTTTAATCGTCTGGCAGTATTCGAGCCGGAAACAAAGATATTCAAGCTTTATCGCTTACTAAAGTTTTTTTTGTCCTCATAAATAAGAAATTAGAACAAAAGAGGTTGTTTGATTCTAATTTTACATAATTTATGTCCTTAGTCTCTTTCCTTTTGTTTATATTTTTTTTTGTTTCGTGGAACAAAAGCTTTATTATATCTAATGTTACATAAATATTTAATTATGAATAACTAATTAGTGATACTGAAGCAATTAATCAGATCATAGTATAGTACAAAATGCAAAAAAATTGCTTTGTGTGTTTCCTTATTTAAGTTGTTTTTGCTTTATTTATGGTACATTGAGGCACAAAGACTTTATTCCTTCTAATATTCCACACATGCTTAACAGATTGCAGTAATCAATCCGATAATAATGCTGTACTGAGGTACTTTCCCACGGTGATCTGCACGTGCATGCACAGCTGTGGGAGTATTTTCCTAGAAGAATTTAGGACTTCAATTGTTCACGTCAAGTTTAGGGACCCCTGCAGAGAAGGTATAGATCACGGAATGGCAGCTTAACGGTCAAGCTCGCACAGAACTGTAACCGTGAGTTATGGGAGCAGGGGCTAAAAAGTAATGTCAGCTTCCACAAAAAGGGGCTACTTTAATGAGCCCACCTGCACTCCCGAAGGGCATGAGATGTGGGAAAATTTCCCGAAGACAAGGGATTGGATAGGAAAAAAAAGGGGCGTTGGGACCGAGGTGGAGTTTTCAAATGAAGTTAAGGAGAGTAGTGGAAGTCGGGAGTCGAGAGAAGTGGGACAAGGATCCACCAGCACCAACTCGTCCCGTGCACCCGGACCGACACCGTCCCGTTCACTATCACCAACTAGTCCCTTGCGCCCTGTCCAACACCGTATGAGAAAAGCCTCTACCTGACCCTCTACACCAACTGAAGACTGACGTAGGGAGAAAAGCGCCTGCCTGCTCCCCTGTGACTTTATTGGAGGTAATTTACAAAATAATATTTACAGTCACTTAACTTAGGCCTCTGTTAATAATAATAACTCCTTATAAAGAGTATTGTGATAATTATAGTGTAAATAGAAGACATAAATAATTGATGATTATAATATATGATAACCAAGGATCTATTTGTAAATGAATGTATAGAATAAATGTCTGAATCTCAATATAAAGTATTATATTTTTTCTGTGTTTCCCCCTTGTAACGAACACTGGTGTATAGGTTGTATGTACATTACAACAAATGCATTCATAACTGAAAAACGTAAACATTATAGAGTTTAATAATGATTTATTCCTATGATAATTCAAAATGCTTGATTAATTAAAATACTATCTATGTTCCGCTTTCAAGAATTTTGTTCCAATACCTTTTATTTTCCAGAAGAAATTTCGGATCAGTCCAAGTTGTTATGAGAATAATCCCATTTATATTATTTTCAGTTATTACATTGTAATAGCAATAGTATTTTACGACCACTTCCCAGATTAAAATAATTTTTCAGACTAACTTATTATCGTAGTAATTTTCATGTTCAATAGTTGATTCTTCTAGTTCCGTCATCTGTCAAGTCATCTTAGTGTTTAACTTTAATTAACAACTAGTGTTCTGGTTTCGTACACAAATGTAATAAAATTCGAAATGAGCTTCATCCTATGAATGTATTTTTTTATGCAGCCCTATGCAATGTTTTGAAAATCTCATTGAAAAAGCACAGTTTTACTCGAAAATGAATTTATCATTATAGGATTTTACAAATAAATTTGTTGAACTTACTTATATATTGTTGTTGTTGTTTTTAATGCCATTTGGACAATCAATTGTACAAATTAAGGCCAAGAGATGAGCCTCTCATTGGAAGAGCGACCTTAAAGGTAAAAAGGTATTGAAAGAGCAAGGTAAAAGAACGACTTTATGCTAAAAGTGGGTGTTTTGGAGACTTGAGCCTTGAAACCACAAACCTCCGGTTATGATTATCTATTGCACAATACTTATTATCAAAACAGTTCCAGCAAATAGTTTGACTTGAATTGTTTTGAAATAAAGCAAAATTTAATAAAAAAACTCATTTTGAGAAAAAGGTAAAAGTATAATTTAACTTTAAATCCAACCTATAAAATATTTTGATATTTATACAAAATTTAATACTCCTGTGAAATTAAGGAATCATTCGTTGCGTTCAATACGATTTTTAAAACGCTCTGCGGAATACAATGTTTACAGTTTTAAGTTATAACGGCTAAACTTTTGTTCATTTTAGTTTTTACTGTTAGATATTACATTTTTACGACTGATTTTGGTTCTTATGAGTAAGTTATAAAAAGAATAAAATATCTTTATAAGTATGAATAACTTAAAGTTACATTTTTTTAGCTGATTTTGGTTTGAATGTATAGGTTTGAGTAACAACGGCTAATTTTTTTATATCTTTCATGTCTGTAACTAAATATAATTATTGTAAAGTAATTTATACTTTCTTTAAGTAGTAAAATTTGAAAAAAATTATTACTATTTAAAAAAATCATGAAAATTGCAATAAATGTGTTTCTGGTTTTTTTTTTTTTTTAAGTAAGGAATAAGATTTTATAGAATAGAATATTCATGGAAGACTTTTTGAAATGTTCTTTTGCATTTAATTTTCGATTTTCCTATTTGTTTTCATTTATCGTTTATAGATATCCATTCGAAATTTTAAAGATTAAGTGTTTAAAGATTAAGTGTGCTTATTTTTTCCAACATTTCTTGTCTTTAACTATGTATAACTACTTCTATATAAAAGTTCTATAATTTCTTATGAAAGTTAAATTTTCTTTCATTCTATGTAATAGAAAAGTTAAAAACTTCTATCCCGGGAAACGCCGGATACAATCAGCTAGTACAAATATAAAATATTAAGTATTCAAGATACATAAAATACCTTTCCTGCTATTGCAGCTAGTTCTAACTTTGAGATGAATTTATTTCTTATCCCCGTTTAGAAAATGAGTCATATTTAATCAGAGTTAAATCAGTTACATTTTTGCTGGTTATAAATAATTTTGCAAGACAATTTTATTCAAATTGAGGACTACATCTCATGATAATATTAATATTTGTTTATTAAAAGTTTTTGGATTTCAAAATATTATATAAAAATGTATAATTTAATCTTAGGTAGAAAATCAATTATTGTATTATAATAATAATTTAAAATAAAAATATCAAGAAAATTTAATAAATATAATGCCATTAAATTTAGTAATTAAGTTATTTTTTATTGAGGAATTTCAGAATTTTTCCACAGTAGATCTTTTAAATTTTCAATTTAAGCATTTTTAAAAATTTTAAACTGCCACATACTAACTGTAATGGTATGGTATAAAGTTTCATTTCGTTTTTAGGTTTCATGATAAATACACATGAAAAGAGTGGAACCTACCAAATGAAAAATACATATAATAAGAATATTAGATCTATAAGTACTCTAATTTGATTAATGTTATTGGAACTATTTTCCGTTGCTTTGTAATGATTTCATTTTACTATTTATCAGAAGCCAATACCTTAAAATAAAAGCAATCAGTATAAACCTCTATTTTGCGAACTTTTCTTTGAAATAAAAAATATATTGGGAATTTCTTCATAAAACAACCACATAGCGAGGTACATTCTCTATTAAATGTACATTTTCCCATAATCTAATATTTTCCTCCCTATTTATATAAATATTTCTTGACATTTCAAATTTATTTCTTCTTTTAACACGTATTATGAGGACCAATGACCATGAACTGCTGTTATTAAATAAAGTTAATTTTTTTATAAAAGATTTTTCTAACTCAAAATACAGTATATTCCTAGATAACGTATTTTTTCTTCTTCCTTCTTCTCAAAGATTTCTTTTTGGTGGTTAAAATAATTAAAACAAATAGATATTAATTTATACAAAGCGTATGATTAGTTACTTTTCAAAATTATGTATTTTTCTGAATATCTGTTTATGTACTTTAAAACTGGAATCTCTATTTAGCGAACATTCTGTACAATTTTTAAGGGATTTAACGATTTCGTTAAATAGAGGACCGACTGCATTTATTTTCGAGGGTTGGGGCATAAGTCATGGCAACTATTTTCTTTCTTGTAAAAATGTGAATTGATCAGAAACATATATGTATCTTGTGGAAGTTTTGCAGGCATAGTGTGCATGCAGAACAACAGATGGCTCTGTGATAGCGAGTAGTAGCGTAGAGAAGTCTGTGCAATCAATCAGTTGGTGAGTGTCGTGCAAGGTGGAAGTAACCCGTGTTGAGCAGCGCGCTTACATCAAAGTAGCCTTTCTCCGAGAGAGAAATGCGATGGAATGTCACAATGAATTAGTGAAAGCCCTTGGGAATTAATACTCGTACAGTAGCATGGATATTAATGCCGAACAGTAATACCGTACAGTAGCACGGTGGTTGGGAAAGTTTCAGCAAGGACATGTGTCCACCAGTGATGAGCAACGTTCGGGCGACTGGTCAGTGTGCGGACCAACGTGGCACGTACCGTCATCGAGCAGCTCATGAAGACAGACGATGGACGCTACTGGAGTTAGAGAAGGTATAACAATGAGTTACACTGCTGGACAACGCCAGCGCGGGAGACTGACAGAGGAACGAGGGCGATGTCAGTGACACCCCCTTCGACCCCATTGGACAAGAGGGTTTGCTAACGCGGGTCAGTCGTCTTTGGCCCTGGCAACAGCAGCCTTTGAATTTTACTCGACAGATTTGAAGGCCCCTTCAGAAAAAAAGCAGGCCAAGACGGAGCGAACGAAGAACTTCAGCAGAGGCAGCGAATGCTCAACCATTTGTTCATCTGAAGATAGCGTCATCAGTGGGAGTTGCTCCAACATTCCAGCAGTTTACGGCTTCTCCATATTGAGATTGAATACATTTTATTTGCGTCACCAGATTGTTCAAAAATAGATTTGTAAATAAAAAAGTTTGTAAAAGAGCAAGTCTTCGCTCGTTTCTATCTGGTGTCTTAATTCTTTGTGCTATCTCAACAGGCCTGGTATAAGTCATTGGTACGTAATATTTTGTGCCGTGACCAAGATACCAACTTGGGTTCGAGAAATGCACTATCCACAGGATATTGCGTAATGAGCTGCACCTACGCAAAATCGCATCGCTGTGGGTACCGCATTCACTGACGAAGTTCAAAGGTGGGTGCGCTATGCAATATGCTCCAACCACCTTGCATGCTGGCAACAGGACGAAGATCAATTCTTGTCCCGAATAATCGCCAACGATGAATTTTGAGCCAGGACATACGAACCAGAACTGAAACGTCAGGACGCGGAGTGGCGACATGTTGGATCGCCAATGAGGCAGAAGTTCTGTCAGAATCCTTCCCCAGTCAAATTGATGATGATCGTCGTGTATGAAGTCAGGAGTGTTGTTATTTGCCACTTTGTTTCATATGGCAGAACAGTGACAGCACAGTACTACAGAGACTGCCTGGTGCGACAGGTACGACGTGGCGTGAGGGATAAACGTCCGGATCAAGTGGACAGTGCAAGAACCCTGCACGACAATACAAAAGTACATAAAGCAGAGTGTGTAGGGCAGCAACAGCGACGTTGGGGATGGGCAGAATTGGAGCACCCACATTTCGCCTTGTGACTTTGATCTCATTCGAAAGATTAAGGAACCACTACGTGGTAGGCGATTTGCAACACAAGAGGATATTGTTAATGCTGTGCGCCAACCGGTGATCCGATTTACACATGGTGTGGCAAATGCTGAGGGTGGTGGTATTCAGCGCCTCTCACATCGTTGGAAACGTATGGTGACTGTAGCAGGGGACTATTTTGAGGGTCTTTAAGCCCAGGGTTGTCATGTCAACTTCATGTGTACTGTGTTGCCATTTTTTTGCACCGTGAAGGTCATATTGCCCTGTATACTACCGTAATAAATTAGTGTGTTACGATATTTCAATGCTATCCATTGTCTACAATGTCCTTAACACTTTGTCCTTTCGACTGTATATGTCACATTTTCCAACAGGACTGGTATTTTTAAGAAAATAATAGTTGACATGACTTTTGCCCTCGTAATATAATAGAAATTTAAAAAAAATATTACAGGAGTAAGTATAAAACCAAGTTAGTGTGTAATTGGAAGTATATATTAATTTTAATGTCAGATAAACAGCTTATGTTAATTTGAAATGAGGTTTGCATATCTTAGATGCAAGTAAACTATAGACAAATAAAGCTATGCTGTTTAGCTAAACTGGATTGGAATTTACATTACATGTATATGGTAAATGACAAGGATATGTTCCTAAACTGCTTTTTCAAGTATATGAATACTCGACTTAGTACTATTAATTGGTTCTTGCAAGTATGGCATTAAATAAATTCGCAGAGTAAAATATTACTTCTATAGGAAAATAGATAATTCTTTTCTACCAAATTTGGTTTGAACAAAATTATTTGTACATTTACCTAAAATTATTGAAAAAAAAGTCGAAGAGTAAAAATAAAGAATCAATTTTATTTCTTAATGCTTGCTAAGGAAAAGTTAAATCTTTCTATAACTAAAAATAAGTTAAAGCTATTTTAGCACCATTTTCCCCCCTTTTCTCTTCGCCTATCATGCCATAACTCAGAATATCCCACTTGTATAAATCTTCTCAATCAATTCATAAGCTCTTCCAATGTAACTGAATAGTTCTTTAAAACTATTTCATGTGAATATTTTTTTTATTTGCACACTTACTTCAAATTCAGTTTCTTCTATGCTCATGAGAGATTTGTCGTCAAGGAAACGATAATCAGTTTCAATACAGTCCATGTTATCGGTAGTATCCTTTGAGTCGAAGCCTAAATCAGGCCCAAGTTTCACAACATTTGCTTAAATAGATCCCTTTGTGAATCGAAGCCAAAAAATTAATTTCCATTAAAGTAATGTAGAATAAAACTATTTGTATATTTACATTATGTGATAACTCAGAGTATAATTTTATACTTTTTGTCTTATTTCAATTCTTCCGTTTTCAACTAGTATAACTTTTACGATCTATTCATAAGCTCTTTCAATAATATTGAATAATTATTTAAGACTATATCATGTGTTACACAAAATCGCATTTTATACTTATATTTCTAATTCTGGCTGTACATTCTTATGATTATATATATTTATATATATATATATATATATATATATACATATATATATATATACACACATATATATATATGCATATATATATATGCATATATATATACACACATATATATATACATATATATATACATACATATATATACATATACACTTACATATATATATATATATATATATATGTGTGTGTGTGTGTGTGTGTGTGTGTATTACATGAATGTTATCTAGGTGATTATTTAATAAATAAATAGTCACAATAAAGTTGTCATTTTTTTGTCAACACGTATAGGAACTACTTACTCTTAATTTATAGTTTATATAGTTATGTGTTCTTAAAGTGATTTATGTTTAATGCAGGTTTGTGACTTTTTAAGAAAGTCATTTCTTTTCCTCGTTTCGTAAAATTCAGCCAGATTATCATTACAAAATATTTAACTGATATCCCATTTATGCTTCCTTTTGTTATTTGAACATATGATAGTATTTGATTTACAACTATATACATGGTATAAACTCATTTAAATGGAATTTAAAATACATTTATATTTTGCACGATAGACATATTTTGGTGGACACTTCTCAATCCCACTGAAAATCAAGTTTTATATCTAAGTTTTCCCTTAGTACATAAAATATTGGTGAATACGTTAGGGATGTTTACATTTTAAAAATTTTAAATTCAAATTTTGGGACTGAAAACTTTCATACAATGCACATATCAAATCTGATTCCTGAAACATTTCTTTTATCTCTCAGAAAAATAAAAGATGCTGGAAATATTTTTGACAAATATTTTTACCACACGCAAATACAATTCAAAATATTTTTATTTTCAATGTGTTCTCTTATACGCCTTTTTGTTGGTTACCTATCAAAATAAAATTATTCACATTTCCTGATGAGAAATGCGCATCAAAGTTTTTGAGACGTTGTTTACACACAAAAAATATCGCCATCTGTCATTGTCTATTTAGATTAATAGATAGGAAAACGCTCTTTGCTCATTAATCATTCTTTCTCTTTGCACCTCATAATTATCTCAAAGACCGTCACGAGACTTTAATCGCTAATGAGTGTTCCGGATTAAATTGTTGTAGTAAAATTCCAAATCCCGTGATAACGGAAAGGTGTAAACCCTGACTTGTTTTATTAAATTGTATAATTATAATATTTATATAGTTATGTAAATTCTTTAAGGACTCTAAATATCTCTAAATTTCTAATATATTTATGCTAGTAGCTTTGTTCTATAGTAATTCCTAGTAATTCGTTGTTTTCTGAATGACATACTAAGCATACTTAAATCATCACGCCCTATTTAAATAACAATCGTGTACATGTTTGAAATGTTCGTATTTCCTCATAAGAAATATACAGAAAAGTTTTTCAGACATTGTTTATCTACTGATGAAAATATATCGCTATCTCTCATTCTCTACGAAAATTAAAGGGTTTTCGTTCATTAACCATTTTTTATCTTTGTACTTCATAAATACATAAAAGATTGCACAAGGCTGTAAATTCTAACGAATCTTCGGATTACACTCGTGATTTTAAAATTCTGTATTCCATGATACAAAAGAATTTCATTACATCTTTTATTAAATTGACAAATTATAAAATTTAAGAAGGTTCGTAAACAATTAAAGATCTCAAAAGATCTTAATATATATTGCTCAAAGAATTATGGAAGAATGTACAAAATACGTAGTAAAACTATAGCAGTAGATATGGATAAGCATAAAAAGGGAATGGAATGTATACTTAAGTGTGTTACCATTAACAAATGGCCAAAATATTTTGGGTTGATAGGATGTGTGCTGTTTCTAATAGTTGGCAAAATTCTACATCTGCTTTCCATCGATGCGATGATGTATCCGGCTTTATTCGAGAAGGTCATTCTCCAACTACTGGTCACCAAATTTACTGATCCTGCAATCTGCCGTCCGAATATGTTTCAATGAATTTCGATCGGATTTAAACCAGGAGAGTTTGGTGGAAACTCCATACATTCGAAAACTTGCGTTTAACCCTTTCGTGGGCCCTTTATTTCTCTTCTGAATATCTTCCGGATTTACCTGTTTTATTGTCTATTAAGCAATAGAATTTAAGGAAATATACTTTATTTTTACAAATTTTATATTTACATTTGAATTCTTGGGGGTCAAAAGACAAACTCACATAAAACTATTTATAATCATGGAGAAAATTATATATAATAGTGATTATTTGCCATTTAAAGATCAGATAACTGTTGCAATCACGGTCTGGATACATGTAGTGGGTCCTCTTTTCTTGAGCCTATGCTCTACTTTCTTGTTGGCAACCAACTTTGGCATGACTTTCCATACTGGCTAAGTGCACACAATCCAGAATAGCACATTTCTCTGCGTGGAAGCTAGCAGGATGGCCTTTCCACTTTCTTGAGAAATATCCATCTATTAGCTGGTGAACTACTGCTATAAGGAATACCAGCAGATCTATAGTCTATTTTGCACTTGCCGCATGTGTATTTAGTGAGATCAGTAAGGGGGAAAGAAATCTTCCCATGACCCACGAAAAGGTTACAGCAAGTTCTTCACAAGTCGATTTTTGTGAGGTAGGGCATTGAAATTTCTTATTTTGAGATATGGAAACGAAATAGATCCATTGAGTGTTGCATTACGTTTAATAAATACTATCAAATGATGAAAATGATCCGCGGTAGCTCAGTCGGCACAGGCAGCGATCTCGTAACTGAAAAATTGCAGGTTTGGTCTGGAGCCGGAATAAGATCCGCCATATTAAAGGTGACTGGGACACTTAAAGTATGCTCGTGGTCACAAAGTCCTCCAATTCTCAAATGGTATCTCTTGGGGTGTCAGGAAAAGCCTGGGGGTCGTCTGCTTGATCAATGCTTCCAAATTACGAGGACCCAGCATGGGTAATGTTACTCACGTCCGTAGGGTAACTTAATCTAAACGTGCTCCTCGGGAGGTGCTAAATGAGTAACAGGTTAGCAGCCTTGTTAAGGCGTTAGGATAAGGTCTGTATCGCCTGCTGAAAAATTAAATGATGAAAATATGTTTACGCTCTTATATATAAAGTAGCTCCTATTTTTAAGATAATGAATTGTCTAAATGCTGCTGTCATCGTGTCTCTAAAAAACGAAATAATTTATTGCTTCTCTATATACATTTGTATCGCTCACTCTTTCTACACAAACAAGCACATATATATTGTTCTAGAAAATATATTTGACAAACACATCTACCACTCAAAAATGTGATTAGAAATATTTTTATGTTGAATGTTTTTTTTCTTACACTTCGGCAATCTTTTAGTTACTTTCCTTCGAGTCAATTTATCCTTCTTCTCCGGATCGTATGTGTAGGGAAATTTTTTGTACGTTGTTTACAATAAGTAATATCGCCTTGTGTTATTGTGTACAAAGATTAATAGATGGATAAGCGCTCTTCGCCTATTGATCATTCTTTCTCTTCACACTTTATAAATATACTAAAGGAAGGCATGATGTTTTATCTTTAAATCTAGGTTGTTCTACATTCCACTTGTGGAATTAAAATTCCAAGACAACAAAATAGAGTAGATCCCTTTTGTGCTTTTTTAAATTGATAATTTACATTATTTTCGGAGGTACGTTATCTATTTAAGATGTCTAAAAAGCACTTAAAACCCTGTGTATATAAGTAACTGATTTGATGTATAGTATTTCCTTATCGGTGAAATAACACAGTATATAAAATTTCTATGAAGGATAAATAACTTTTGTGCACCTCTATCGCTCTCTTTATACACACACTCATATATATATATATATATATATATATATATATATATATATATATATATATATATATATATATAGGGTGTAACGAAACTAATGGTTTTAACTGTAACTTCTCAAAACAAATAGCTTTCCTCACAAATTAGAGGATCGGATATTAAAAGACAAGCAGCGAGAGGGTGTATTCTCTAGTGAGAATGAAACGTCGCCTTTTCAAAACCCGCTATTCAGCTGCTATTTGTCACCAGAGATGCAGGAATATTCGAACAGAATTGACGCTTATATGCATTTAATATAAGGAGATGACTTCATACAGTACTGATGCAGATGCTATGAAGCTTTAACAGGAGGGATTTCCGAACATTACTCTGCCCAATCAGAGAACATTTCATTGCTCGTATAGACAAATCTTCGAGACAGGATTGAGTTTTGGTCAAATACATGATGTAAGTTCCCAAACGACTGGGAGAGTGGTAATGCTACGAATACGAGCACATTCTTAGAGATTGTGCAAATCTTCTTAGACATTGCCTTTCTGAATCGATATATTAGACCTAATGGGCTCGGCCATTTACCTCAATCACCCGATAAGTCCTTCCTGGATTTTTGTGTTTAGGAACAGCTATAACGATCGTTTATTAGATCCACCGAGTCAACAGAGGATTATTTTAGCTGCATTACCGTCGTGACTACAGGCATTCATATAATTCTATAAATATTCCAACATTTGTGGGATTCACCGAGCTGCCCATATGACGCCTGTATAGCAAACAGCTTGTGGTAACTCATTTAAACATATTCTTTTCAGTTTTCAATAATAACATTTCTTTGTCCTTTATTGCTTCCCTTTATTGGGCCCTCCATTTATATCAATGTGGAACCTCTTGCGACTAACTATTTGCTTTCTGACCGTACATTATCTTTGATTAATTGTATTTTTTGGCAAGTTCTATCCTGCCTTAGAGTTATAGCCATTAGTTTTATTAGTTTTGTTATGTCCCAAATAGATGCTTATGCTATATATATATATATATATATATATATATATATATATATATATATATATATATATATATATATATATAGTATATATATATATATATATGTATATATATATATATATATATATATATATATATATATATATATATATATATATATATATATATATATATATATATATATATATATATATATATATATATATGTCAGGTTTGGAAATTGGGGAATTAAAATGAAGATAATTATTACCCAAAACACATAGAACTAATTAATATTACGTCAATGAGGAAACACGCGAATGTCTCCTGAAGAGTAATGAGAAAACAATACAGGCGCAAGGTTTTGTAGCGAAAAATATAGATTACGCAAGCAAAGGTTAGACGCTTCCGTTAGTGGATCTGGGTAGAAGGCATCTCCACGCTGTTGTCTGTTCAAGTAGAACGAAGGATATGAAACTAATGACGTAACCAATCTCTTTCTCTATATTCATATTAAAATAAAGACTTTGTTAGTGTACTGGAGTGTTGTGATTACTATGACGAGTCATGCCACGAGCCAAGCAGGATTTTCGCTGTGTCAATGGAAACCCTAAAGTAAAATTTTTTGTTCGGCTGCAAATCGGATTAAAAAACAAACTTGGATAAAACATTGCAACGGATTATAAAGGAACTGTGCAGGCGAGTGTGAAATGTCTTTGGCCTAGGATCTTTAACATTTAATTTGACTTACATTCCAATTCACTTCAAAATTTGCTTTGTATTTTAAAAACTAAAGAATGGCGCTCAATGATGATTCTATGCTTGAGGAAGCTTCTGGATCGTCTATGAAAGACTTAAAATTTCATATGTTTGACTACAATAAATGTAATTCGTTGACAACATTTTTTAAATCATTAGAGACTTTTTGTGAAACCTGTCAGTATAACGAAGAGTGGAAAAGAAAGCATTTATGTCATTATTTATTAGAAGATGTATTAAAATTTTATTTTACAAATGAGCTGAATGTTCTCAGTTATAATGAGGCAAAAACATATTTAACTAGGATTTTTAAAATGTCAAAGTAGGAAACTCTTGCATCATTTCATGCATTAAAATTCGGTTTTGGTGTTGACATTTTGGGTTTCTACATGGAAGAACTTTCACTCGCGTAAATACTAAAAATCTAAAGACAAGGATTTAATCGAATATTTAAATTTATCCGTTCCAACTGAACTCCAAAGTTTTAGTTTTCAAGAATTTTGAAAACGCCAATGAATGGTTTGTGACGTTACGAAGACTGTTGCTGTCATCGGATGGAGGCGGCGAAGCAAGCCGGAAGTTCAGCGGTCAGCGCCCAACGACAGAGGGCGAGGTGGTACGACGTTCGTTCAACGTACGGGGAGAAAATGCAGGATTGAGAGGGCTGCACCGACAAAATTTTACCGGAGCTCCAAGTACCGGGGCGCCTGTGACGGAATTGTGATCGGCGTTTTCATTAGCGAAGGGGAGAAGATTGGCTTGTCAGGCAAGATTACAGAACTCAACCAACAAACTGGAACAGATAATTCACATAGTGACGGATGGCAATCATTGAAGGACAGTTAAGTGGGAAAAGCTCTCTTTACTTGTGGACACAGGTAGCACTTTATCTATATTACCAATTAATTTGTTTAAAGAGGTAAATAATTTTGAAATTTTAAAAAATTCAAACATTAACGTAAATTAAATTTGTGAACGTTTGCAGTCAGTAAATGTTATTAGACTTAATTTGCAAATAAGATCTGTAACCAAAAGTATTATAGTCTATATTGTTAAGACTGAATTGCCATATATGATTTTCGGGTTAAATCATTTTAAACTTTTTGTTATTGAAATTAATATTCAAAAGATGTCTGTGTACCAACATGGTAAAAATGAAAAATTTTCTGGATAATTAAATGAAAAGTGTATTAATAAATTTAAAAGTTTTCATGGAGCATTAATAATTTTGGAAGTCATTGTGAGGGTAATCAACCACAGAATATAAAAAAATTATGATGTAAATGTAGATAGTAAACAAAAAATTGTGGAGGTGTCAGACAGCCTTGTTGCTGATCTGAATACTACATTTGTCCCAGTCATGGGTGTTGAGGAATAGGTACCAAAACACACCGAGAGCCAGGGGGAAAAATTAGAGAATCTTTTAAATCAGTTTCCTAATATTTTCTCAAGAAATAAATATGATGTGGGTTGCATTCAGTTTGAGCCACAGAAAATACACCTGACCTCTGAGTTACCCATAAGCTTAAGGTCTTATGGGAATTTTCAAGAATTGAAAGAAATTCAAAATCAAATCAAAGAGTTGTTAAAGGGAGGATTTATTCGCCCATCTCATAGTCCCCATGCTGCCCCAGTTACTTTGGTCTATAAAAAAGATAGGTAAAAAAACTAGGTTATGTATTGACTATAGAAAGATTAATGAAATCACGAAGAAGGATTCAACCCCTGTTCCTATAATTAATTTTCTCCTTGACAATTTAAATCATGTAAAGTATCTTTCCACTTTGGGCTAACTTCAGGGTATTGGCATATTAAAATAAATGAGAATGATGCAGAAAAATTAGCTTTCACTGCAAACTTTGGACTTTATGAGTGTTTTCAAATTCCTTTTGGCTGGAAAAATTCACCAACAGTTTTTCAGAGAGCAATTAGGCAAATCTTACAAAAATACCAAACTAAATTAGCACTAAATTATTTTGTTGATATTATTTTTTCAAATTCTTGTTAGGAACATCTAAAACATTTGGAAGTTATTATCAAAATTTGTCAAAAAGAGAACAATAAGCTAAAAAAAAAGCCTAAGTGCCAATCTGCCCAACAAAAAATTAAATTCCTAGGATATGAGATTTTTTATGGGCATTATTTACCCAGTAATTTAAACATTGAAACTATCAGAAAATTATCCCACCTAGAAATATGAAGGAAATACAAAGGTTTCTTGGTTCTATTAATGTTTATCAAAAATTTATCTATAATTATGCTAAAATCGGAGTTCTATTGAATAAATTGCTTAAAAAAGATGTTATTTGGGTTTGAACACAAGAGTGTCAACATACTTATGAAAAATTAAAAAATTATTTGATGTCAAAACCTATTGTGAAATTATACAATTCGAAATACCCTTGTCATGTTTTTTATGATGTGAGTCAAGATTCTATTGGAGTTGTTCTCAAAAAAAAAATACCCTAATGGGAAATTGTATCCAATAGTGTACCATTCAAGACAATTGTTAAAACATGAGAAAAATTATACCATTTCAGAAATAGAGTATTTAGCAATAATTGATGCATTGGATAAATTTTACTGCTATTTACATGGAACAAAATTTGCAATACATACTGATCATGCTGCTTTACAATGGCTTAGAAGCATTAAACACTTAACTTTACATCTTTTCTGTTGGTGTCTAAAATTATCTTAGTTTGATTATTCTGTAAAATATATTAAGGGAAAATTAAATATTGAAGCTGATATGTTGTCCAGAATCCCCATTTGTCATTTTTTGCCACCCCAATGTCATTTTTTAACTAAGGAAGAAATTGTAAAGTATCAGTCTAGAGAATGTCAATGATTCTAAATTTAGAAACTATAATGAAGTGTTAACTATTAAGAAAATGAACTTAGTCAAAATTGTCATGCCCCCTTCACTAAGAAAAAAAATTGAGACAGCCCATGAACAATTTGGTCATCCAAGTATATAAAAAATGTTGAAATTACTCTCACACACATATTATTGGCAGGATATTATAATTGATATTGCAAATTTTGTAAAGTGCTGTGAAACTTGTCAAATGAGCAAAAAATCTAATCAGAAAAAATTTGAACTTTTGAAAAAATCCATTTGATATTTTGTCTATAGATACTGTTGGAGGGATAAATTATCACAGTTTACAGAAGTACCTGCATATAGTTTTGGACTATGCCATCAGGTATGTGTGGGCATTTCTTTCTAAAAGTGTCATGTCAGAAACTTATATCAATTGTCTGAAGCAAATTTCCAATATTCAAAACTCTAAACAAATATTAAGTGATAGGAGTGCTACATTCATTTCATCAAAATTTAAAAAGTTCTTAAAACATCCTAACATTAAACAGTTACTCACTTTTGCTCATAGGCCACAATGTAATGGCAGAAATGAAAGAGTAAATTAAACTATAGTTGTAAAATTGAGATGTAAAATTAACACTGTGTCGAAGAAAGTTCCTTGGACAAAATTATTGAAACAAGTAATTAATGAGTACAACAATTCACAACATGCCTTTACCTTTGCCCAGTGAGGCCACTTTAAATTAACCACCAATGCAACAAGCAAGACAAATTGCAATAAAAAGAACAATGCAACATCATAAAATTAGTAAGCAGCATTAGGACAGACATTCTGTTGATTCAGATTTTAAGATTTGGGACTTAGTAATTTACCAGCAGTTTTTATATCCAAATTCGAGTAAACTTCAAAAACCATACATAGGACCATTTAGAATCATTAATGAATTATCTAATGTAAACTTTGAAATTGATAAACCAAACCAATATACTGGGAAGCATAAGGATATTGTACATAGTACAAAATTAAACCATTTCTATCCCAAAACAGATTTTGAGTTGACATAAAACTAATTTGATATAAATTTTTAAAATTACATGGGAATTTTTTTTTTTGTGTTTTTATTAGGGGAGGGGGAAACTAGTTAGATATAACAATATTATGAAAAAAATTGAAGTATTTGTAAAAAAAAAATTATTAGTAAATTGTGATGAGATGTATGGAAAATGTTATCTTCTTGTTAATAATTTTAAATAATTTAAAATTGAATTGTTTCAAGGTGGAGAATTCCCTCTTTTATACACCTGATGCGAATTGATTTATGGTTTGTTCTCTTAGGGAAAATATATGATGTCACAAGCCCAAATATACCACAGATATTTTTTTAAACTTTGTTTTTTACACTCAGAAGACTTGCTTCTGAGGATTCAGTTTTAGCATGTGTATTTGAGAGTGTTATGTACCTTGTACTCTTCTGATTTGAGTTTAAACCATTTTTTTTTATTCTTTAAGCAAACATACACTTGTTTTAACCAAATGTGCACACCTTTATACTCTTTGGTTAGTTATACTTAAATTTTTTTCATAGTTACATCATGATGAGTTGAAGGCTCATTGTGAATTATTACAAATGTTTAAGAATATATTTACATCTGAGAAGAAATCTTATGTAGATAATGTTGTGAGAAACTATTATAATTGTGTTCTAAGTGAAATAATACTGTGAGGAAATGTAAAATACTGATTTTAATGGGATATTTTGGAATAAGTATTTTGATAATTATGATTGATAAAATATATACATTATAATATTAGTTTGACATTGAGTTAGTGTTGTATTTATGTAACCTGATATGCAAAATCATTAGGAGTCATTATAATAATATGAAATAAAAGTTATTGAAAATTTGTTGTGAATTTGAAGTAGCTACATTTTAAATTAGTACATTTGAATTTAACATACAAAATTATTTTGAGAAATGACAGAATTAATAAGTATAAAGTAATAGAATAAAGTAATTTCTTGATATACCTCAAAACTAACCTGCAGAAATGTCATAACATGGACAAAATTAACAGATACAGGTGTACACCATCTATGAAATTAAATTTTTGACCACTACATGAAGTAGTATTCATTATTATGAATACTACTTCATGTAGATATATATTTTCATAGACATTTATTATGAAAAATGTCTTATGATGTTCATTTTAGTCAGTGATGTTACAGTGATAACACGACTATTACCATAAATCAGAACTTTGTATTATTACCTGTGTAGAATCACAGTGAAGTGTGTTCAATTACAATATTTTCCAGCTGGTCTTATGTTATATGAGAGATATTTTATATTGTTATATTTTTTCTTGCATCTTATTTTCTTATATTTTGTTAATTATTTTTGTTGTAGCTCCAAAAAACATATTCATTGCACTCAATATAAACTTATTGTTGTTCAGATATCATTTAATTTTTTCATTACATAATGCCATATCATTAGTAAAGTATGATTAGGGGTGAATTCTTTGATTTACTAACACCATAATTTTTGTTTTATTAACCAAGTAATTATTAATCTCGCATCATCCCAGGAAGAATAAACGAGTTTAACAAAAATTCAGGGAGTATTTTTCTTTCTTCTATTTTCTTTGTTGGAAGAACACCTTTTTATTTTTAAATCATATGATATTGTATTGAATTTTGGAAAAAAATGTATTTAATTGAGAGTCACATGTAATCTTACCATTGTAAAGTCTTATGTTATATCAATTTTGTTTCACTTGTTTATTATGTGTTATGTGGCAGATGTCCTCAGCTCAGTTAATAGGAGTAGTCAGAATTTTAATATAAGTTTAGAGCAAATATTTTTTTAATATCAGAAATTCAGTTTGTTTTCTGGGGATTTGTCTATCAGGACTGGTCATCCTGGTTGGGCCTGTCTTCAGCGGAGGGGGGAATTGTCAGGTTTGAAAATTGGGGAATTAAGATAATTATTACCAAAAACACATAGAAAAAATTAATATTACGTCAATGAGGAGACACTAGAAAGTCTGCAGAAGGGTATTGAGAAAGCAATAGAGGCGTAAGGTTATGATGTGAAAAATATAGATTACGCAGGCAAAAGTAAGACACTTCCATTAGTGGATCTGGGTTGGAGGCATCTTCACGCTATTGTCTGTTCTAATAGAACAAAGAATATGAAACTGTTGTGACAACACAGAACTTTACTATTCATGTCAACTAATGTTACAGCTAATTCCATACCAATATTTCGTGGTGTAGTTATAATGTGCTCGAATGTTGAGAGGTGGAGGGAGAGAGTACCGAAATTTTTTAAATATGAAATTAAATGTAGGAAAAATGTGAATAGTTTTGT
The DNA here is from genome assembly GCA_032207245.1 of Pardosa pseudoannulata. Classification (NCBI taxonomy): domain Eukaryota; kingdom Metazoa; phylum Arthropoda; class Arachnida; order Araneae; family Lycosidae; genus Pardosa; species Pardosa pseudoannulata. The sequence continues at coordinate 3,290,452 of CM063503.1, read as the reverse complement.
AGCGATTTTGCAAAGATATATAAATAAATATAAAAGAATTTTTTTATGTTGAATCTGAGAACACTGTCGAGCTATTATATTACATCTTGATTTTGAAGATAACAAAGCATTTCTTAAAAAGTAAAGATTGATTTTTTCCTCTCATCCTTCACAATTTTCCAGAGTCAATCACATATTTTTGGATAGTAGAGATTATCTTAAAAGTCCAAATACACAATCATCGACAGGAAACAAGTCAAAGGACTATGGCGGAACGCATTTAAAAGAAATAGCTTCAATGTCGGTTCTATTTCTCCTTTTAAAAAATAGGACAATAGATTTAGAGCTATGGCTTGTAGCTTTATCTTGATGATTAGCTGTTTGTTTTGGAACGCTACATTTGACTTTTTCGCTGCACGTGGGTTAACCAACAGGATGAAACTTAACATTGTCAAGAGTGTTTGGATAAAGAAATGGAATTTCTTCTTTGAAAATAGGTGTTAAAACATATTTCTAACAATAATTAGAGTTAATTTTGACATTTTTTCTACTTTCCTTATTTTAAGTTTTGCGTTATAAAAAAAAAAACATTAATAACCATTAAACCTTTAGAAAAACTCTCCTTGTTTTCTCTGAACCAACATCTTAATTCTTTGAGTCTTCTACAATAACGAGAACGACTTGCTAACCGTTTTAAGCTATAGTAACCCTAGTAAGGGTATGGTTGTTATACCTTGCTCTGTATCAATATTTTGGCGATTTAGGGCAAATTATGTATCTACAAAATTGATTTGTTGATATGTAACTAGGGGAGATGTTTTTGTTTACATAGCATTTGAATTTAGTACGCACTTATGACCTATGTTTACTAACCGATCGTAAAGGATAAATAAATTAAACCTTGTTAATTTTTATTTATATTCTATTACTGTGCTCTAATGTAATTTTCTTCCGAAACAGATAAAAATGGATTTAATGATTTTAGGTCTGTTATGCTTAATTTATAATTGCTAACTTGAACAATAGGTTCTAAAATTGTTTTAAAATATCTAAGTGGAAATGTAAACGAATCAGAAACACTATAAGGCATTATTTTGCTATTTTGTGGGTGATTCAATTTTCTTTGCTTATATGGTGGATCATCAACATCATTAGTCGCACCAGATTCAATGTTTTTGGTATTAGAATGAAAACCTTTCCGCTTATTGCTTGTTTTGAAAAACCTAGGCTGGGGAATCAATTTTTGATTAGGTGCAACATTACTGTTGCTTAAGGCTAGAATCTCTCTATTATCGTCACACTGTATAATACCTCTACATTCAGAAACTAGAGAATTTAAGGTTGTTTCTATATTTCGAAGCATAATACTTTGGATTTTAGGATTCTCTACCAAAACTAATAATTCTGATACTAACTTTTTACAAGACTGTATTCTATTTTCAGTTGTATAGGGTTTCAATTCACCAACTTTTAGCTGCTGCTCAGAGTCTAAATTTCTCTCATCATCAATTTGAGTATCGAAAATATTGTCTTCAAAATCTATATTTCTATTATAATATGAATGTATTTTATGGACATGTTTGCAAAGAACACCAGAATATTGACAGTTACAAGAATACATGTGACTGCATAAATTACTACAAGACTTTTCTAAACATTTATAATAACAGCAATCAAAGGGACAATTTTCATGTAATTTTTTTACTGTATAACATATGCACTTTTTAGACTGAGAGTATATCAGCCAAGAGTTATCTGATAATTTCAATATGCTTCTATCAGGAATTTTTATTCCTTTTCTGTGGCTTTCTTTACAAAATGGAACTGAATCTCTAGAAGGACACCCCATTAACTTTTTCTTTAAATGAGCTAAATAAATGTCATTTTCAACACATAATAGTCTTTCTATAAGCACATCTATTCTTTTATTGACTTTTCGCTGAAAGTATTGAGTTTTTAATTAGTTGTGAAGCGATTCACAATACATGTTTGTACTTGTGAATGCATGTGGAAAATGTCTATATGCTTTAGCCTAAACCTCAACTCTTGTACAGTAATAATTTTTAAAATAATCAATAAAATCAGAGTTCTTAGCAGAATATTTATTAACAAACTCATCCAGAAGAAAATGAAATTGAATTTTTGATTTTTCATTCAGTAAATTAATTAAATTTGAAAACATTTCATCGCGTAATTCTTTGTCTTTCACCTTGGTACGTAAAGACCGACTACAACTTTGTCTAATATGCCAATGACATAATAAATGCTTAATATTCGAACCAAACACCTTTTTAAAGGATGAAGACAAGACTTTATCATCATCTGTCATAATGCAATTAACGTCCAGTTCTGGAATTCTATGGTATATTGTTTTAAATAGACAGGTTAATGTATCAGTATCTGCAAAATTAGTAATAAAATGAGCTACTGGATACCCTATGCCAAATTCATCAGGAAATATTAAATTTATTAAATGAAATCCATATTGATTTGTATTGTGTGTTGCATCAATGCACAAAATATTGTTTTTGCAACCTTTAATTATTACATTCTTTTGCTCTAAGGTTTGAATACCTAAGGCAAATATTTTTTTATCATTTGTCAAATCATCAAGATCGCATGGACCACATAATGTAGACATACCTTGTGGTTTATATATCAAAATAGGGTTATATATTTCTTTTCTCAAGCCTTCAACAATTGAAGAAACAGACAATGCATCATTATCAATATGTGACGGTGTAACTATATGCCTTTTATAGGAACTAATTTCTTTATTACAAATAAATACTTCTTTGCAATAAAAACGATCTCTATTATTTCTTATGCCAGCCCCATTCTGTAAAATCTCTTTAATTTTGTGAACAGGGACTGACAGCCTTAAATGAGCTTTAATTAAATCTCTAATTGTTTGCCGTAAGCGATGATGCTTACAATTTTCAAATTTAAGGGGATGATTGTGATGAGAAAAATAGACCACATATACAACACCCTGTTTTTGTAAAACATATATTCGAGCAGGGCAATTCAGACTTCTTGGAAGAATTCCTATGCTATTTTTTCTACTAGTGATAGGCTTGAAATTTTTACGATTCTTTCCAAATTGGCAGCTATAATAATAATAAGAGCAACCCTTACTATTGCTTATCTTACAACTAAATTTTCTGAAACTACTAAACGTTTTAGAAACTTCAGACTCCAACCAATTTTGAAATATATCTAGAGAATCAAATGTAAAATTTATGAAATCAACCTTATGATCAGCAAGTAAATGCTTGATTAAGGATGAAAACTTGATAAATGACAATGAACATTCCAACATACAATCAAAAGAGATGAGATTAGGTTCAGAACACATACCTGAATGCTTGAGATATGAGAGTTTGTTTTTGTAAGATAAATTACATTTTACACATGTGCATTTGATATTACAGCTCTTTTTATGTGTGTTCAAGGTATGACTTGTATGAAATGTTTTACCACACATATCACATAGTAATTTTAAACAATTTTTTGTATGGGCATCTAATGAAGATTGTGATTGATATATCCTTGAACAAATGTTACATTTTAATGTATTCTCTGTTGATTTGCATTTATGCCGACTAAACGATGATTTATGTTTGTAAGTTTTTAAACAACCTTCACATTTTCTTGGATACTTACACTTCACATTTCCTTTATCAATATTATCCATCCCCCTATCAATTATAAAAATGAACAAGACAAATAATATTAGCAAGAGATATAACAGCACTAAAATAGTTAATATTATTAACATTAGAAATGGTTAATATCAACAATATTGTAAAAATGAAGCATTACCACGTGCATTGTGTATACAAGATAAAAATGAACAAGCTACTTAATATTAGCAAGAGATAAAACAGCACTAAAATAATTATTATTTGCATTAGAAATAGTTAATATCAATAATGTAAAAAGGCTATTTCCCAGTTCGGGGGGCCCGCGGAACCGAGTTCGGTGGGGACGCCAAGCGTGGGAGATATCGCCAAATTCTAGAACCCTATTTTCTGGCAAACCTTGCTCTTCTTTTCGGACTCTTCCACCACCCCCTAAAAAAGGTGGGGGTGTCAATCGGCGCCTTTATTTTATGGTATTGGGGGAAATGACACGTGATTTGAATATTTGACCCTTATTGGTTCCCGTAACTAACAATACTCCAAGACCGCCGAATTTGGATTTTCTAGCGTCCATTTCTGCTGTGCTCTGGAGGTTTGTCCATTTTGCCTGAGCTCTTGTGGTATTTTCAATTCGTTTTTTAAATTTAACACTGGAGCTCACACCAATACAATTGAGGGCTTGTTGAGCTCAATTAAGAGATCCCTCCGCACAGTTCGCAAGTGTGAAAATCAATTTGATTCGTACCTTTGTGTATTTATGTGAAGGAAAATGAAAGAAAATCTGCAAGATGCTTTTCAGGACTTTTTTAAATCAGATCAAACGTGTATATCCACCAACAACTCAGGATACTTAAATTAGGTTAGCGCTTTATTTATTTTATATTTTATGCGTAATTTTCGGAGAGTAACAAGTGATGTTATATTTCACATTTATATTTTTTTATTTACGGCTTTTTGGACTTTATTCAAAATTGTGTCTTAATTTAATACAAAATGAAAAAGAAATATTTTTAAACTATATTATTTTATAGTGTATTACATTGTTAAAAGTGATACGCTAAGTAATAAAAGTAATTTTATTTCGACCGTCTACCGTTATTGTTACGGAAGATTATGGGAGCTTTACCTCACTTAGATAAGAAAAATCATTTCACTCCCTTACTTCCTTCAGACTTTTAAGCTAAAAATTTATTATTAATTTAAAACATTTACTCCGTTCTTATATTTTCATTTTAACCCTTTGAGTGGAACACATCGAGGAAAAAATTCTCTAAAAATACGCTAAAGGTTTACTGTGTCAGTGGCCAAAGAGGTTTATGGTTTTTCCTTCATACCTAGTCGACTAGTACGGGAAACCCAACCTCGTTATTGTCCCTTTACTTCCGGTTATAAATAGATATATAAATAGATGTTATAGATTGTTAATTTTTAATACACATAAAGCTCGCGAAGTCTGGAAGAAATAATGGATTCTAAAAGTACAAATAAAAATATTCTTGGAGATGCTTATTTATATTTTTTACGAAAGTCATCCAAGCTATTTAAGTGGTGCAATTAGAGATACATCAGTTACCGCAAACGAAATAATTCGAAATAGAGATTTACAAAGCCATGAAAAGCTTTCAGCGTCTTTGTGCCTCAGGAAGTAGGGATGCATCCCTCAATAAATGTTAGCCAAAGAGGGATGCAGTTCCTAAACAATCGACTTGACCGTCCAACCACAGAACTGGCAGAAATGTACACTACATCCATTTTCGAAGCGTTTTTGGAGGACGAAAATTGTACGTTTTGAAGACATCATCGGTTTGGTGGAATTGTACGTGCGAACCGCTTAGAGGGTTAAGCTAATAATTTCGAGAAGTAATTTGTACCGTACTTTATTACTTTTTAATCTTTTGATAGTTTTAAAATAATTTCATTAAATTTAAATAACAACCATATTTTATAAATATATCTAAATATTTTATAAGCATAATTGCCTAAATATAACCAACTAATGCTTATATTTTACTATATTTGCCCTTATTGCAAAAATTCCGCGCTGTTTAGTTTCATAACCAGTACAAAAGCGCCTTTAAATACATTAAAAACTGAAATTTCAATTTGTATTCATCTTAACAACATTTGAAACCTTTTTTTTTTTGTCCAAAATACGTTTTGAAATTGGGTATAAACTTAATACACAAATTGTAAACATCACTTGGCGACAATTTGGCGATCCCTTGTAGAGAAATAGCGCCAATAACATGGCGGCGGGGCCCCCGGAATTGGGAATTTACCAATACTAATAATTATTTTTTACTTCAAAGACTGTTATGGAACTAAATAACGAATTAGACATACTTACAAACAAATTAAAATCCGATAAAAGCCAAAATAATCAGAGAATTAATAGGTGATACTACGCGTAACCGCAAATGCTCGTACACGACACGCATCCGTGAAAAATTATCAACGTTGGCGTGAAATCTGGTTTTTCGCCAACTCGGTTGATCAACTCCAAATTGACGCCAACATGTTTTTCGCCAACGGTTAGCAAGTTTTCTCGTCATAAAACTCTTAATTCTTTTCCCCATCTTTATTGGTAATAAATCAATCATTTTTATGTTGCAGTTACATAATTAAATAAAAACCTCATCAGTTGTAAATATGTATCTCTATTTTTCTCCTGCCAAATAATTTTCATGCAACAATATGGACAGTTTTATGCTGAGAAACGTATTTTGGCGTTAGGTAAATATCATGTTTTTTATTATCCTTAAATCGGATTTTATAATTTTGTTCACAGTTACCGCTAGTCATTTAAAAGATTTTGCGACAGCCTTTTGGGATGGGGGACTGGATTTTCTTTTAATACATGAGATGCGACTCTATATTAAAGAAGAGTTTGTTTATACACACCTTTGTTGGGTATGCACGTTTTATCTTTTTACTGTCAATTGTAAACTCTGACATTATTTTCTTTTTACATTAACTGTAGCAATTATTTTGTATTCAAACTATGCTTTTCTCATCGTTTTTTAATAATAGAAAAATAGTTTTTCCTTCGGAAAGCAAGAAAATATAGCCTTTTATCACGTGTTCCTTTTTTAAAGCGACATTTGCAAGCACTGGACACTTTAATGCTGCAGACGATATTTAAACTCTGATCTAAGTTGATGGCAGTCATGCTTCTACTTTAACATTAAAATCTGAATTCATGGAAAAATCAATAATTGTTATAAAAATGCGTGAACACTCTTTATTTATTAATTCTAAAGAAATGTATTTAAAAAGGGAAGCAGAAAAATTTAACACCCCTTTTATAAAGCAACTGATTAAGAATAGAGTGTTTGTCAGCAAATTGGCAAACTTTCTAATTAAAGTTGAATTTAAAAAGTAATTTAACAGCTAAGACAAACTTAAAACTTCCTTATATTTTTATGAAGTAGGTCCTGCGTAAAAATTGAGTAATTCTTAAAAATATTAGGTTATTAATACGCTTTAAATTATATTCGAGATTATTTTCACTTTATTATATTCTTTAAAAATAAAAAAAAAAGATTGAGCTGATAATTATATATATAGGTTATCACTCTCAAAACGGGTTTCAACTTGGAGCATAAAAAAACATGTGGAGAAATTGATATTCTTTCAATAATAAAGAAAGTAATTAACTCTTGATTAAATAATGTATGATGAATTTTAGGAGATCAATGACATCTCAAGTGTTCATGACACAGGAGGGATGACGGAAGATTAAAACTAAAATGCATCTCATCCTAATAAAAAAAATCTCCTTTTCTGAATAGTAAGTCATTTTTTTTTATTTTTCATAGAAAGTATAAAGATATTATTTTATCAGAAAAATTAAGTTACATTTGAGATTTAATACTTTCTAAAATTTTTTATCTGAATATTATTCTAGTTTAGTAAGGAATTAATAAAGTATTTATTTTATAGCTATGTAGAAAATTTAAAAAAACTAATTTAAATTTAAATTGGTTCTGATATTCCGCAAAAATTTAAAACTGTATATTAATTTTACCCCATACTTTACATAATAATTTATATATTGATTACATAGATAAAATTTATGTTCTCATATAATATTGTTAATTTGAAATATTTGATGTAGCCGAAAATTTATCCTCAATACCTTTTTTTTTATCTGAATAGAAAAAATATTATACAATTGTGTTTTGTGAAATTATAAGGATTTTTTTTCCTGAAAATGCGTATTATACCAATTTACCCTAAAGTCCGTTTCAATTTAGTCTTTCGTAGTGATAGTTTTCTAGGACGTAAGAATGGCGTAGAGTGATTTTTTACTGAATCTTTGGCTGCAGATATTTTTGAACAGTTTAATTTTTGATATTAAAATATTATATATTAACCCACTCACCCCTCAAAAAATATGCCTATAACATGATTTGTCAAACGTATGTGCAATATCATTTTATAAAATACGAGTTCCCATACTCTGTTAAAATGAAAAACATGTGCGTAAGAATGGAGACATAACAGAATAATGGATAATAACAGAAGTTTTATACTTATAGTAAAAACGAAATTCTAAACAGACATTTCCGAACGGCAATATTTATTTTCTTTAAGGAAATGAAATTTTAGAGACATTAAAGTGAAAACAAATGCAAATTAAACGAATCTTAATAAATATCTTATCAAATTAAATTATTACCACGAATAAAAAATGTCCAATCAAAATCAAATGAAACCTGTTTCAATATTTTTAAAATTAAAAAAAAATTATTATTAGTTTCGCTGAAATATAAAAAACAACAGTTTTATAATGGTTGTAACACTTTTATGTCCCAACATAATTAATTCTTGTTTGGATGAAACTTAAAACTAAGTTCCACTTTTTACGCTTGGTAAAATAAATGTGTTGTTACAAACAAAAATACTGTATTTTTTAGTAATTCTAGGCTTTTAATATCATCCATTCTCCACACAGTGGAAGGACCATGTTCTGTCACAAATGGATATTTTAGGCAACTTGTTGGCTAATTAATGCATTACATTTATATTGCACTAAAGCATAACAGAAGATAAAGTTTTGATAAAAATTATTTTAGATTATTTTTAATTACTTAAATTAGTAGCCTTATGTGATATTCAGGTGAGCAAGAAAATTGGAAATAAAAACATTATTTTAAAATTCTAGATCATAAAGTGTGCATACAGAAAGAATGTATATATATATATATGTGTGTGTGTGTGTGTGTGTGTGTGTGTTGTGTATAGTCGCATGAAATTAAATATTGGCTCTTAAAATCCTGGATATGTGCCTGAAATCTTAAAGGACAGGATACACACACACACACACACACACACACACACATATATATATATATATATATATATATATATATATATATGTGTGTGTGTGTGTGTGTGTGCACGCGTATGTGTCTAATTTTTAAAAAAGATCACAGATTTACCGTCTTGAGAGATAGTTTATGTTAAATTATGAGAAGAAGCAAAAGTCCACACTTTTAAAATGAATAATTTAAAAATTTAGTACAAGAATATGCAGCCAAAGGTCGACCACACTAGAATATCTAATTGGTCCAGTCATCTGAAAAGATGACAGACAAAAATAAAATGTGCCCATTCCAAACATGATCATAAAATCAAGTGATGAAATTTGATGCCATAGTAGAATGAGCAGATACACTCGAACCACTATGTGCTGAGTTGGCCACATTTTGTGCAGTGTAAGGACCAATTGAAAGAGGCTTTAAAAGAGTCCCACACGTATCAATTCTGGATGATCCTTTGAGAGATCTTAAAAAAAAAAAAAAATGCATGTTGTTGCGACTCTAAATGCTGTTTATTGTTAAGTACATTGGTATAGAGAGGGAATGATAAATCATGTCATTACAATGCGACGACAAAGGGGTAACGGGCAGTTACAAATAATTGTGGGAAAAAGGCGATTCGACACGGTGCGCTTTCCTTGTGCAAATTTCTATAGAGTTGAGGATCAAAAGTTTTGGGGCCCCTCTAACATGGCCTACCACTGAAAATTCTAAAAGGATGGACTACTCAAAAGTATTTAACGATTTAAAGAAAATGGATTAAGAACCTCCTTTACAGCAGCCTCGGTGAGTCACCTATGCAGAGGCTTTAAGAACCTCCTCTCTACGACTTTAAAGACAGACAGGGCAGAAGAGAGGTGGGACTGAACTAGATGGCTTGGCCCAAAATGTTCAGTTCTCATCACTTTCTGTGTGCAGTTCTGTGAGAGTTGGAGGGTTTCTGGGAGAGATTGGAGGAGAGGTGTCGATTTGGTTGACCGCAATGATAAGGGTACAGTGACTGTCATTTTCAGAACTTCACATTTTTATAATCTTGGCTATTTTTGCGTTCCTGACTATCAATGGTTTCCCCACGAGTGAGGTTGCAGCACTGATTTTCTCCAGCTCTCGTTTGTTGACAAGAACGTTATGTCTACCCAAATGAAGTTTTGCGCATTTTTGTGGATACCTTTGTACCTTCATATATTTTTGTAAGAAACTAAGTTTTTGCTTTATTCTGTAATTTTGGTATCCTAGTCATTATAATGTAAAAAATAGTCACTGATCTTGCGTCTATGAGAATTTGGGGTTACAGAGACTTTGGAAAATAGATTACATTACGAGATAAATTTATAGTGGGAAATACAATTCATACATTATTCACTTAATGTGTAAACATACATCTGTGCTTGTGTAGTCATGAGTGAGTACGGTAAATAAAACTCAATACAAAATGTTGATTATTACGTTGATTTTACATTGAATGTTAACTTTACTTCATTGAATGCAACTATTTGTTTTCAAAAGCAGTGTTTTAACTTTTATGGCTTTTGTTGATCTTCAAGAAATAACTAAAACCTTGGACACCATTCTGCAATGATTTTTCCAGATCATTCATTCCTTACAGCCACTAAATATAATGTACTACAAATTTCTTTAAAAATTGATACGTTTGTCACAGAAGACTTTAAAAATGCATAGATATGTTTTAGATAACTTATCTTTTATGTTGGAATCATTTTCTTTTATTACTGCCTGTCACATTTTTACAAATCTGCATGTATTTGTTGATCATCGTATAGTAGAAGCACCATAAAAGTGTGAGTCTTATATTTTTAGAGCGATTTTTATATTCTCGCGTCCATCAGAGAGTATAAAAATAAGATTGGTTCAGTTCTTTTATGACACTGCCACACAAGTACTGAGATTGACTTAATAGATATTATTAGTTTAATGCCATTTTTCGCTGGGAAAAAAGTAGTAAATATTTTTTCTTGCAATGTAAGGAAGTATGTTACTAAATTTTTATAGTATTATAAATTAGTTTTAACTATCTGAGTAACAAAGAACGTACACTTTTTTCATTTTTCTTTAAGGTATTTTCTATAACTATATATTGCACTGAAATTTGACTATAACATATAATTTAAATTACATAGGGAAATATAGTTTCCTGCTTTTTGCCATTTTGTACAGTTCTCTATGTCTGAGCTTGGTTTCCCGTCTGCTCATGCTTCTATTGATAGAGGTTTTTTATGTACCGTGACGCCTGTTGGCGCCTCTTTTTATTTCTAACCATTTTAAATACACACTGTAGATGTTTGCGAGTTAATGCAACTTACTTTCTGTGCACTTTAAGATATTTCTATACACACGGGTCCATGCTTTTGAATCGATAGATTCTGAAAATACTCAGATACACATGCGTATTTGTATGTAAGATACCGTTTTTATAAAATAATGCGGCTTGACAACATAAATAGAACTATATTCTGAAAGAAAATAATTTTTGATTAAAACATTTCCATAAAAATTGAGTTATGCAAGGATAATTAGGAAAATTGTTTCTAGTGCACTCAATACTAACCAATTGCCCAGCTAGCACGGAAACGTTGGATTTTCGTTGGCTACAAGTTGGCTGTTGGTCTTTGGTTGGGTAAACGTTGAAAAGGGGAAATGAAATGATGGTATTTAGTTGGCAAACTGTTTGGTTGGCCATCGGTAATTTTGAAACGTTGGCCAACCGTTGGGCCAACGTTGGAGATTTTCTGTTTACGCCTCTTGCACAAATATCGGCATACCATTGGCTAAGAAATATAAAAGTAACCGCCTATATCTACGAGCATGTGCAGAAGCTCCACCAAAAGAGAAAGTTGTGTATCAACCGCCATCTTTAGGGTTAACGCGCCATCGCTGCAGGATTTCAAATTTGCAAGGTAAGTTCTCTTGATATTTTTGTGTTCTACCATATATGCCCTCATTATTATTAATTTATTGAAGAAAACGATATTTGGCTATCTAAACTGTAGTTTCTTTTTTGTGTTTTTAATAGTAATGTACCATTTACAAAAGTATATATACGGTGTTTTAGTACACTTTGATCTTTAATACCTTTTAGTACACTTCTTTAGTACAGATTTCAAAAAATAGCAAATTTTAAGTCAATTTAAGATAGTTGACTTAATTTTTTTAAAGCATTCTGATTTAAATTATCGTTAGGTTACTTTTTTGTGTCTCTTCTTAATAATAATAAAGTTGTATAATGATAATATGTAAATATTATGGATTTCACTTTATCGTAGTTGTTATGACACTTGTTTACTTTATAACTTAATTTTATTTATTTAATGTACTTATGCTTGCCTTTATTTTTTTTACATATTCAAATTATCTTTGAATCATTTTAAAAAGCTAAAAGGAAATGTCTGTGGTAACATTAAAACATTTTATAATATATACTTTTCAAGTTACTTATCTGTGTTTCAGATGCCATGAAATTGAATTCAGAGAAAATGTAAAGAACTTTGGTAGATGGAAATGATGGCCGAATTTAAATAAAAAATTGTAAATAAAAGAAAAATAACTAAAATATGTATATTTATTTTTGTTTAACCTCTGTTGTGTTTTGCTTTTCTTCAATTATCTATTTTTAGCTCTCAGAAGAGGAAATTTTCGATTTTCTTATTTAAGAAATAGTTTGTATCATTAAAAAATTTAATACAGATTTCAAAGAAATAAATGGATTGCCACAGAGTAAATATTATATGAAATGTGTGATGTGGACTAAAATAACCTATCTCATTCTTTTTTTATATCTATTTTTTATTTTTCAACTCTTGCAAAATTTAAAAATGACTTGTGTTATAAAAACATTAGCTTATTTCAAAGTAATAACACATACCCATTTTATATTATACACTATAGCAAAATAATAAACGTTGGAATTCAGTTGGCCCTTCGTAGTATTACGTTGGCATTCAGTTGGCCCATCGTAGTATTACGTTGGCTCATGGTAGTGTTTCGTTGGCATTATGTAAACAACAACCATTAGCCAACCATTAACCAACCGTTGGCCAACATGTCATATCAACGTTGCCCCAACGTATGCAGTACAACGTTGGCCCAACGTAACGTTGCTAACTGGGTGCTTCCCTGCTTACAATTTGTTTAACATTTATATGGCAACAAATCTAGGAATCTATTTTTATTTATGTTAGGTAAAACTTACATAAAACTATCTCGATATTTTAGCATTTTTTTTACAATAATACACCATCTGTAACTGAACAAAATGCTTTGTTTTGAAAAGACATACCCAGGTTTATGATAAACACATGAATAGAAATTGTTCAATTATTTGATAAAAATAGAGAACAAGTAATGCACCTGAAACATGATTTGTTAATTTGTTAAAAAATTAGTGTATGGACTTAATTGGACTTTTTTGGGCAAAATCACATTTCGCATTTTTAATCGAAATCTACCATTTCTAACATCCTTTGTCCTATTAAAAATTCTTTTTATGTGGTAAAAAAAAAAGGGTTTTATGTCTTTTAACACGTACAAATAGGCTTTCCTTTTAAAATTACGAAATTTACTGCAAAAATAAAATATATACCCTAAAAAAGTATTACATTAAGTTTCAAGAACTTACTTCACGTTTTAATGTAAACAGCATTAAATAATTTCTTCCGACTACTAGAGTATAAACGCCTAAACAAAATATTTATAGAGAACAACACAACTGTATATTTTATTTAAACACAAAATCATTTATTCCTCAAATTAAATACCATCTAAAGAATTTATTTCTTCAAAGTTTAAAATATAAAGCCACAAATGTGGTAGAATTTATTCTGTAGAAAAAACTCCGAATATCGTTTGCTGCAAAATTTATGAACGGCAATCGCGGAAAACTTTTATGTCGGAAACATGGTGCTTAGAAGAACCACTTACCGGGCTTCGAAATTCCTATTTGCAACCATTTCACTGAACTCATAAAAAGAAATTCAATTGAAATCTGCAGAAATGTTGGATACGTGTAGATTTATTCTTAAGCTTCCATTTTGATTGAATATCAACATTAGAAACATAAATATAAGCAAGACACAAAATTATGACCTTGTGGATTGCTTAGTAAAATACATTTCGTGTGAATAAAAGTTTGAAGAAAACTAACTGCACTGTTTTATTTTTAATGCCTCTTTCATAGTATATATAAGCATGCAGAAATTAAATTTCTTATTTTACCCACCGACGACAAAATTCCACGATATTATTAGATTTTATATAACGAAAATTTCAGGTGTTGCTTCTTATAACTTTTTACATACAACCGTTTTTATTCAATCGTCACTTAATTTCAATTTCATAAATTCAGGCTGTAAATGAGGGTTTAGCAATCTGCATAAAGCTCCTCACACTTAAGAAGGAAAACGAATTTTCAGTGGCATTCTGGAACACTTAGCCTTCTTGCAGTTATATGCAAATAAAAAAAAAAACCATATTGGTCTTTTGTATAAGGCATTATAGCACTGAATAATCCTAAAAGGGTATATTGTGCCAAACATGTAGTAAAGCAGTTCTCATAGTGAAAAAAATGACAAATATGATAAAAAGCAAGAAATTAATAAATACCTAAAAACCACTAATAAAAATGAAAAAAGCAATTAAGAGAATCGTAAGCAACGGGACGAGAATATACAGATCACTGAGCAAGGATATGTTTTACAGTCAATGTACCTTTTTTAAGACTAACAAATAGACACATGTTCACTAAAAGTAAATGTGTGACAGTGAGTAAAACGGGTATGCCCTAATTGTAGACAAGTAAGAATAACTTCGTATGGGCAGTCCAAAGCGTAATCTTTGATTTTAGAGCTCGAAGTTGGTTGTTATCAACCTCCCCTTTTTACTACCATTTTCCATAAATAAGATCTACTACATAGATTTTTGTATCGCAATATGGTAAATCGTCGTAAACGCGAATTTATCATAAAAAAAATGTCAACCGATTTATTTTAGTTTAGATTCAAGTATGACAAAGCCTTTAATCGGCTGGGAATTTTTCACTAGTAAAGCCTCTCATTCTTTATTAGAAAAGAAATCATAAACTGAATCTGTTGCTTTTTCAACATGTACAGGTGGAGATGTGTGATAAAGCCTAAACCTTTATATTACATAAGCTGAAAATATATTTCTAACTTTCATATCCATTTCATAAATTTGAAATGGATATGAAAGTTAGAAATACGAGTAAAGTACGTATATTTTGTGTTTATTTTTTTAAAAATGTTTTGAAAAATTAGAGTTATTATTGGTAATAAATTTGTTGTATTTTGTAGTAATAATTTTAATCGTTGTAAGATAATGGATATTATAAATTTCTTTTTTAAAATCGTTCTGGATTTTATTTCATAATTACACGTGAGGAAAAATCTCGAATTTTCCAACAAATTTCATCCTGCTGAAATTCCACTATATATTTAATGATTCTTAATGATTGTAATTGATTTTTACATAAGTCAACAAACTTTATGTGTTTTATTACCATTTGTAATTTTTCATGAATTGCTCTACATTCCTGTATTAGAGTTTGTCTTTGTAACTACTGATCTTGTATTTGACATTAAATATCCCAATTGGATACTGCATCAATAAACCTAAAACAACCAAACGAAACCAAACCAAACCAAATCAACTTTATGCGATAAGTAACTTCGTTTGACTTCTGACCAATTTTAACTATTTAGAGAATCGTCTATATTCTTATAATGATAACTCATAACAAATTAATAGTGCATTATTTGTACTATATAATTTTAATTTGTAATGATATAACAATATACTAGCTCAGAGACGAATACAATCATTAATAAAAAATTTGGGGCTACTTAATTGAGATGTATTGTGTAATGTTACACATTGTTGGCTAAATTTGTTCCACGCATATTATAGCACCAATTTGTCAATAGTCACCTGTGCAGCAGTGATCCATCTCTGGATATTTCTGGTAAAGGTACATAAACCTTAATGTGTCCCCGAAGGAAGTTGTCAAAAAGCATTAAATCAGGTGACCTGTGTGTGGGGAGGAGGGCCAAGGCACAAAGTAAGGTCATCCTTAGCAACACCCCCAAGTCAACAATGCAGAACTTTATGGTACAGGTATTGACGAATTTGAATGTACCTTGGTTCACACAATACAAATTTGGTGACTCTGCTGTTATTTTTACACATTGCTCATATTTGAGCATGTAGTACTTTTGAAAATATAGCTTCGTAAAATTGAATGAATCTTTCATAGTAGCCCTATAATAGGATTTTTAGAAATAATTATTAAAAAATGGAAACTACAATTGGAGCATTACATTTCTAGATGACTCACTTTGTATATTTTAAAATACAAGAGATAATTTTAGAAGATACTAACATAAATTTAATATATTTATGTAATGCTTTCAAAACTTAATAAATTTGGGTATATTTAAGCATATTTTTTACTTGACAAATTTGTTTTAAACATTTGTCCTAGGTTTCTTACCGATATTTTTAGTTACAAATTGATTGTTCAACTGATTCTCTCTCTGAATTATTAAAGATACACAATAGACTGTCTAATTAACTTAAGAAATTTTGTTTTCTATCCATTGTGCAGTTGTTCTCATAATGGTAGTATCGTCTAATAAAATTTAATAAAACGATTTGAACTATTTAAGTAGTAAAAATATATTTCTTAAACATCGTTGGTTTCAATAATTGTAAGGTTCAAAATGCATTACAGAAATCTGCGTATGAAATTTAGCAATCAACTCTTCCCCAAAGGCCTTTAAAAGTCTTGATCCACTCACGTAATTCCTTTAAAGTAATGCATGGATACTTTTAAGTATACTTTCTTTTTTTTGTGGGGAGCATTTGCCTTTTGTAACATCGTTGCACATAGAAGTAATTTTAAATAAACTAAGCGTATTTGTGAAAGTTGGATTTCTGCTAATATCCGTAATTTCCAGTATAATAATGTATTTTGAAGTGTTAGAAGAGGTATTCTATCCCATTTCTCCTGAACAGCTTTCCAGAATCCTGTAAGGGTTGTGGGACGACGTTTAGATAATGCAGATTTTAAAAGTGCGAAAGCACAAAAATCCATAGGTGATACATCGGGAGATTTAGTAGGGATATCAGTGAAGGGTATGGCCTTGATACCAATTTTTTGTTCAATTTCTTTTAAGAAATTTACAGTGGATTTTGATGTGTGACTGCTAGCTTTGTCTTGGTGAACTTCCACAGATTGATGGCACTGTGGGTAAAGCGATGGTATTTCATTCAGAAAAATTGAAGAATTTATTTTTAACTTGCCATTATATGAAAAACCAGCAACAATCATGAATCCCTTAGATAAACTTTCTTTCGATTCTTTGAACCGTGTACTTAAATTTTTTCTCTCCTTTTATGATAATAAATAGATCTTTTTTTTTGTAGCAATCATTTAAATATACCCATGATTCATCTATTGTGACAATTTTTTCCCATTTTTCTTTGGATAAATGTTTCTTATACAGAAGTCTGCAGCGTGTCCTGCGTTCAGCAATATGCTTTAGAGAAAGACGATGCACATTGCGTTTCTTCACTTTCTTAAGATTTAAATCAACGTTTATCATTTTGTTTACAGTGGACACCGAGCATTTTAATGATTTTGAAACTGTCCTTTGACTAGGGGTATTTTCTTTTAACATTAAACAACGTACCTTTGCAATAGTCGAAGATGTTCATTTTTTCCTTGGATACTTGTTTGGAATTTTTGTCTCACTTGAGGCTCCAATTTGACGTTTTTTTCCTTTCTTTTTGGCGATATTACCTATCGACGCTTTAGATATCACAAAACCATGACTCTCACATCGTTTTTGGATAACGGAATATGAATACTTCTCTTCGGAAAGAGCATAAATATAGCCTTCATACCACTGCTTCGTTAAAAATGCCATTTTGAATAAAAACAAACATCTCAAGCCTCAGACGATAAGTTCCCTTTTAAAAACATAGTACATTTGCAGTTATTTATTTTGCAACAAACCATTTTTTAATACCGCTAACCAAAATCGTCTAAAAAATGTGCGAACAGCCTCTCTATAGTAACGAAACCACTATTTCATTTTCATTTTGAAAAATCCCCTGTTCTAATATGTTTTGTAGCTTATAACTTTTAAGCATTTTTATTACAAAAATGTTAAAAATCGATAAATTTTAAAAACTGAAATTCAGCGTCCCTTGTACCCTTAAGTACAAAATATGCAATATAAATATATTCAAATGCCTTTTTTAAACCATTAGCTTTAACACTTTCCAAAAATGTAAAGAATTTGTCGATAATCAATATATTTAAAATGAAAGCTGTTTAAATTTATTTCTATGGCTGTGTTCAACACTATTCTTTGAAATACCAAAGAAAAAAAAAGATTGAAAATTTATCAATAATATTTTCTTCAATTTATGAGGAAGTGTTTTTTTTTATTGAAAGCTCATATAAGAATGTTTTTGTATAAAAGTCTAAAGCATATTTTATTTTTCTCATGTGCTATGGTGCAAGGTTTGTGTAATGTTCAGATTTAAAAGAAGAGAGCTAAAGCTCTATAAATTCTTCGAAAAGTTTCCCTAAACATTTGATGCAGAAAAAAAGGTGCAACTTCCGGGAAAATCTGAAATAGAACATCTTTTTCGTGGAATTTACTGCTAAGTGCACGCAGTGGCTGACCGTATTTTCATGCCGCTTTAACAGTATGAAAATACAGTTGAGAAAGAACTCGAGGATTTAAATTCTGCTAAAGTAAAATTTTGCTTTTAGTTGAATGTTCCGTGTAAGGGCAAGTTCTAGTTGCTTTTGCAGAAAAAAAAGCGACGTGTTCGTTTTTCCACATGAAAAATAATATTTTTAGACAAGAGAATAGGTTGGAAAAATGATTTTCCGCAAATATGTAGTAAAAAAAAATAGTATTTCTGTATGTAAGCAGTTAAGTGATGTTTTACTAACAAAAATGACATTACTTAAAAGTAATCAAAACTTGATAGAATAGTATGTAATAATAGCTTTAACTTTTAAAAGGATAAAATTTTTGTAAATTATCATTTTGTACATATATACATTAAAATATAAACAAATTAATCACGTTATGTTTTCAGCCAGATATTTTTTAACTCAGTTTTTAGAAACGTTTTCACTAATTTTTAAAAGTTTTACCGAAACTTAATTTTTATAGATCCTTGCACAATTTCTTCCAGAAACTCGTATAATACATTAAAATAAATCTGTGTATCAAATAAAGATTCAACTTAATTTATGTAACTAAAACTGAATTTAAATTTAAAAAGTATGATTTTTTAGGAAAATTTAACGAAAGGACATAAAATAATTACCGTTAAATAACGTATTCAATTAATCAATCAATCAACCAACAACAACAACAACAAAAAAAAAAACCACGAATCGAAATATTCTTTAAAGTGTGAGAATAAAGCAAAATTGGGAGAATAAATGGAAAATTAGACTTGAAGAAATATTCATAAAAAGACTTACATAAAAATTAACATAATTTATGTAAAAGATTGACCTTTTACATAAAAATTCAATAAATGAAATTAATCTAATTTTAAAAATGTAATGGGATTAATTTCGTTACATTTTAATTTATAAATTAGAAAGTTTATCAATTCCAAGGCAATAATTTGCAAGAACTCTTCGCAACTCCATCCTAGAATGTAATGACATGTGCTTAGAATTTTTTTCTATAGATATGTGATTGCATGCAATGAAACGAAATTTTTTACTACCGTATAGCATATTTTCATTATTTATGCAGCTTTTTTTCATACAAATAAGTAAGCATTTTCATCTCCTTTTTTACCTTTAATGTAAAGAATGTAATCTATAAAATGTTTCTCTTAAAATACTGAAAATTTTCATTTACATGACTTTTAAAAAATGGGGAAAAATATTATTTATTGAAGTTCTTTCCTTTATATTTCTAAATGTTAGTTTTGGTTTTATTTTAAGAGAAAATTCTATAGTAAATATGCATTTCATCGTAGAGTTCCGGATTCATAGGTAAGAGCATGTATTCATGCATTTATTATAGTCGTATGTTTGCTTTGAACTTAAGTTTTAAAGAAATACAAAATCGTCTAATCATCAGTGGTTTAACTAATATCCAAAAACTGCTTTATCTCTAAATTCTCCAACTGTTTTTGAAGGAAAAACATATTTTATCCATTTTATTATAACTTAAAAAGGAACTTTGTTGTTAATGAGTTAAAAACTCATCACACTTATTTTTTTTTTACTAGAACACAGTAATCGTTTAAAGAACATGAAATCTTCATAAAAAAAGAAAACTATTATTATCTATTATAAGAAAAGTGCCATGCGTGATGTCCTACAATCAAGAAATGATTTAAACAGTTATTTACAAATTAATATAATTCATGCTTTCTTTCAAAAGTCTTTTAAGAATTTTGTTTATATTTTTTCACAAACGGTACCTTATGATAAGCTAAGAGGTTTCAAAAGTGTAACATAAATGATCTTTCGTTTTATCCATATCACTGACTCGCATTAAATACTACTATGTATGCAATTTCGTGCTGAGAAAGAAGTTCATCCAAATTTAATGTTACCATCGTCAGACATTTCATGATAGGGTCTCATAAATTATGCAGCAAATGGATTGTTGGTTTCTAAGGAGGAATATTTAATTTCACGTGAGAACTGTTTTACTTTAGAATATACGGCAGCGAAGACTCTGATCGTCAGGGCATTTCAAACCTTAATTTTGGTGGTAAATCTTAATTACCCATTCAGCATTTTAAGTCTGAAATATGAATACATATCTCGGTTGTCAGAGACACTTTAAATCTTTGTAATGAATGCAATAAGTATTGAAAAGGGCATAAGGAGTTCTTTCATTTAATTAACGCGTTAATAATATTTATTAGATTAAATATTTTATACATTAAGGAAATAGAATACGTCATAAAAATTTAACATACAAGGATATTATACTAAAACTATTGACACAAGTTGAATTTGACAAACACCATTAAATATTTAATTATTTACTCCAAAACATAATTATTTAATGATATTTGCCAATAACAACTTGAAATTGGCTTTAGTTGTTCTCAAATTATATGTATATATGTGTGTGTAGCGTGTGAATTTTGAACTGCCCAGGCTTAATGGGTAATGAGATTACCTAAGTAAATTGCAATCACTCCATTAACACAGCAGTGAAGCGGCGTGATAGAACTTCAGCTTTATTTGAGACATTTACGTCTTTACCGGACAAGAGCCAAGCATCGAAATGTAACGAAAACACACTTTTATTAAATATCTTACCCAACAGCGAAATATGACGCGGCATTTTTCCTACGAGATTCCACAGCAGCTTAGTCATCCTTATGCAGCAATTTAGACATTGGAAGAGTGAACCATTCTTCCTGGGGTAGTTGGAAAATGTGGCGAATTCACAGAAAATTACTATTTATTTTAGCGTTAGTTTTGGGAGACTAGTAAAAGAATTTAAGTCAGCGAACAGCCCTTTAAATAAGACATTATACTTTTGGGAAATTGAGTATGAAAGAAAGGGGGTTAAAAAGAGAATTTAGAGTCAGCGAACAGATATTTTAATATAGACATTTTAGGCGTTAATTTTATATATATATATATATATATATATATATATATATATATATATATATATATATATATATATATATATATATATATATATATATATATATATATATATATATATATATATATATATATATATATATATATGTAGCGTTGGTGTTCTTCCGACTGAGAAACTCGGATATCAAAAATCACTTATTCGAAGTAATCCATCCAACTCCTTTTTTTTCTTTAATGTTTTTATTTAGACGACACAGCAAGCAGTATATGTACAGCAACACATATAGAATAGTAATCATACACACAAAATTATATAGCATAGGCGTGTCCCTGACTCGGACAAAAGAAACCACACGGCCTTCACACGCCGTTCCTCTCTACTCTCTCTTTCTGAACAACCATATCTCCGCAACCGTTCTACCCATAGAGGGCGCCAGGCACTACACCTCCCCCCCAAGATGGTGGTTGCAGCTGCAGTCTGCAATCACACATCTGACAAAAATTTGCCTGGTGGCCTCCATTTACAATGTTGAATTTAATACAAATTATATTCAATTACCAAATATTAGTCAAGTTAACAATAACACTAGAATAACAGTGTAATAAAAAAAAGATAATAACTAGGACCTACAAATATTAATGAATCAAACCATACAAAAATTATATATCTTACCACCCTGGATCAACAAAAGAAGTAATACATACATCAACATTTCTAATCAACTGCTCCTACTAAAGAAAGAAAATATAAACATTAATACACTTAAATATTTCACAAATAGTTTTCACGTAGTTCACAATGTTTCACGGGCAACAGTCTGGAAACTCTATGTCGCTTATTCTTCCACTGGAAGACGTGATAAGGCATCAGCATTCTTTAATTCTGCTCCTGGACAGTGGGAAATAGAAATGTTATATTTTTGGAGGGCCAAAGCCCAGCGTTGAAGCTTGGCTGACTGGGGTGCTCCTTTTGTAATAAAAGTTAATGGATTGTGATCCGTGATGAGTTCAATTGGGGTTCCGAATAACCACGTTTCAAATTTGCGTAGGCTCCAAATAATGGCATAAGCCTCTAGTTCAATCATAGGCCACGCTTGTTGAATATTGCTCAACTTCTGGCTCGCAAAACAAATGGGATGCAATACTCCTTCATTGTCTCTTTGGGATAAACAAGCACCCACGGCGAAAGACGAAGCATCTGCTTGTATGGTATACGGATTATTCCTCACAGGAGTATATAGCTTGGGGGTATTACACAAGAGTTGTTTTAATGCTTCAAAGGTGGTTTGGTGTAACTCTGTCCATGGTATGTTTTCGGGTACTTTTTTTTTGTTAACTCAGTCAATGGATGTACCATATTTGAGAAGTCCTTAATATAGTCTCTATAATAGTTACACATATCTAGTAGACTTCTTAATTGTGTCTTCATTTTGGGGGAACTCAGTTTTTCGATAGCCTCTAGCTTGGTTGGATCGGGTTGATGTCTCCCTGACCCAATCACATGTCCTAAATATTTTATATTTGACCGTGCAAATTCACACTTTTTGATGTTGACTCTAAATTGTAGTTCTGCTAACTTGCTTAGGACTAAATGTAGATGCTCCAAATGGCTTTCCCAATCAGGTGAATAAACTGCTATATCATCAATGTAAGCTTTGCAATATTGTTGATGATATGACAAAATTGTGTTCATGACCCGTTGGAATGTGGCTGCTGCATTCCGTAAACCAAACGGCATAACTTTCCAGTGATACTGTGAACGGTGGGTCTTAAACGAGGTTAGATCTCTACTTTCCTTTTCAAGAGGTATTTCCCAATAACCCTTCAAAATATCAAACAAGTTATTACGTTTGCTTGTCCGATACTATTGATCAAATCAGTGACATTTTCCATGGGAAAATCATCTTTCTTTATAACTGAATTCAGGACCTAAAATCTATACATAATCTGATATTACCGTCCTTCTTATTAACTCATACTACTAAATAAGCAATCTCTGCATCACTGGGCTCAATCAACCCTAAACTTTCTAATTCTTTTATCTGTTCATCAACTTTCTCTTTCAAGGTTTCTGGTATACGGTAAACATAGGGTCTCTTCCTTACGGCTCCATCCACTAATCTTATTTTGTGCTCTCCAACCTTAGCAATTTGTATTTTACCTGAAAACACTTCGGCATGCTTGCTAAGTACATTTACCAATTCATTCCTTTTATGACTGTCTAGGTGTTGTATATCTAGCTCTTTAATAAAATCATGTCGGTAATCATTTTGGACTGGTGTTGCATAAATATCTCCGAATTCTTCGTCATCCTCGAATATTACTCCAACCTTTTGTACTCTTGCTACATATTTCCTTATTTTATTGCCATGGACATGACGGACAGTACCATCTAATAGTTTTACTTTGTAGGAATGTGGACTGCATCTTGCGACGATTTGTTCAGGACTGGTCCATCTGGAATAAGCAAATAAACCTGATCCCCTAGTTTAAATTCTTTCATCGAAGCTCGACGATTAAAATAATTTGCATAAGCTTGTTGTTTAGCAATCGCGGTTAATGATGCCTCATCTGCTGCTCTTTCTAAATTTATCTTCAATTCTTGAAGATAATCTTCGGCCGACTGACTTAGGTTTAAAGGTAAAGGTATTTCACCGTCCCAACTTGATTAAAGCACCGTCAACGGACCTCTAGCTTCTCTCCCATACAAAAGTTTGAAAGGGGAGACTCCTGTTGTACTGTTAGGCACTTCTCGGTATGCAAATAATAAATAAGGTAAATGTTTGTCCCAGTTACATGGATCAGTTCTAATTACGTGATGAAGCACTTGTTTAATCACTCTATTAAATCTTTCTACTAAACCATTTGAGGCGGGGTACCCCGGGGTAGAGAATCTCGGGTTAGCTCCTAAACGTGTCATAAATTCTTGGGTCAACTTTGATATGAAATTGGTACCTTGGTCACTAGCTATGACCTTAGAAATGCTGGTTATTGCAAATATTTCAAGTAGGGCCTCACATGTGGCTTTGGCCGTGATGGATCGCATAGACACCGCTTCCGGTCATCGACTATTTTGGCTAACTAACATTAGAACATATTTATGTTTTCTTGCTGAAGGAGGGTCTATTGGGCCAATAATGTCTATATTCACTATTTCAAGGGGTAAATTTGGTCTAGTAACAGGGGTAATTGGTATCCTATCACTTATTTTCTCCGGACTTCTCAGTTGACATTGTTTGCAACTCTTGCAGAAATTCGCTATATCTTGTGACATATTAGGCCAGTAAAAACTTCGTCTAATCCTTTCTTTGGTTTTCTTCATCCCATATGATTACCAATTATCGATCCGTGAGCTAGTTTAAGTACTTTCATACGCCTACACTCCGGCAAAACTAATTGGGTCACCGTTTCTCCCGTAACTTTTTCTCTATGGTATAATAAATTATCTATTAAAATAAAATTCCCCTTATTCGCTTTCAGCTCTTCTCTAACCTTGCGAAGCGTAACACAGTTTTGTTGTTCATTTCTTAATCTCGAAGCTTCTGACAGTTTGTTTTCAATTTCTAACTGTTTATTAGATTCTTCCTCCGAAA
Organism: Pardosa pseudoannulata; assembly: GCA_032207245.1. Taxonomy (NCBI): domain Eukaryota; kingdom Metazoa; phylum Arthropoda; class Arachnida; order Araneae; family Lycosidae; genus Pardosa; species Pardosa pseudoannulata. The sequence continues at coordinate 3,265,254 of CM063503.1, read as the reverse complement.
GGCTACTTGTAGTCGTGAAATTTTCCTCTTTGTCAAAACATTCATTCGCCAGTAACGACACGGGTTTGTCTATAACCCCTGAGTGGTTTATATTTTCACTTCCTGTTTCGCTACCATGTTCGTTCATAACACCTGCTCTCTTTTCGGCGCCAGTTTGAGACTGCTCCACTAACGCGTCATAAGGCTCCTCCACACTATGGTCCACTGCAAGCCATTACCACTGTCTGGAGGGGGTATGGCCTATCATGGTCGATGATGGCAGACAATAAAATAGCCTTGGAGGGCGATGGCTTCGGAGGCAGTTTTTCTCCAAAGACAGCCAGATGCGCAACTAAAGTGCGCAGTAGACCCTATGGACGAATCAATGCGCTCAGCTCATTTAGTGGCCCAGCGTGTGGATGCGACCCGTGAACCATCGTTCGAGGTCACCATCAGGAAGTGGTGAACAACTGGTCATAGTGTGGAGGCTACATTAAACATTGGGATGCAAAAAGCACGGGACATTTAATTTATCAGTGACAGCTATAAGTGTTTCTTCTGACTCAGCGGAAAAACCACTATCCTCGCTCTTCAATGCTATTGGAATTCGAAAAAGTTTCGCTTCTGCTTTCTCTCCAAAAGCAGATGTAAGCATTATTTTTCCCTCTTTGTTCATTTTCGAGTCTGATACGTACGATGGATGCAACAGTGTGATTTGTGTGCTGCTATCGAGAATAGCTTTAATTTTATGCCCATTAATAACGACATCGACATGTTGTAACGGTTGAATTTGAGCTTCCGGTTTGAAAAATTTTGTTTCGATTTCCGCTACTAACGTTTCATTACTAGAATTCGTTTTAGACTTCTCATTCCGATCAGTTTTATTAGTATATCCATTTCCTGAATTTTGGTGTTTCTTTTTACATTCTCTCGCAAAATGCGTATTTGAAACACATACAAAACAATCTTTATTTTTCCAATTACTGTTTACCTCATTCCTTCTAAATTTCTCATCGGAGGTGGAACATATTTACTATTCTTGCTTGTTGCATAAGAATACTCTATTGTATCTCGCGAGTTATGAGAGTCAGTGGGAGTTTGTTTACAGAAAGTTTTTCCTCTGGATATGAAAAAGGTATCACATTCCCGACCAAGTTCAGTTGGTTTAAATCAGCTCTCGCCCTGTCGAATACCTATGTGAGTTTGAGTTTCTTGATCTAATGTTGCAAAAAGCTTGTCGGAAACTGCCAAATCAATAAAAGATTTCAAATCATTGCATTTCCTTAATTTTAAGTAATACTAGAATGTTGTTTTGAGCCACGATGCAAATTGAACGTGAGTTTCCATAGAGGCTCTTTTAGCGCGTTTAAAGTTTTTTAAACAGATTTGTGCGGTCGGTTCGAACTCTCGTAATACTATGGCTTTTAACGTTTCATATTTTTTAATTCCATCGTCATCAATGTAAATTAAAATATTTTCGGCCCTTTCACCCAATAAATTTATCAAAATCTCTGCTTTGTATTCTTCTGGTACATTTTTGGTAGCAAACGTACGTTCTAGCGTGGTGAAAAATAAATTCCATAATTCCGGTTTAGTAGGACATGGGATAGTCAATGCTTTTACACTTTTAATTACACTAACCAGAGATGTATCCTTTTTATTATCAATTTGTTCAATTCCTGGATTTGGCGACTTATTCTGAGCCCTTATCGTCTCTAACTGTTTTTCATGCTCCCTTTCTTCAAGTTTTTTCCTATCTTCAACAGTCGTAATTATAAATTCTTTGACAGATTGTTCATCCCTTGCATAGTCCTCTGAGTTTAGAATTAACGATTTTAATTCTGCCATTTTTAAATCTGCGGTCACTTTTATGCCACATTCTTCGACAAAAATTCGTAAATCCTCTTTTCTAAGGCCCTTGATAGCAAACATCTTAACTTAAGTACTTAGCTGATCCCCCAAAACAGAAAGTAAGGAAATTGCTTACCTCCACTGATGAAACTATAACTTCTTAATTTAATCCAAACATTGCATAAACCCACTTTTGGTTTCGGATCCTGTCGACTGCGCCAGTGTAGCGTTGGTGTTCTTCCGACTGAGAAACTCGGATATCAAAAATCACTTTATCCAAAGTAATCCATCCAACTCCTTTTTTTTTCTTTAATGTTTTTATTTAGACAACACAGCAAGCAGTATATGTACAGCAACACATATAAAATAGTAATCATACACGTAAAACTATATAGCATAGACGTGTCCCTGACTCGGACAAAAGAAACCACACGGCCTTCACACGCCGTTCCTCCCTACTCTCTCTTTCTGAACAACCATATCTCCGCAACCGTTCTACCCATAGAGGGCCCCAGGCACTACAATATATATATATATATATATATATATATATATATATATATATATATATATATATATATATATATATATATATATATATATATATATATATATATATATATATATATATGTAATAAGACGGACTTGACGATGGGTGGTTGCAGTCATGTCCCATAAAAATGACACCGTTTCAGTTAAAGACCTTTATTAACAGAATGTTGGATTCCCACTTCATTATAAGGACTGGACAAACTGAGGGGTCAGTTAGCATGAAATTATAAGTAAAAGGCCCTTAACACATGGATCAATATCTCAGTCAAAATGTGTGGGAAAATCTATAGGAAAATCTGCCTCCGATAGCTTGCATCTCCTTTTTGTTTGAAAATTTCATAAATTGTTCTCTAGGGCAATGTAGAATTATAATTTGTTAGACCCCTTCTCTTAGGGCTTATGGTCAATTTGGGTTAGGGGTTAAAAAGGGGAAAGCAAAAGGACTCCGGAATTTTTGCCCTTGACTTAAGATTTGAAAACCCCTGAGAATTTTCTCGGACCGTGTTAGGAGTTTTCTAAAATATACCTACATTAGCTTCCCGATCTAGTTTACTTTTCCTTACACACACACACACACACACACACACATATATATAGTGTGTGTGTGTGTGTGCGCACGTTCCGTGAAAGAGAGTGTTTGTGGGTTTTTAATATATTAAATATTACTTGCATGATGTATAAATTGTACTCCTTAAGCTTAATTCTTATCTTGTAACTCACCACGGAGAATATTTACCAAAGGAGCATGATTGTATGAGCATGTTTGAAAAGGACACAATTTTTTCTTTACTCCATCTATTCTTATGACTATATGAATTGTATTTTCAAATATTTCTAAGGTCTGGACTTTGACTGTATCTTTTTGGAATATATTTTTTACTCACGTGTCTTTAATGTACAGACGTCTGCTATTTCTCTTAATTAAATATGAGCTGTTTCTCAAGAATACAAATTAGTGATCATTTTGCAGGTTAATATATGTTATGTCTTTAAAACTTCAGACGCATATTCTTGTTTATCGAGATACAGTATTTAGTTTTCTGGCTCTATACTCGTTAAAATCCTTCCTTTCAGGCGCACTAACTTAAAAAAAGTGTATTACAACAAGATGCAGTCAAAGATCAGAGTCCCTTAAAAAATCCATTTCATTAAACTTTGAAAAACGTAATATTGATAGGTTGGTTGAATTTTTTGGCACGAAATCCACATTAGAGCAACAATCTGCGCCAGAGAAAAGGTAAGAGAGTACACGTACAGAGGATAAAAAGTATTGACTCAATTGAAATATATATAACTATGTAGAAAATAAAACACACACACATCCATGAAATATATCAAAATTTTTATTCCTAAAGTATCTATCTAAAATTGTCTTTTTTCCCCTCCTCAAATTCTAATGACAAATTTCCAAGCCGTAATATGTTAGGTAAAGGAGTGTTCTCCGCCTTACATTTTTTATCCGTTTGTCAAAGCTAACGTTGGATAAATGTTAATTTTCTATCCATTGGCCACATTTTTCAGCTATCAAAGGAAAATGGTTTCGATTTTTCACAAACTAAAGTTCTGCCTATTTTGTTTTTGAAATAGTCATCAAGGTTCACTCTGTTCCACAAAACAATTACTCAACAATCCTTAGTCTCATGTGTACAAAATCACTTCACTCGCACCCTTTTGGGCTCCAAAATCCTTAAAGTATGTATTTTTCTTGTAACATTCGATGCAGATCCGTTGCACTGTAATGACGATCGCTTAGACTGTTGCCTTTTTTTTTTAACCCTAGTAAATGTGAAGTTTTGCAATGCTGGACTTGTTTTACTGATGATTTCATAACTGCAAGTTCATTGGGAGTTATTTCGCCCTGTAAGCTTAGGAAAACTAAATAACAGTGGCTATTCCTCAGTATAATTTTTGAAAGATATTGTCACTTATTATATATATATATATATATATATATATATATATATATATATATATATATATATATATATATATCGGTCATTCCATGTCAACAGTTACAAAATGACCAAATTTGAAAACTAGTTCCAGTTACATGTGTCATATATCAAAGTGTTGCTAAAAGCTCACTGGTTACAAATATGCAATTTTTATTTCTTAATAAAAATTAATAAAATAAATAAAAATGATTGAATAATGAATGAAATAATGAGTAAAATAAATAAAAAAATTACACTAAATCCGATTGAATTTTTATTGAATAATTCACACTACCAGATGATGATTTTTCAATACTAATGAGGAATTTTCACGTTTTCTAATTTTGATTTTAAACGATAGAAGACAAAAAAGTAAGCAGGACAGTAGCTATTTTTTTTTCATTTGGGGGCCTAATGAGTGATTTCTAATGGGTTTTATAGCGGACTCTTTAACGTCTCTCAAAAACGCTACTTTATCTCCGCCGAGTTTGTGACGTCATCGTTCATGTAAACACCGAGCTCCTATGCTGTTTACATGTTAAAAGGCGACTTTTAAATTTGTTTTTTGTGTAAAGTATCGCATATAATAGCATTTTTTTGTTATGTCTGGCATTAAAAAATCATACTCTAAATATTGTATTGTGCCACTCTGTAAAAATACAACAACTAATTGCAATGAGAAGATATTTTTCAGCGTCCCAAAAGACCCACATACACGTAAAATCTGGACAACTGAGATGAAAAGGGATGAGAAATTAAACCTCAAATTATCATATAAATCATCTCTATGGGTTTGTGAAGACCATTTTTCGGTAAATAAATGCTTGCATTTGTTTAAATATTACTATTTTAGAACAATTAAAGTATATAAAATACATCTATACCTTTAAAAGCATTGTTGATTAACCACTGCTATTTAACTTTTAAAACTGCTAATTTTCGAGTATTATCACAGAGTTCAAGTACAATAAATATTTTATAAAGCATATAAATATCGAAAAACATATAAATATCTAAAGCATATAATTATCTAATAAATAACTCGGGGGAGGGGAAAGTTATGTATTTTCAACGTATTATAAATATTTTCTTCAGAGATGCATACTTTCTTATGTATCAAATGTAACAGTGATATTTTTCGATTAAATTGGTGACTAATTTGAAAAAAAAAGTATAATATTTTTAAAATACTTAATAATTATATTACTTTAAAAATTAAATTTAATTTGAGAAATTTTATACATTTTTTAATTTGACATTAATATTAAAGGCAATAAAATTGTATTGCTATTTAAAAATGTATAAATAATTAAGTAAAGCCATTTAAAGATTTTAAATTTCTTTTCATCATATTTAAAATATCTAAGAATTTATTTTGTTTTGGTTTGGTTTTGGAATGCTACGGTCTACTTTTTGCAACACGAAGGCTAATGAGAGCGGTCTCACAAAAAATACTTCCTCTAATTTTTATTTTAATATTACATCCGTCTCTATTTATAAAAAACGATGCAACTACAAATGTGTATGTATATGATATATGTATATTTATTTGACTTGTTTGTGTTTACAAACAAAAGAGCTGTGTTTAGCATGAATAAAGTATTAATACATGTTAAATAAAATTGGAAAAAAAATATATAAATGATTTTACACACCTTTGGGGTTTTAATTCCTCGTATTTCTGCTCCCATAAAATCCGGGTTTTTTGCCAAGAAAGAAAACATTGACATGCTGTCAATTTTCGGGAGGTTGTCTGATTGGTAAATCCAGGTAGAAGAGACATTTATGACAAATTGAGATAACTAAGCTATCTAGATCGATAAAATGAACCTTCAGGTTTAAATAAAAATAAATTTTGATAGCTAGAAAATTTCAAGAACTTGCAAAAACAAAATCGGAAAATAGTGCGCGCTTAAAAGCAATACAAAAATATTGGTCTGCATGAACGATGACATCACAACCAATCACGGAGCTTTTTGATGTCACGTGATTTTCGCTTAACTTTAAAATTAATTTTTTAAATGATGGACCCAGTTTTTTACATTTTTGAGAACATTTTTGAAATCTACGAGTCTGAAATTACCAGAAAAACACTAAGTTGTTCGAATCCCCCACATGTGCAAATTCCTCATTGCAGCCCCATTTATAGGTGCACACTTTTGTTGATTGTCATTTCAGATTGACCCAAATCATGTTTCTCGAGACGTTAAAGAAAATATACACCAAAATTATTATTTTCTGTTAAATGGTTTTAATTCATCAATTTGATGTCACACCCGTAACATAAAAGATAAATAAGTTTATTTTAAGAAAAAGCTATTGGGCCTAGCAACTTGATCTTTTGGATTCACTTTATAAAACATGTTCTCAAGCATATCTAATAGCTATATTTCATAAATGGATCTTTTTTAATATGTTAATATGTGGCATATGCAGTGTGACATCCGTAGTCTATGTGATAACAATTTTATTAATCCTGTATAACAACTTGTTGTTTTGGATTTAATGGTTAAAACTTGTTCTCAGATGTATGGGTCAATGGTTAAATTTAATAAATAAATATTTTATATTGTGTTAATTAATGTAAAAATTGTGACACTGTATACATAAACCTCTTTTTTAATTCTCAGCAATTAATTTTTATTTTCATGTACTATTGAAAACATGGTTTTGTAATGCAAGTTTAAATTTGTGAAAGATTTAAACTATTTATTTTGATTTCTTGTATATAAAGTTATACTAAATGTATTAATTTTGTTATTCAGGTCATGAAAGTATCTAAGACTAGAGTACCGAAACATAGGAAAAACCAAAGAAGTGATTCTATCAAAATGCATGAATATCTTTAAAAAAAGATAGATAAAAAATAGAGAATGTATGAACTAGTAATAAAAGGAAGTTATTGAGGGAAAAAATGAAGAGAAGGAAACAGAAAATTAAGAATTGTAGTCTATAATCAGTAAAACAAATCAAAACGATAAAACAGCCCATTTTGTTTTTATCGTTATAAAAGGACATATAGTAAAGCATTAAGGAGAGTAAAAGCAGAATGTGAACATAAATCCTAATATCTCAGGAATACTTTATAAGAATCAGTGGTTTTCAATTGCTACTTCTGATTTCGTACAAGGATCTATTTTTGCAAGTGGCAGATTAAAATATATATATATATATATATATATATATATATATATATATATATATGACTTTCTTTTCTCAGTTTCCTGAAATTTCTCAAGGAAGGTCAGAAGTAACATTGATTTATATGAAAAAATTGGAAAATACTAGATCTGACCAAATGAGAAAGAAACGTCATGGAAAAGCATAGAAGCCATTCTTAAAGTAAAGCATCATACACATAAAGGAAATACTCATAGATAACAGAAGCCAAATTTAATTTTATTGATAAAAGTAAAAAAAATAAATTAATTTAACTCTTATAAACATGTATGGGTTGGTTTATTCATTTATTGTTGAAAACCGTTTTTTTAATGTAAGATTTTTAAAAATTATTGTGAACTGAGTCACATCCGTAACATTTTGTCACACGACTAATACTTTTTTTTGAAAAAAATCTAGTAATTATATTTGTTGTTAAAAATTTACAAATAACGCATATTATTAAATATTTAACCGTCTTTATCGTAAATTTATTGACTCTTAAATATTATCTATTAGCTGAAAAATTAATAATTGTGAACCTATATATAACACGAGGTAAAATAACTTTCACTTCAGCGTTTTTGAACTTCCTAATTGGTCCTTGCACTTTTCCTTTTTATTTTTAGTCTAGCCGAAGAGATAGCGTGGGACGCTATCCAGTGCGGTATAGGTAGCTGGCGTGGGGATAACTCCCGAAAGTTATGTTATTCTATAGTGTCACGAGGGATTTAACCGTTTGATTTTACGACTTCTATAACGCCAAAAAGGAATTAAAATTGCGTCTTCATGGTCCACAGGTATTTCATATCTGTGTGTTTCCTGGAGGTCTTGTTTGTTTCCCCCCACTTAGGATCTTTGTAGGGTTGTTTCCCTTATTACTTTTTGTTTTCAGGGGGCATTTTCCTACATCTGTTATTCCTATATTACACACACACACACACACACACACACACACACACACACACACATATATATATATACACACTCACTTTCAAAAGTTAATCACAAAGATGAACCGACCTGCACCTCTTTAAACGGGGTTCTGTGACGGTTGTCCGGTATCGAGATGAAGTTCTAGAACCCATTGTGAGATTTTACTCTGCAGCAGTTGGCCCTAATTTTGTTTTAATGGACGATAATGCACGCCCCCATAGAACTGACATCGTCGATGACTACCTGGAGAGTGAAGGGATTGCGCGTATGGCGACCTTAATCCCATTTAAAATCTTTGGGATGCTCTTGGTCGTGCTGTATTTTCACGTTTCTCACCTCCAGCTATTCTTATTGAGCTGAAAGCTGCACTACAAGAAGAATGGCGATTGCTTGGTTCTGCGATGGTTGACCACCTAATTGAAAGCACGGCCACAAGGTGTAAACTTTGTATACATATGAGGGGGGATCCCATACCCTATTAATGTCCTTTTATTTCATTTTATGCTGTTTATTTTCACTTTATACATAATTCTGTTTAAGTCTCCAGTATGTCATTATCTGATAACTTACATAAATTTAATATTATTAAACAGTAGGTCCCGGTCTCATTAGACATCGTTTTGATAAAAAAAAAGTAGACCGTAGAGCCCCAAACCAAACCAAACCATTTTAGTTCAGTACAGTTGAGCCAGCGGGTTGGATTTCCGTTTGTAGCCTGTTTATTCGTAGGCATTAGAAATGGGCTGTAAGGAGCTTGTCATTGTCTAATTTGACTTCATGTTCAAATATTTTTGTCACAGAACTGCAATAATCGAACCAATCATTCTATAAAATTATAAATGGAATTGAATGCATGAACATTGTGATCGGTAAAATAACTGTTAACCTCTAAAATTTTAACTAAAAATGCTTATTACGCGACTTAAATGACACAAATTGCTTAGAATGATCTCTAATAACTTAAATTTAAAATAAATCACCAATTAAGTTATCAGGGTTTGGATTTGCTTCAATCACGAAACATATTATATTTATTTCTTAATATTACCGTGTATCTAGATAGGTCTATAAGTACTTGTTGCTTCAGCAAACTGTCTTGCAATCTCAACTAATGTCAATTATCAAATTATTTTAGCCAAAAAACATTATCGGCAGTGTTTGATAGCACATTTTTGACTTTGATGGGCTTAAGTAAATACACCACCCTTGTCTTGAAAGCATTTCAAGATTTTTAACATCACTCTTAGGCTACTTTTATGTCTTAACAGATCTTTCTTCCTGTAAGTCTTACTTCCAATGACACTCTACTTCTAACAATTCATCAAGCATCCTCTTCCACATACGAATGTACCATGTTTTAGGAAAAGTTCACAACAGAATAAAAACGCAATCACACACATGAAAAATATGAACGACGTCTGTTGAGGAAATTTTAATGCTGAAATCAAATGGACAAAAGATATAAATCGGAAAACTAACCGTTGGCGATAAGTTATTTTAAAATTTATCTTAAAGCTTAAATATAATAACAGTTGTATTTATTATATTTTGTTAATTTGACCAAGAGTCTACGTACTGTTTCTTGATTAGAAGTTGCAAGGCTAATGTCTTTGGGTCAAAGAAGATGGTGCTTAAGAACCGTTAAAAATGGTGCAATAACCCTTTGCTTACGGCGATTTTTTTTTGTTTTGTCCTTCCTTTGCGTTGACCTCCTGTTAATTACGCTGAAGGGACTCCGATGATCTCATTGCCTCACTAGAGGAGTTAAGGTGACATACTTGATTGACCTGTCCAACAAAGGTTGGAGCAAGATAGGACGCTATAAACTCCTTTCTCCTCTATCGGTAGCCCACTAATAGTAACAAGGGTGATTCACTGATGTAACTCTTTCTTACAAAATATTAATTATTTGTTTTTACATCCTTGAAAATAGAATTCGAAAGATGCATTTACATTCTTTTACTGACGTTCTGAAAATGAATACAAATTAATGTCTGGTACATAAAAATTTGCATTTCATTTTTTTGTAGTTCCATTAAGTATTCCCGATAGCACACACACACATATGTATGTGCATATGTATATATATTTATTGATTATATCAATCTCATGGGAGAGCCATCCCTTCCACTTGTGGCTTCAGGATATTTGTTATTCATGCTACCCTGTCGTTAGGTTCGTGACTTAATGTAGAGTACATTTTGATGCAAATATATCAAACATAATACGTCACTTCATTTTGAATATCTTCGTGCATGTTCATAAGAGTAGATAATAGCAGAGAAAACCGTATGATTAAAATATAATTAAGAATATTAGGACGTCAAAAATCCTTTATTTATGTTTAAATTATCTGTTCAGCGTATTTAAATATTTAATTAAGGAACCCGCATAAGCACTGTTTACAAATTCAATACCTACAAATGTCTTTGCTGTTATAAATTAGACACGCAGAGAATCAGGATGTGGAAAATTAGTTGTAACATATAAATGTGTTTCCTAAATTTAAGTGTGTGCTTAAAACTGAATTGCTTAAATGTTTTAAAGAAGCCTAAAACCCCTGTGTACAAACACAGGAATTTTAATTCTATAAATTAGTTTCTTTAAATGTATACATTAAACTTTTCTGATGTTTTCAAAGTGAAATTTTATGGGTTTTAGGAGTTTTATTTTAATTGCAAAGTATAAATTAGAGGGCTTTTAATTTTTCAAAAATACTTTTTTGAATATAATACTAATAACTTTAAAATTTTTACTAATTAAAAGGAAATGTTTTTACTATACATCACAATTTTTTTTTTTTTTGAATGTGCAAACACTCTGTACTGGATTTCGATGAATTTGTACTTTTAAATAGTAAAACATATATAAAAATAAAGGGAGAAATGTTGTACTTGAGATAATATGACAATATAATAACATATTATATCATATGATATATGTTTCAAAAAATAAAACTTCAGGTTTTAAATTTCATTTTAAACAATTTTATATTAAATAAAAATTTACATAAAATAGAATATGTTTTTAATTAATTTATGTATTATTTGTTATAAATGTTTGGGGAATGTAGTTTACAATATAGATATAAAAATATATGACTGCATTGGGATGTTATGAAGATACAAATTTTATTATAAGACCTTTTGTTGATTTTGTCATATATTTGAATGGAGGTCAAAATTCTGCTTTATAAAATATATTTTATCAGTAGAAATTGCTCTTCTTATAAGAGTCCAATTTTTATAATTGTTTGATTCAATGTAAAAAGAAATTACTAAAGCATACAGATCATATAAACTCATACTTTGCAACATTCAGACTTCTTAAAATGGCTTGATTTTGTTAAAATAATATTCGTCACTGTTCTAGATTAACTCTCTGATAACTGTTTTTTAACTAAGGTAAACTTAATTTTTTTAAAGTTTTGGAATGGATTTAAACGTTCATTTTAATTAAAAATAGAAAAAATAATTTTAGTTTCATAACAAATAAATTTTTGTTGATCATGCAATATTTATATTGTTTATTTTTATGCCAAAACTCTTAATAAATTTTGAATGCTTTCGAAATAATCTTGCTCTCAAGCAATAATTACTTAATATATTACATACCAATATGCTTTAAATTGCTTTATACAAAATTTCCTTAATTGTATGACTACAAAAAGCGTTAAATAAAAATTCAAGGCAAAGAATTATCAAATTGAGAACCAGTAAACAATTAAAGGCATTAATATATTTAACATGTTAAATTTTATGAAACTTTTTACTATTTGATATTGTAAACGTCTTATGTCCCTATAAAGTTTTTCTTTAATAACTAATAGAAGAATTTTTTTTTATTAAGATTAGTATACCTTATCTTATTTTTACTGTTAATGTAGTAATAGCATGACTACAAATTATGTAACCGAAAACGTAACAAATGTATGTATATGTTCAAGATATCAGCATCATGCATATTTAATCATGTTTAATTATTATGCATTACGCGCATGCTTTCCTCAAAATATATTTTAGTAACAGAAAATAATTTTTTACAAGCTGCTTATTAATATATTCTTGGACAGGTGAAAAACGACCTGGATAGGTACTTTCCTCTAGTAGAAAATATTTCAGTGAAGCAAAAATGCGTATGCACATTGTATGCATCAAATGAATGAATAAATATGAGTTATTTTCTATTCACATTTGTGTTCCTAGCAAGTGTTATTCTATTGATAGATCAATTTTCTAACGTCTGCCTTGAAATAGAAAGGAGTGAATATGTAAAGCTTAAAAAGATCTTGCTTAAGCACCCAAAAGAGCAGGAATAAATTATTGGAAATCAGAGATCTCATACTAAAAGCATGAATAAAATCACTCTTTTAGAATTTTAGTGATGAAATAAAAAAATGAAATATTAAGTGCTATAATAATTTTTTCAAAGCTGCCAATATTCTTCCGAATGTCTGTAGTTTTTAATACTCATTTAAAATGTTGTATTAAAGCATATTCAGAGAATAAGCTTTTAACTATAATTTTAGCACAATTTCATTTAATAAAAGTAATTTTTTATATTTCTGATGTGAATTATTTATTTTTTAATAATAAATTAGCTACTTATTACATAACGAAAGATAATGGTCTGACATTCCGTGTTCATAATATATAAATTTTAAAGATTTAGTCTTTAAAAATTTTGAATAAAGGAAGCAGTTTCTTTGATTATGTTTTCCCCATCTTGCATTGTAAGCACTTTAAATACCTTGAAAGATTTAATTTAAAATTCAATAGCCAGTAATATAACTGATTTTTATAAAAGAAGATTAGTAAGAACTTTTTTTTATCAAAATATTAATAAAATGCTTAATCATAATATTTTAACTCTTAATGTCATAACAGAATCAGTATAAATTACGTAAAGGAAATGTTAACAAATTTTTGTAAATGTTCAAGATATTAACACCATACAAATATAGTCATATGTATTATGCATTACTAGTATGTCTTTGTAAAAATGAATTTCAGTATTAGAAAATAATATTTCTACAAATTGCTTGCTGGAATATTCCAGTAAAAGTTACTACTCAGTCAGATCAGGTTAATTAAGTCTTGCGTTGATCTTGAATGCTTTCGCTCGTTGGCCTTACTACGTACGCCTCATCTATGCGAAAATATTCCTCAATAGGTAAAAAGAAATATTCCAAAATATTCCTGAATTCCAAAATATTCCTGAATTCCTAAATATTCCTGAATTGGTAAAAAGATCTACGTAAATACACTGCTCAAAAAATTAGGGGAGCAAGAAAAGAAGTTAAGTAAACCGTGCGAGACAGCCACGTACTGGTGTTAAATTGATAGTACACGTGTATTAATGCGCAATACAGAAAAAAAGACGCAAAATATTGTAATTAAGTTTTAATTCTGTGAAAATATGAAAAAACATGAAAATATGATTTAGGGCAACAATTTGTTACATGTAAACGATAAAAAAAGTAATTTATAAATGGGGCAAGAATTTTAATATGGCTTGTGGTCTCTTCGAACAGCTGAGACTGCTACACACCTGTTTTCCATGGATGCGATGATGGTATCGATAAGAATTTGAGGAATGCTGTTCCACACCTCAAGAAGTGCAATCTCCAAGTCTCGGAGAGTAAAAATCTCCGAGTCTCGGCCTTGGTCTCGCAGCAATGCGTCGTCCGAGCATGCCCCAAATACGCTAGATTGGACTGATCAGGAGAGCACACTGGTCATTCTTTACGCTTTAAGCATGTTCACCACAAGACGAGCTGTATGCGGTCTGGCATTATCATGCTGGAAAACAAAGGAATCTCCAATGGCTGCATCGTAAGGTTTGATATGAGGTCTCAGTATCTCGTTTGCATACCTTCGGGTCATCAAAATTCCGAAGAGACATTCCGAAAGATATGCAGGTCCTTACGTCCACCTATGCTGATTCCACCCCATTAACATCCAACCAGCTTGTTTGTATTGTGACCTTTCACGAACGAATGTGGGGTCATCTCGAGTTCCCCTTTCCCTCCATACCAAAACACGTCGGGTGTCACACTCCAATCTGAATCGGAACTCGTCTGTAAACAGCACTTGGCTCCAATCGTGTTGCTACCAATCTCGATGTTCAGCAGGCCATTATCTTCAGGCCGCAAGGTGGCGTGAAATCATTGGAAGGCAGACCATTGGCCTAAGTGCATAGAGACCTCCCTGATGAAGCCAATATTACTTACTGTTTGACTAGATACCCTTCGGCCTCTTGCCAAGAGCAACTGTCTTTGCAGCTGAGTAGCATTGTCTGTTCTGTTTCGACGAGCTGTTACCAGTATGTACCGGTCATCAGCTGCTGTAGTGACACGTGGCCGAGGTCTAACATATCCTGTTTCTCCTGAATCCTGTATCGATTACACTGCCTTGCAACGACACTTTTATCGACTTAACAGCATTCGCGACACTACGTTGTGTTATGGCTTCAAGTCTGCCTATAATACGCCATGCCATGGAGTCTGATAATTCACATTGTTGAGACATTTTCAAGTCACCTTTTCTCAATAAATAAATAACTGAGCAACCGAATTTCACAGATAAGCCAGGGAAACAGCATTTCTACAACATTCCGATTTCTGCCTTTATATTCTTTTCTGTTTTTTTACGGCATGATTTGCATATGAAGTTTTCTTCTGTTTACTGATAGACTTTAAATTATATATGTTGAGTCAGCACACTCAACGAGTTTCAGGAATTGAGCTAAGCGGTCTTTTTTAAAATGATTTAATTGAAGATACTAATATTTACAAGTATTTACACAGGTTAATTAAAAGTTAATAGCATAGGATAAATTGAGAGCTGGTCTCGCATCTCGAGACTTCGTGGCATACTTATTTACAGCAGCAACTCTTTCGCTCGCTCCCTCGTCTGTCTGTGCGATTTTCCTGAGACTGCGCATGTGTGGAAATGGATCACTTGACAGAGGGGTGTTGGGAGGTTAGGATGGCGTTCTCTGCCTTGACATACATGATTTATTTTAAGTTACGTATCGGTGTAAGTATCTGCGTAATTTCGTTAAAATCATGGACTCGCCTAATTGTTTTGAGCAGTGTATTTTTTCAAGTAGAAAACATTTTAATGAAAGAACAATGTGCATGCACATTAAAAAATTTTAAATAAATGAATACATTTAATTTATTTCCTAATAACAATTTTGTTCATAGCAAATATTTTTGTTTTACTAGTTAAAGTTAATAATATCTTCACGAAAAGTGAAAGCAATGACCATTCAAAGCTACAACAGATTACTCTTAAAAGTCTAAAACTGCATGAATAAATTAACAGAAATAAGAGAGAAGGAACGAATGAATAAAATCATGTGGCTTTTAATATTTTAATGATGAAATAAAAACTTTTAAGTGCTATAGTTATTTTTTTAAGTCTACTAATTATCTTTAAATATTTGCAATTATTTATAGTATCTTAATAAATAAAGTCTATATACCTAAAAATCTTTCAACTGAAAGTTTATACGTTTTTGATTTATCAAACATAATTTCTTTTTTCAGCATGTAAAAACATTCTACTTTTGAATTATAGGTAAACAGATATTTGTATACTAAAATGTAATACTCTAAAATTATATGTACACAAATTAGAACTTGAATGGCTTTCAAAAATTGATTAAAAAAAAAAAAGCTCATACTTCAGTATCTTGCACTGTAAGCATTCTATGGCTGCGAAGCTTTTATTTAATACATACAATAACTAAAAATATAAATGAATTTTAAAATAAGATTATTGAATCTTTTTAATTATATTATTTGTTTTATTATCACTGTATTAATGTGATAGTTTAACGAGTATAAATTACGAAAATGAAAAGTTGACAAATATATGTATCTTTTTAAGATATCAACATCATACTTAATTAATCTTATGCACTATACATAACATATATATTTTTTTAATGAATTTTAGTAGTGGGACATCATTTTTGAAGCTGCTTTCTATCATATTGCTCTAAAGGTAAAAAAAAAAAAAAAGATGTAGATCAGTTGATTTCCCAAGTAGAGTATATTTCAATGGAAGAATAATGGGTATGCACATTAAATTTGGCCATATAAATGAATAGCTATGAATTATTTTTTGATTATATTGCCGCATAAAGAAGCTTAGCCAACCAGCTAAGTGGCCGAATGGTCAAAGCACGCGATCCAGACCCGAAGATTGTGGGTTCGATCCTTGCCGTGGCTGTTTATCCATAGTACGGATTTTTAATTTAAAAATGTTATTTATTGTTTCCTTATGTTTCCTTATGTTCTTGAACTTTCTAGAACTTTCTTTAATATGTAAATTATTTATTTCTCGAATATTCTGTTCGGGTATAAAAGCTGATACCCACTAGTTGTAGGCAACTTCTCGATCTTGTAAAGTTGCGAGTTGCTACTTAGCTTCAATAAATTCTTCTGTTACGTTAAACTGTGTGTTCATTCGAATCTTCGTGACAATATCTGTTTTCCTAACAAATGTGTTTCTTTTCATTGTTCAATTTTCTTATCTTTCTCAGAAAAGTAAGGGAAGTGAGAATGCAAAGTTAAAATAGACCCTACTTGAATACTCAAAAAAGCATAAATAAAATAAAGCTGCTTTTAGCATTTTGAATCAAAGAGAAATATTAAGTCCTATAAGAATATTTACATGAGTGCCAATATTAATTTAAATAGCTGTATATGTTAACGCTAAATTATAATATCTTATTCAAACATATATATCTAAAAAGATTTCAGATATCTTTTCTAAAATGTGAGTTTCCAAATACAATTCTTATTTTTCGCATATGAAATATTTCTATTTTTAAATTATTGCTATGTTGCATATTGAAAGATAGGTTCTGAAATTAAATGTTTGTAAATGAAAACTTTTAAAAATTAAAATGTGACTAAGGAAATTTCTCATGTTTTGTTACAAATATTAGGTCCTGTTTAAAAGTTAAAAATCTTTGAAGTTATATGATGTTTGCATACTGCAATTCAAATAATTCAAATATAATATCAAATACTTTTATTTAGTTCATTATTAAATTTAAAGTTAACTCTAGAAATGTTTTGAAACTTCCTCAAATAATCCAATTTAAATGCTGAATATTTGGTACAGCCATTACATTCTGACCACCCTATTAATAACATGTAAGGTCACCTTTATCTCTGAAATTCTCCAGCACCTGGTGTGGCACTGACTCCACAGGGTAATGATAGGTAACTGGTACCAACCGATCACCAACTGGTCCTGCAATTACCGCACATTGCGAGGGGTTAACATCGCAGCATGAATTTGGTTTTCCAGGTTTTAATCCCTACACGATCAACAAAATTGTAAGCAGTGGTGATCCCTGAGTTCGCGATCTTTGGTTCTCAAATTTTGGTTCCAGTGTATACTGACGGTGTTTGTCCCTGTTGGTAGTTTTGAAAAATTAGGTTCCTTTTTTTAGATGTACGTCAAACTGATGTCAAGCGATGTGCTGTTCATAACTCTATTCTTTTTAATATTATTAGAAAAACGTGAAAAGTAAAATAATAACCCTTTACTTTAAATTTTTCATATAATAAGTGAGTCCTTAATTGAGAGTATGCGAGATCACTCCTGAATGATTTCATGCTAAAATTCTCTACAGTTAAAAAACAGTTGCATATAAAATAACTTTTTTAGAGAGTAATTAATTTGTTTTCATATACATGCTATAACATATGTAAAATTGCTGAATATTTTATCTCATAATCTATACAAAGATATGTATGCATATCTATTCATCTCTGATTATATTCAGACTTCAGAAAGTATGGCTATTGTCACAGTGGTTGCATATTATAGTACTTGGAATAATGTAAAACATTCAAAATGTAGCTTGATTTTACTACATTAATCTTTTCGGAACATTTTGTGATATCTTATTCCTGAAACAGGTGCACGCAAATGCCTTGACGTGGACATATGACATGTAGAAACTGCTGGAGTCACGATACGGCACAAGAGTTACAGCGCAAAGAAAATAATTTCCATTTAGTTATTCGAGAATTTTCTTATGAGAAATTTATTAGGAATTATTTGGGGTGTTTTTATTTTCAGTTACGATTTCATTTTCATTTTCTCCCTCTCTTTCCATTCCTCGGGAAACAGTAATCAGGAAAAAATGCCACCTTAAAATTTCGATATACTTCTCACGCAAAATTTATGAACTGAAAATAATACTTAAACTTGAAGAGAGAAAATAAAAGAAATACTGAACCAGAAGGGGTTAACGGTTCCCCTGTTTTTAATAAGAAAAATTACTTCGATTTTGTAAAGTACGTGGCAAAAATCTATTCAAATTGGATTATGATATAAATTTTATAAGAGATATGATCAATTATTTTAAATATCAATTTATAAAAACATTTTTAAGTATGATATTTTGCGTTACTATGCAAAAATAAAAGATATTTACACCAGGTGAATTTTCTTTTAGAAAGTTGATAAATTTATTAAAGCTACTTATTTTAATAACTTTTTTTACTAACTAATATATTCAACGCTTTTCTCAATTCAAGATTTACGCATTTAAATTTTTATATTAGAACTTATGTTTCGTATAAATCAGCTTTGACTCTTTCTTGCTTCTAAATTTAAAAAAAAAATTAAAGATAAAAAAAATGAGGTATAATGAATGGGATTAAATAAAATAATAAATATAAACTGGTTGAAGAAAGCGTTGTTAGTTTTACACAGTACATCGTAATTGCTCACATATATAACACAGATTTTTTTTTTCAAAAATATAAGGCAGAACATCTGAATACGTGCTATATATGGAATACTTTTTTACTGATACTGGTAATCATGATTTATTAACAAGGACGCCCTGAGAGTGGAATGGGATAAATTACCCCAGAAGCTGCTGGTTAATGTTGGGCAAAATATAACATTATGCATAGATTCCTGTACCATCCTCTATTGTGTGCTTATCATATACCGAATTGATATCTTACATCTAAATGCCTGCGGACAGCAATTGTATTTTTCACTTTTATGTGTGATGAGGCGATTTAGAT
The DNA here is from genome assembly GCA_032207245.1 of Pardosa pseudoannulata. Classification (NCBI taxonomy): domain Eukaryota; kingdom Metazoa; phylum Arthropoda; class Arachnida; order Araneae; family Lycosidae; genus Pardosa; species Pardosa pseudoannulata. The sequence continues at coordinate 3,245,769 of CM063503.1, read as the reverse complement.
CTGATATATAATTGTTTCATTCATAAAAGAAGTAAAATGTTCGGGATCTAAATCTGACCTCATCACATCTTTGTACGTAGACCAAGGGCCATAAATTTCGATAAAACGGATATTTGTAGTAAGTTACGGTTGTCTCGGGCGGGGTTCTGATTCCAGTCCCAGATTAGAATCCCGTCTCCGTACTTGACATTAAATAAGAATGTACCTTTGTGGAGTATTTATGAGTCCCTAAGGGACAGGGCCCAATTAGAGGGGATAAGGTTGTTCACGTTGGTGGTCTCAGGACGGGGTTTGCTGAGACCAATGACTTTCTGGCAACTATCCCGATTGGAAGACAAGAAGAAGGAGGGGACTAAGTTTGAGTAATAATATATAAAAAATCTAAAGAAGGAGATGGATTAGAAGGCCCCAGAGAGTTTGGTTAGAAGGCCCCAGAGAGATTGGATTAGAAGGCCCCAGAGAGTTTGGTTAGAAGGCCCCAGGGAGTTTGGTTAGAAGGTCCCAGAGAGTTTGGTTCGGAGGTCCCAGAAGAGTTTGGTTCGAAGGTCTCACAGGAGAAGATTGGCTCGGAGGTCCCAAATGGAAGTTGCTCGATACTCCAGCCAAGTCCGCCAGAAAGTTTCCTGCACAAAGTAGTACGGCCGCACCCCAGAGACTCAGGAGAAAGCCCCTGACGATGTCTGTAACAGATCAACGGATGATGTAAAGATTCCCTCTCATACCCTTCAACCAGAAGTGTTCCGGGCCCAACACTTTAGATCCACAAAGGTACCCATTTTTTTTGCATTACATTTTGAAATCGAGATTAGGTCCTCTCTCTACTTACAAAGATTTTTCTAAGTGTATAAAAAAATTTGTCAGAAGTAATTTGAATAGATTGACTAAGCTTAATTATTTACTTATTACTGTTTTGTGTAAATAGATGTAAAAATATTTTATAATAAATTTACATTTTTTTTATATTAAGCTTGTCCCAGTTGCCATCATTTTAGCTTCATATTTATGTCTGTAGTTCCTCAGAACCTGTGGTTAAATTTTAGTAAAACAAATATTTAACACAACGCAATTTAAAATAAATCCCACTATACATTTGATCACAGGTTGATACTTAAATATATAACGAGGACTACACGACATTATGTAGTCAATACAAAATGTCCATATTGTTCTTTGGATATACTTCAAAGATTTCTGAGCTCAATAAATTATCTTTATTGCAATGTCCTAGAATTCTGGAACTATTTTTATTTCACTTGGTATCAAACCACAACCACACACATATTTTCGATAGATAGTATAACTGTTTGTGATCCTTACTTATCAGTGTGCCGAACGATAACCGAATAAGTAAGTGCTTCTCTTCGCTACCGGAATTCATAAGTTCGAATCCATCTACTGCTCATGGATGTTCATAGCCTTCGAGAATCCACTTAAGCTATATACTTAAATTCCTATATTTGTTTATTTTTGTTCATTGTTTTGTGTATTTTTTTTTTGTTTATCAAGGCATTCAGTGCATCATAAATTGCTAGTTGTAATATATATTATTAAAGAAGATGGTGTTAATGACTGCATTTAATGTTTTTTGTGTATTTGATACACACAAGTCTTATTAACAAGCTTTTAGTATCGGAGCAAAAGCTATTCAGAGCAAATTAAACTCTAATTATCTACATGTCAGGAAGTAGTGGAATGAGTCGTAGTATTCTGGACTACAAACAGAGAAATTTTGATTTTTCTAACCGAGTTAACCAAGTGGTCTCTCAGTCGATTTTTAATTGAAAACCTCTGTTTAACTATAGTTGTTTCAACGAACTAACTTAAATAATGCATAAAGTAAGTGTTTTGTTCTATTCCGTATTCACAATCCTAAGTGAATCAGTTTCATTCCTTAAAAAAATTAATCAAGCACATTTCTATAGATTCTTTTAATGAAATTAAAGTGTAACAATACGACATTTCCTTTAGTTTTTCCAGTAAAATAAGGAAAATAATACAGAAGGACCTTTGTAGTAAACTGAGTCTTATCGGTGTTTCAGCTAGCCTTTACATTTGGGTCTGCCTAATTTCAGGAAAAAAAGATACCAGGGATAAATGTAATAAAATAGCATGTACTTTGATATTCATTTTACGGTGAATTTACTTCTTAATAGTTTATTCCAAGACAACTCATTCCAATTTAAAGTTAAAAAATAGAAATTCAGTGTAACCTGATTCTCAGTGAATATCAGTTACAAACTTTTAGCTATCAATTTGTATTCTATTGAACAATTTTTAGTTAGTTTTCGAGGAATTTTTTTAATTTATGACAAATATTTAATAATTAATTTTTATTTTAAAAGTAAAATGGTTAATATTGAACATAATCAAAGACATTAGTTAAACTATTGTTTAGCGTTCAGTTCTAGGCTTAAATTTAGTAATTGAATACGACATTGTTTTATGGTTTTGGAAATGATATTAAGACACTACAGATGTAGTATTTATACAGCTATTTACTCTCCAGGAAACAATAAGAGAATTCAGAAATTATTACACTTATGTTTCTATTCTATTTAAAGAACCTTTATAAACATAGAATTTAATTATAAAACTCGTACAACACAATTAAAAATAAATTCTGGAACGTAGTGGTATATTCTCTTAAGCATTATTTTTTTATACAAATAATAATGATGCTATTTCCGTATAACTGAAAAAAAAACATTTGCATCGAAAGAATTTACATTTTCGGTGGTATTTAATTAATATATCTTTTAAGTATGGTTCTACAAATATAAAACTTGGAGAAATGAGTAACCCAAGTTTTTGAAATCTGTTTGATACCTGTTTCGACCCCAAACTCTCAGCTAAGTAAAAGATATCTGGTAATATTAACTTTTTAACAATTTTTGAGTCTATAAACAGCTAATTTCGGAAATCGTTTGTTTAGAATAATAATTATTTAGACGAAAAAAATCAGTGATTTAGGTAGTTTTTAATAAATATCTCCGCTAATTACAGTTCTAGAAATATGGTACTTCGTGAAATGAATTCCTTTTTTTTTTTTTAATTCCCGGGATACATATCTCGACACAAAACTGCTAGCGAGCGAAAAAAAATGTCTGGTAAAAATCGCCTTTCAAATAATTTATTTGACGTAATAAACAGCTAATTTTGACAACCGTTTGCTATGAAAAACAGAAACTTAGAGTAAAATAACCAGCATTGTGGGTGGTTTTTTTTATATCTCTGTTAATTATAGCCGTATGAATTTGCCCAAATGTGTTAATCAAACTTTTTAGAATCTGTGGATACTTATCTGGAACACAGACAGGCGAGAATATTTTAATATATGTAAAGTTATTGAAATCAACCGTTCAATATTGATACATATTTTAGAGCCAGTTGTTGTCATAAAGGTGAAACTCGATGTTTGAAAAGAAAACCCATGAATGAAATATTTTATGATCAATAAAGATTAATCTTTAAAAATTTATGCTTCTGGTTTAATATAAATTATGATACAAATCACAGAAAAATTTAATTATGACATCAGAAAATGACTTAGATTTTATCTTTATGTTTCTCCAGCATTAAAATGAATAAAGAAAAAATTATTTAAATAGGAATAAATATTATACATTACAAATAGAATCAAACAGATCTAATGAAAACACGAAATATTATTTATTAAATATTAAAATAATAATTTTTACCAAAAGCACTAAGAAAATATTTGGAGCACTTTAAAAAAATTTTTACAAAGATACATTAGAAATGCCACATATAAAATAGTAAGCACTTTAAATTTTCAGAGAAAAATTAATATTTATAAAACTCGGTTTTGAAAGTGTACTCAGTTTATTCGTTTTCAGAACTAGAATTTACACCTGGCGTAAGACTCAACATATCATACTTTACACTTTCAGTGGAATGGTTTAGACTTCTATCTTTATGCCTATATTTATGTTTTTTTGTTGTTGTTACGCGTGTGTATGCGTGATAAAGCCTCGAGGAAAAAAAAGTCCTTGAAACATTCTGAAATACTTGAAACTCAGCAACACAGCTCTAGGGTCGAGTCATATAGAAAGATATTACTACTTTTCTTATGTATATTGCATTTTGAGTTCTCTTTTTAAAAATAACGCCGCAATACGTAAAAAAGTCCTTATTTCTATTCTCTCGAGAGATCCAAAGAACTTGCAAAATAAAAATATCCCGCTAGATTTAAAATTCGCCACTTCAGCGATATGTAGACGGGAAAAATATTACTCTCTCCTTCCGAAAATATGATATGCATTTACAAATGTAATGATTTAAGAGGTTTTTATTTATGAAATAATTAGAAATGTCTAATAATAGAAGTCATATAACCCTTTGCGCTTCAAATTAATTTTCCTCAGATCCAAATTGATATTTGAATTCATTTTATAACTATCAATTTATTGCCAACTAATCAATTTTAATTCAGTCAAACAAACGTGAACAGTAACTTTTAAATTTAAAAACAATGTCGAGCCATACTTGATGTACTTGGTTTCGGACTCAAAAGGGTTAATGAGTACTTAACATATTAGCGAAAGGCAATTCCTTTTGCGTTTTTAATTTTGAATACCAGCGAATATTAGAATTCTTAAGCTGGGTGCCACGAACAGTATCATTAAGACAAATTCAAAATTTAATAGTGACAAGCTCAAATATGAAAGCAGTGATATATGAAAATACAACCTAAATAAGACAGTAATGAAATATTGTAAATTACATTTATCTCTCCTATTCCTATTTTTTTATAACATATACATGTCATAATGTTTTCTCATACACAAACAAAAATTGCAGAATGTGACTTCACTTCATCGACGATCTGGGATAGAATTTGAAATGGCACGAATTCACTTCCGTGGCCACAAATTTGTTAAAAATGTGGTTTCTATGGAACATAATAACGGTAATTGTAATCTTAATGTGTGGAACCTTGTAGTAATTTTTCATGTTATGGTTACCTCTAGACAAGATTACAGTGTTAGAATAAACTACCAAGATTTTTTAAAAATTCATTAAATGTTATAAAATGTTTAATTCGATTATACATTAACATTAGCTGGAATCTGAATCATATTTTTGCTATTTTTTACTATGTCTAAAGTTAACATATTCATAATTTAAGGGAATTAATTCGAACTAGCTTTAAATGATTATTGTAGATGTAGCGAGCAGATCATCTAAGAGACAATTTAGGTATGTCATTAAATTAATTTGAAGAATTTTAAAATTTATTTTAAAAAAGAAACATGAACTGATGTAGAACAGTATTAAGTAAAACGGATAGACAACAGTAAAAATCAGTACTTATTGCTGAGAAATTCCTTTAAATCGCAGACAGACTTTAAGGGATAGTTCTGATGCATGTTCCATGAGCGATGTTTGTGGAATAAAGATTTTTGTTAACTTTAGTGAGAGGCAGGTAAATGGATAATTAGATCCAAAACGTAGACATAAATTTTCAGCATTTCTTTTCTTAAATTATTAAAACATAGAAAAATGGTGTTTAAATGATTGTATCTCAATACCTATGATAGTATTGATAAGAATATACTTAACAATTGGCTAGATAATTTCCTGGAAAATACATAAATTGATTGTATTTCAAAATTTTATCAATATCTTAAAATATATTTGTGGTATTTTTAAAACAATTTTCAAAGAACTAATTAGGGGTATAAAACTGATATTTTGATGACTGCTAATTATAATATTATATAATAAATAGAAACCTTGCATGTTTGCGACTAAGATTGTTTAACTTGATTATTATTAATATTCTGTTCATTTAAGATTATTTTAATTAAGATTCTGTTTATTTAACTTATTTTTTTAAGATTGTATTAATTTAAATTGAATTCCTATCGTTTTCATAGTTCCTATATTTCACATGTTTGAAATATTTCTTTGATATATTCATATGCTATGGAACTTTCAAATACTTAGCATACATTTAATGAAATAAATGTTAACAGAAATAACTATTCTAAATACTACGATTTACAAAATATTTTTTTTTTTGTAAAGAAATCACAAGAGTATGATCTGATTTTGTCTAAACTAATAAAAGTAATATATAAAGAACACTGTCGTACCTTCATGGAACAGAAAATGTATGAGGCATTTTAAAAATAACAATTTTTAATTTTAAAATATTTAAATTTTTAGAACTTGAAAAATTTTAAGGGTGGTTTGGTTTGAGCCAAAGCTTTTTATCAAAAATCCTTTTTTGATTCACCACAAAATTAAGAATTTTGCTCGTTTTTGAAAAAAAAATTATATATTTTGTAATAAAATTTAAATTTTAACAAACTATTCAGTTCTGTAAGTTGAAACAATTTATTTAAAATTAACAAAATAGCCAAATTAAATTAAAAATAATAAGTTTCCTTTCTTTTAACATCCTTATTTTGAAGTATAAATTAAAAATTCTTATTAAATACATTCGAGTTAAATATCTCCATCATTTTTCAGTTTTCTAAAAGTTAAAAATTTTTAAATATTTTTGAATAAAACTGTAAACATTGATCTCTCAATTAAAAAATGTCCAGGTGTCAGTACTTCACAAGTGTCAAAATCATTTGAAATTGGTGTAAGTGGCCTAGAATTTAATATGCCCTCTATTTGCACGATAACGGTCTCAAACTCTTCGTACGTAAAACGTAAATTTCCTATCGCTCTCTTTAAATGGTGTTTTACAGATTTTACACCGGCCTCCCATAACCCTCCGAAATGTGGGGACCTTGGGGGGATAAATTTCCAGTCTATTTCTTCAGAAGTAAAATATGAGGCTAAAATTTTGTCAGGAAAATTCACAGCATTGTAAAATTTTTTCAATTGAGAATTGGCTCCCACGAAATTAGTAGTATTGTCTGTGAATATTTTCGCACATTTGCCACGCCGAGACATAAAGTGCTTAAGGGTGGCAATTAAGGCAGTAGAAGTTAAATCTGACAAAAGCTCAAGGTGGATAGCACGTGTTATGAAGCATTTACATATAGATGTGTAAATCTTATTAAGCAAACCTTTTCTTTGATTTTTGTAAGCAACGAAAAATGGCCCGCACAGGTCCAAGCATGTCACACTAAATGGGGGTGATCTATTTACCCTTTCATGTGGCAAATTACCCATAATCTGTGAAGACAAAATGGGTCTGTATTTAAAACAGGCCACGCAAATGTGTACAGTTTTTCTAGCCAAATTTCTGCCTCCTAAAGGCCAAAACTTCAAGCATACAGCGTTAAGTAAGCCTTGAGGGCCAACATGCAATAATCGTTTGTGCATAGTACAAAAGTAAATCTTACTTAACCTAGAATCTCTTGGTAGGATCACAGGGTGCTTTTGGGAATAAGGCAAAGATGCTTTCTCAAGTCTACCACCTACCCGTAGTATTCTTTTACTATCAACAAAGGCGAGTAAATTTCTTAAGTTACCTGTTACGACTCCCTTAAAAACCAGAGTTTTTTGCTCGTAGGCAATTATTTTTTCCTCGGCAGCTTTCACCTCATCTGTACTAAGAGGTCCAATTCTTTTGCTTTTACATCTACAATTAAATATAAACCTAAAAAAATAAGAAAGAACATTAATTATTTTATAATAGTTGTTAATAATGTTCAAGAGTTCATCATAAATTTTAAAGTCTTCATGAATCAGCCTAATTCTCTCGGAACCGTCATTGACATCATTCTCAACGGAATCTTTGCCTTCGTGCAAACAGGATTCTCTTTCAGTTGGTGTCAGATACTATGGAACTGTAGTCTGTAAGTACTTATTTGAAGTATGTGGCTCTACCAGGAAGTCTGCACAAGTCCACTATTTGGAACTGTTCACTAGTGAAGAGGCACCAACTCCTCGTGTTAGGAGATCTGCGGGATTGTCCTTGGTTGAGCAATAAACCCAAGAATCTGGATTGGTCAACTTCTTAATTTCGTTGACACGATTTTGGACGAAAGGCTTCCATTTTCTGCTGGATCCCTTTATCCAGTATAATGCGACTTTAGAATCACCCCAACAAAAGATATTAGATGATCCTTTACGATCGAGTACCTTTTTAACTTCCGCACCTAGTTTGGCAGCAATCAGCGCACCAAGTAGTTCTAGTCTAGGCAAAGATACTCTTTTTACCGGGGCAACTTTGCTTTTAGAAGCTATCAAATTTACAGAAACCTTTTCGCGATTTTGCACTCGAACATAAACCGCTGCTCCGTATGATTTTTGGCTTGCATCTGAGAAAAGATGGATCTCTACGTTTCCATCACATGTGTCGCGTGAATTCTATCGTCTACTTTGAGCAGCTGGATGACTGCTCAACTCGTAAAGTTTTAGTGGAGCGTTCTGAAGGAAAACAAACATTGCACTCTCGGAATTTTTAAGAGATGCAGTATTGTCTGTTTTAATGTGCGTTGTAACTTGTCTTTGGTGTTGTGAAAATAAATGTTACCGTCTTTTCAAGGCTAGTAGCATTCAATCACAGTAAAAAAATCTGAAATAATCAAACGATTTTAACAACATGGCGTCCGTGACAGGACTGTGATTTGGAACTTGAAAACAACGATTTAGAAAGGCAAGTGAATAGAACTTTTTTGATGATAAATTATTTGATATTAGAAATTTATCGATACTTTGATATAATTACAACTGTTTTAGAAAAGTTATGGAAGTTTTAAAGCTTAAACGGAAAACAGAACTGCATTTACTAGATTATGTAATCAGTTAGATGAAATGGCTAAAACCGAAATAAACATTTCCGAAGATTTAGATTGTTTGGCGACTTTTCAGCTGCTTAGTGAGAAAAATAATGAACTTTCACAATTAAATGATGAAATTTTGAATATCCTTTTGACGACTGAAAATATAAAAGAAGATGATATAGAACAAGAAACTGTTTTAGCGGATGAATATTCTCATAAATTTAAGAAGTTGAGTATAGTTATCAATAGGAAAACTAGCGCCACAGTTGATACCGATTCGCAATCATCAATTGGCGGGGCAAAATGAAAATTTAAGCTACCTCGTTTGGAATTGAAGAAATTTGGCGGTGAAATTAAGGATTGGCTGCCCTTTTGGGGACAGTTCAAAAAGATTGATGATGACAGTAATATTGATGAAGCCGACAAGTTTCAATATTTAGTACAAGCTACTATCCCGAATTCCAGGGCGAGGGAATTAGTTGAAAGTTTTCCCCCATCTGCCGGAAACTATAGCAAGGCAATTGATTGTTTAAAGTCTCGATTCGGTAAAGATGATTTCTTAGTAGAATATTATGTAAGAGAATTACTAAAACTGACATTGGCATTTAATCTTAAAGAAAACAAAATGAAGTTATCAGTTATTTATGACCGTCTTGAAACTCAGCTCAGATCGTTGGAGACTCTTGGAGTTACTACAGCAAAATACGCTGCCATGTTATTTCCACTCGTGGAATCATGTTTGAGTGAAGAAATTTTAAGAGCCTGCCAGAGAAAGGATAGAGGGCTGAAAAAGAATGAAGCGGGAGTGGAAGAATCTCGATTGGAAAATTTAATGGGATTCTTAAAAAATGAAGTTGAAAATGAAGATAGGATAGCTCTAGCTATGCAAGGGTTCTCTTTGAAAGAGAGTGCCAAGAATATTAAAATGAAAAGAGACGTGCCAACGGCTGCAGGACTTTTTACAGGAAACCGAAACTCTGCGTTGAAGTGTGTTTTCTGTGATAAAGAGAATCATGAATCGAATGAATGCCATTTTGCTCGAAGTTTAGATTATAGCGAAAAAATGAAACGAATGAAGAAACGAGGTTGCTGTTTCAGATGTCTTAGTAGCGGCCACGTGTCCAAGCTATGCAGGGTCCGAATGAATTGCGATAGGTTGTGACCAACGACATCATGCTGTGATGTGCCCTTATAAGAGGACTGTTGGATCTCCCAATTCTAAAGAATCAATTGATGAGAAGAGGGTTGAACAGTTCAACACATTGGCCAACCCCACATGCTCTCCAAGCGTTTTTCTACAAACCCTGGTTGTGATTCTTCGAGGAGAGGGTGAAGATTTTGCTGTTCGGGCTCTCATAGACACTGGAAGTCAACAGTCATACATCACAAAAGAGGCTGCTGAGAAAATGAAGTATTCTGCTTTGAAAGAAAGAACCCTTACTCACACTTTGTTCGGAGGAATTGAAAATAATCAGAAACATACAGAATACAAGATTTTTGTAAGTAATTTTGAAAAACATTACCATTGTACTTTCAAAGCACTTGATCAAGAAAGAATTTGTGCAGAAATTTTACAGACAACAACAGGATTCTGGTCAAAGGAATTAGCAGACAGTGGAATTTACCTAACAGACCAAGAATGTTTTTCATCTTGTTCTTCATCCACGATACATTTGCTTATAGGGGCTGATGTAGCAAGAAAATTGATGACTGGAAATATGCTCAAATTAACTTGTGGATTAACGGCGATAGAGACTCTACTTGGCTGGACACTGTTAGGAAACTCACCAAGCAGTTCAGACTCGATCAGCATGACAGTGACAAATTTGCTTATAAAAGAATGCAACATAAATGACTTATGGAAATTGGAAGTTATTGGAATTACTAATACTGGTGAGTCTAAAAAGAAAAATGAAATACACCAAGATATGGTAAAATATTTTCGGAGCACTCTGACGATCAATGAGGAAGGGAGGTATGAGGTCGCTTTACCTTGGGTGTTAGAACCATCCCGACTTCCTGATAACCGACAAATGGCTGAGAAACGACTTGATTCCGTTTATAAAAAACTGGTAGACTCTCAGAAGGTTGAAGTATATACAGATGTCTTTGAAAATTGGATTGCTGATGGTATAATTGAAGAAGTCGAAGATAAAGGGAAATTGGATGTACACTATCTCCCTCACAGACCCGTGATTAAGGAGAATAGCATTACCACCAAGTTGAGGTCTGTTTTTGATGCATCCGCACACATAAAGGGGACACCATCACTAAATGCCTGTTTGGAAACTGGTCCTAACTTAATTGAGCTTGTTCCTTCTTTGCTGAATCGTTTCCGAAAATTTCCCATTGGAGTAACATCGGACATTGAAAAGGCTTTTCTTCAGATTGGAATCAGAGAGAAGGACATGGATTATCTGAGGTTCTTGTGGAAAACCAGAGGCAAGGAAATAAAGATCTACAGACATCGGAGAGTGGTGTTTGGTGTCACCTGTAGTCCATTCCTGCTGGCGGCGACATTGAACTACCATCTAGAAAAGGCCTCTGAAGATCTCTCGGATACTGCTGAAATCTTAAACAACTCGTTCTATGTTGATAATTGTGTCTGCAGTTTGAAGAACGCAGATGAAGGAAATAAATTTATTCTCGAATCCCAAACATTGATGTCTTCAGCAAAATTCAACCTCCGAGGTTGGCAATCGAATACTGTACTTAAAAACATCGGCCAGTCTGACAAATATCAAACCGTACCTTTATTGGGCCTAAACTGGAACTTAAAAGAAGATACTTTGTTTTGCAATATTAATTGTCCGAATGAAGAACAACTGATTCTTACTAAAAGGGGACTGCTTTCTTTGGCTCAGAGTATATTTGATCCATTGGGTATATCTTCTCCAGTGACAATTATTCCAAAGTTCATGCTACAAGAATCTTGGGCTCTTGGTCTTAAATGGGATGATGCCCTTCCTGAAGATCTATCCAATCAATTTTTGAAGTGGCTGAAGGATATAAGGGATCTTTCAGAAAACAAAGTACCTCGGTGGATGAAACTGGGCAATGACGAAGCTGGAAAAAAGAGAGAAATAATTTGGAAATTTATACCACCATCAGCTCCATGGTGGGGGTCATGGTGGGAGCGCCTAATTGCCCTAGTTAAAGATCTTTTGAAGAAAGTTTTAGGCCGAACATGCCTGAGTTACGAAGAACTGAATACAATACTCTGTGACTGCGAAGACATCGTAAATTCGAGACCCATTACCTACATTTCGGAACACGATAATTTGGAACCCTTAACCCCATCTTTATTTATCAGAGAACGTAGAGTAAATGGAATTCCAGACCTTGATCACTTGGATCTGTCTTCCTTGAATCTTCACAAACAGCAAATATACAGGTGTAAACTGCAAAAAGATCTCAAAACTCGATTCAGATTGGAATATTTGGGACAGTTGAGGCAGCCAACCAAGAAAATTAGAAATACTCATGAATTTAATGTGGGAGAAGTAATGATTGTCGAGATACCCAACCAAAAGCGTCTAAATTGGCCACTAGGAAAAATAACAGAAATAATCCCTGGTAAAGACGGTTTTGTTCGTCTTGTGAAAGTGAGAACTAAGAACGGTGAATTCCTGAGACCCATACAATGTCTGTACGCCCTTGAGGTACAGACACCCGCAGCTAAGAATCTACAAGAAAAAAATAGATTCTGCAGCTCAAAACGTAAAAGAAGAGACAGGACTACAACTTATTGAACATCGTGAGGAGTTGTTGGAGTCTGCACCAGAACTAAATACGAAGAAAACCTGGCTAAGTCGCGAGGTCCGAGTTCCCATACGACTGGATTTGTGAATGACAGGACAGATTTTTGAGTTTTTCTACGAGAGCAAACTCAAAAGGTGGGAGTGTCGCGTGAATTCTATCGTCTGCTTTGAGCAGCTGGATGACTGCTCAACTCGTAAAGTTTTAGTGGCGCGTTCTGAAGGAAAACAAACATTGAACTATCGGAATTTTTAAGAGATGCAGTATTGTCTGTTTTAATGTGCGTTGTAACTTGTCTTTGGTGTTGGGAAAATAAATGTTATCGTCTTTTCAAGGCTAGTAGCATTCAATCACAGTAAAAGAATCTGAAATAATCAAACGATTTAAACAACAGCATGAATTCAAAACAAATCTTGGAACTCTAAAGTTATTAAAATGCGATATCTCACTACACCACTGGGACCACTCGTCGCTTAAATCTGAAGGTTGCTCAACGTCCCATGGTAATTTCCGTAACCAAACTTTTTGCAGCAAAAACTTTAATCTAACAGTAAAGGGTGTGATTAATCCAAGGGCATCATATACCTTCCTGGCTGTTTGAAGAATAACACGTTTTGTGTTTTTCTTTTCTTTTAATGCTTCAATCAAACAAGCAGTCTCAATACTTAAACTGTCTTCTTGAATGTTCCATTGAATACCTAAAACTTTCAATATCTTCTCATCCGAGTCATTTGAACTTAATGGGTGAATGTCAAAATGTTTTTCGTTCCATTTCCTAGTCTAAACTCTCATTATTCGTCACCCATTTTCGCAAATTCATGCCAGCTGTACTCATAATTTCTCTAGCTGCAGTGGAAATTTTAAAGGCTTTTAGCTCATTATCTGCTCCTGTAATAAGGTCGTCTACGTACATACACGTATCAAGAATTCGAAAAACTTCTGGATTCACATCTCTAAATTTTTGAATATGTAGTTTGATAGTTGCTGACAGTAGAAATGGGCTAGAATTTACACCAAAAAGTACACGCTTGAATCTGTACATCTCTAACTGGCTCTCAAGATTATACAAATTGGCATCATTTTTCTTAACGAAAAGAAATTTCACTGCATCTCTGTCTTTCTCAGCTAAGACGATCTGTAAAAATGCTTTTTATATGTCTCCTAAAATCGCGACTTTGTTTAGTCTAAAATATACAAGCAAATGAAACATATTCGGGTTTAAATTAATACCCTGCCACAAACAGTCATTCAGGGATCTATTTCATGTGAACTGGCTTCAAATACAATACGCATTTTTGGAATAACACTTTCTTGACTGCACACAGCTTGATGCGGCAAATAAAAAACTGGCTTGTTTTCCAGTTTCGAAGTATCTGATACTCGTTCTATTATGTCCTGATTAAGATACTCGTTTAAGATTTCTCTATAATTTAAGTACAAAGTATTGTCATACTGCATTCGTCTCGCTAAACTTTTTAGTCTATTCTTTGCTACTGAAAAATTGTCCTTCAATTGTTCCCAGTTTTTCTTCCAGGGTAAACTAACAACATAACGAATGTCTCTAAAGTCAACGGTTTTATTAAATATTTCTAGGGCTTTATCTTCGTCATATCAGTTGGGATCATCTTTAATGCCAATTGATTCCAAGTCAAAAAATTGTTTCAACTGTGTTTCGACATTTTCACAAACCAAACCACAATGCGTAAGTTGGCCATCTTTTGGCAAGTCTTATATACTCCCACTTACTAAATATCCAAACGCCGAGTTCTGCAGTACTAAATTTGAGTTGGGTACATATATTTGCCCAGATTTTATCAAATCAAAAAATATTTCTGAACCAATTAGCAACTGTATTTTCTCTCTTTATTGAAGTCCGGATCCGCTAACTTGATTCCTTTAGGAATAGTAAAATTAGAGATATCAATTTGTTTTAAAAGCATCAAATGAGTAATTTTGGGGATTACAAAAAAGTCTAATTTAAGACTATAAGTTCTTTCTATATTATAAATAATTGCATTAACTTTTGATTTTAATGTAGTTGAAATCCCAGATAAACAACATACCGATAAATTAACATTTTCTTTCTGCAAATGAAGCTTATCAGCTAATTCAGATGAGCACAGATTAATCATACTTCCATTATCAAACAAAATTTTAGCTGGTATAAAATTTCCCTCTTTACCCCTAATAAACACTACAGCTGTTTGTAAAAGCACTCTCTTGAAACTATTTTTTTTTTTATTTTCATTAGCCGCTGTTATGAAACATTGATTTCCTGTATCGCTTGTACATTCGAAAGGCTTCGCATCTGCATTCAATTCAGACCGACTGACGTCTGACCTTTCACCTGACAGTGGCGACAGAACTTCGCAATTCTTCGAATTTTGCGAGAACATTTTGTCTCTCTCAAAACAAAGCAGCGAGTTGTGATTTTATTTTTGCATAATCGACAAGAGTAAGTTGAATGGCAATTCTTTACAGCATGAGTACCAAAACAACAAAAGCATAAATTTTGTTTCTTAACAAACTCAACTCTTTCTTTAACGCTAAAAGTTTTAAACTTCGGGCATTTAAATAACTTATGCTCCATATTACAAAGTTTACAAACGCTAGAATTTTTATCAGTAACACACGAAACCATTGATGTTACTTTCGGATTATTTCGTTTAAGAATTACAGTATTCGTAGTAGCACTCAGAGTTCTTGTGTAATCTTTCAGAAAATCCAATAATTCTGGGCAATTTTTCTTTTTTCAAATTTCTTTCCCACCACAATCTAGTATTTTGATCAATTTTTTGGCCAAGAATATAGGCAAATACAGTTGAAGAAAATCCTTCTATTTTTTGCTCTAAACATTCCAATGATCTGATGACCTCACATGTAGCATCAATCAAATTCAAAATCGCAGGTGCAGACTTATTTTGAACTGTTGGAATACTTATAAATCTCTTGAGATGCGCATAAATTTGTTCCCGTGTATTAGAATATCGTTCTTCCACGAGGGACCTTGCTAACTTGTAATTAGAGTCAGTTATAGAAATTGTTTGGATTATTCGAAAGGCATCTCCTTTCAGTGACGACTTTAAATATTGCAGTTTTATAGCATCTGATAAATTAGGATTCTGATCAATACTTGCTTTGAAAATATCTTTGAAAGAAAGCCAAGAATGCATTTCCCCCGAAAATGTGGGTAACGAAATTTTCGGTAAACGAACTACAGATTTCTCAGAAACAAGCGTTGTGGTTTCTGATTTACTCTCTATAACATTAGTTTTCGCTAATCTATTATTAATATCAAACTCTATATCAATTAATATACCATTTATATCTTCTTGCTCGTTCGTGAGCTTATCAATATTTTCCTCTGGATTCAAACCAATAATAGAATCAAAAATGCTATCAAATTCATTCTGCAAATTACTAAATTTAGTTCGCAACAATTCTAAATTACTAACACTTATATCTGATTCAGAAAGTTTTTGTTTCAATTTCGTTAACGTTGATTTCGCAATTTTCTTTTTAGCAAGAAAATCTTTCAAATTAGTAGCCATTTTCACTACACTATCAATTAATCTTATATTACACACAAATTATTCACAAAAAGGAACGTATTTTTAAAGGGTTACTTACCCTTTCTCAGCTCGCTTATTTGGATGCTTTCGTTTTATCCATTCAATGTTCTCACGCTTATGTAACAAGTCAGATTCACTATATCTAAGCGGCAATTCGCTTCACTATATCAAATCGAAATTAATAATTCGGCATACAGCTGGGGCTCGTTCGGACCACTAAAATGTTATCGACAAAATGCTCAGTAGACTGTAACTAAAACATGATACAATGCTAAAAAGACCAGTACTCAATATCACAAAACTAAATCTTTAATAAAAACAATTCGAGCCAGCGGTTTGGCGTCATGCTCAAGCCACTCGCAAACACAACCCTTTAAGTACACCAAACGACTGGGACGCCATCTGGCGCATTGCTTTCCGGAATGATTTAACAGAATATATATGGTGAAAAACCTATAATGTTGTATTTCTCAAAATTGAACTATCCCATTCAGTATGGAAATTATTTGAAAGATGTAAATTAAGCCTAAATTTTAACATTACGGTGCCAAAAATATATTTTTATCTTCTCAGATACTTGAAAAACTGGTACTTTTATTGCAATATTTTATTTTTTTAAACACATAAAGACTATTTAATCATATATTATAGATTTCAACTTATTTCTTTTTAAAATATATTAAATGTTATTTAAAATTTATAATATAAAATAAATTTGTATTCCTGAGAATAAGTATGTATATAAAATTTTCAATTTGAAATGTGATATCTAATTTTCATTATATATTTTTTAACTTATTATTTGTTTTGCAATTGCAATTTTCTAAAGGTTAGAAATTCTATTATATTAATTAAAAACTATGTCCATTTGAGGCACATTTTATGAGGTATAATAAGTCATAAACTATTAATTTTATCTCCTCAGTCAGTTGTTTAAGGATTGTGAGACTATTTACGAAAAAATTCTAAAAACATCTATATGGAGAAGTAAAATAGTATAAATGCTTGAATTTTAATAATGTCTTTCTTGTTAAATATACGGTTTTTAAAGATTCCATTTAACATTGAGAAACAATTGTTTTTGCAGAATATTTATTTTTTTATCGCGGTCTATCTCTAGATGTAAATATTATTAATGTTGTAGTATATTGCAACAGTGCCCAAATGGCGGGTCGTGAGACACCTGGGACACTTTATGAAGTTTATTGTTGTTTTATAATATTTCAAGAGTTAAATGAAAAAGAAAACATTCTGTTGCATTTTAAATTTCTTTAATATTATAAATACAGTCTTTCGGTTAGATCAAGTTCAATCTTCGTAAAAATGTATTTGTTCTAATGCTAATACCCTTGTTCAGATCTCCTGTTGGCAAAATAGGGAATATTGGAAATGTTTACAAAAATCTAAGTACACAAATTCTAAAAATTCAGCTTATCGTTTACTGCCGAATTTTAGATAAACATATGATAAGGAATTAGTCTACAATAAAATGTATTATTTCGAAATTTCGTTTAAATTTGATTAACCAGCATCTAAAAGAATTAATAAGTTCAATTTCTAATTATATACCTGACTATAAAAAAATTAATTTACCTTGTAGTAGCGAAGAGTAGATACAAATTTTTGATAAATATTTAAAAATGTTTTGATTTGAAATATTGTTTTAAACATTGGAAAAGAAACTTTATTTAATCTCTTACAATTTATTAGATTCTATGTATGGCATTTATTATAATTTGTAGAACATTGTCATGTAAAATAAAAAATTATTTTTTATAATAGCGATGAAACTGTATGTAAATTATAATTCTCGCAGTGAAATTTTTATTCTCAGTAATCCTTTATCAACAATTTGTTCCTTATCAATTAATATTTATTACAAAAATCTGTGTATTTCTCATAATGATCAGCGATTCTTCTGCTTAATGATTAAATATTCAATCTAAAGCTTTTGCTGTAAGTACTGATCGATCTGCACCTGGAAATTATGATTATGAGCTGTAATGTATTAATCAAGAAAGATTAATATTTCACACCGTAAAAATTACTTTTTTCACTATAATTTATTATTGAAACGAGAGTACATGTAAACCTATTTCTTAAAAGAGAATATTGGGAATAATATATACACTTTTTCTTATCTTAATAAGGAATAGAGGTGATACGGTATCTACATTTATTGGCAGGGTTGTTTTCTTTCCTGACAGAGCTGAAAACACATTAATGACTTCTCCAACTTTGTCCAATAAAATAAAAAAAGATAACTGTCTATTAAATCAACCTCAGGGATAAACATATTTTTGATACGTTTCAAAAGACATGTGTTTCATAGAAATCAAGTTGGTTGGATTTTAACATTCTTTGTAAATAGCTTTTATTAGGAAGTAATGAATTTCCTGTTTAATTTTCTTAAGATGCTTGATTTTTTTAACCACATACTTGAGAAGTCTTTAACGATTCCATCATTTTATAAAATGAATAGGTTATTAGACAATGTGGTTAATTTAATTTTTTTCATGTTTACAGATCTTTGTATATTAAAATGAAATTAATAATATTCCTTTTTTGTTATCAAAGAGTTTATTTGTTGCCTTGACATTATTACTATTATTATTGCTTATATGTAAAATTTTTAACAAAACAATCATTATTGAAAAACAAATGTTTTCAATATTTTTCTGACTTTATATAAGTAAAAAATACTGATCAAATAGTATGGAAATACTTCTATTCATTTTGCCGATTGGGAAAAGAGTAACAAATGCTGCAATTAAACACATAGTACAGTTTTTTAAAAATAAAATAAAAGAGCAAGTAAATAATAAATAAGAAATAGATTGAATGATTAAATACTATAAAACTTACGTTTTTCTTTTATGGTTATGTATACGGAAGTATGTAGGAAGTTACACGAGAAGTAAAGTTTTACAACCAAAGTCAACTAAATTGGCTCCGTTCTTGAAAAATAACTCATTTTTACTATAAAAATGCATTTTTAAGACGCCAGAAAAATGTTTAAAATGTTAAAGGTTTCTTCAGTCATTTATTTACTGTGGTGACTTTAAGTTAAACTTAACGGGATTCGACTTTTCACATACGAAGTTAGAATTACATTAAAGAGAATCTATAAATTGAGATTGATTTCTGATGAAGTTTACACACAAGAAAATGAAACTGAAATTAGATTAGACAACATGCTACACTGTAACACTGTTATTTTTAATACAAAACACGATTTTCAAAATTTAATCAAATATGCTTTTAATGTAGTTACTATGCTTTATTAAAGAAAAGCATTGATTTTTCTAAATATGAACAGAATTTTTTCTGATAGAGGGCTAAAATTACTTGATAATACTTAATATTTTGCGACTATTTCAAAATTATTTATTTAGAAATCTTTAAATAAAAGATAAATTTCAGAATATCAGTTGTAACAGTTTTTGGTCTCAAGTATTTAAAAAAATATCTGAATTCGAATTACTTTAATATTCATTGAGAAATCTACATATTTTCAATTATATTAGTAACTATAATAGTAAATGCATATAAAAATGAAATTAATCTCAGACAATGTACTTTACAATCGGTTTGTCATAACAGTTGATTTGTACCCTATAAAAATATAGAATCTATGCCTTACTTTAGTTTAGAAAGTCATGACCTCCTCATATTTCTAATTAAATAAGTTTGAATTTTAGCTTTTAAATATAAACTAACGAGTTTTATCCGCTAGGTGACTTGTGGAAGTTAACAAAATATCTTAAATGAATAAAAATAACTCACATATATAAATATAACTATACATCCAAGTTTAATTACACTATGCCAGCCTTGTGGATGGGAGCATTGTCCTGGTGTATTAGGGCTTTCCTCTGGGCCAAACCTGGTCTTTTTTCATTGATTTTAAAATGAAATTTATCCAAAAATTTATCATAATATTCTGCATTGATGCTTTTGCCTTTTTCTAGATAATAGAACAGTAAAACTCCCTTGGTGCCTCAAAAAATTGTTTGAATTGAAGTAGATGGAGCAGCTTTGCCTTTTGTTTGGTGCCGGTTTCGTCCATTCTTTTGATTGCTGCTTGAGCTCTGAAGTATAGGGATGGATCCATGTCTCACCCACAGTAAATAAACACCGCGAATAATCCTTTGAGTTGTACAGCACCAAAAATTGTTCCTATATCGTCATGATCTGCAGTTCAGCATACGCGACACCTATCTTGCGGACAACTTCCTCATACCCAAAATATCGGTTAAAATACGTGTATGATGTGCACGCTCTTTGGATAAACTAACAGACTCGTCAACTTCTGTAAATTTCAATCGGCGACGATTCATAATATTTTTGTAAACTTTTTTAACTATTACATCTCAAGTGGCTGATTTTGGTCTTTCAGAAAGTTCCTCAGTAGCAATGCTTGTGCGTCTCTGTTTGAAATCTGCACCCGTGTTTTAACAAATGTAAACGAAGAACTTGGCTCTCCTTATTTGACATCTAATACAATTTTAATATCCATTGGAGATAAACCTTTTATAAAAAAAAAGATTTTATCACAGCTTACACTCAGTTTTCTCCAAACTCGGTTACAAAGAAAAAAGAACAGCAGGGCATAAAAACAACCACAGATAAATCCTTATAAATACACAAGACGTATCAAACAAAGACGACACTTTAGAGCGCATTTTTCAAAATAACTCCGGAAATATTATCTTTAGGTGTGGTCCAAAAAATTTTCACTCCTCCCTTGTATACCTATTTATCCATTTTCCTCTCTCTTTCTCTCTTAGAGAGAGAGGATATATATATATATATATATATATATACATAGAGAGAGAGAGAGAGAGAGAGAGAGAGAGGGAGGGAACACCCAACAACTGAAACAGATGCTGATTGTGGAATGGGCACTCCTACAGTAACAAATGTTGAACCAGCTAGTTTTGAGTATGTGGAGACGGAGCGAAGCAACCATTGCAGTTAGGGGAGGGTATATCCCATATTATGGAACAACTGCTTGTTCTTTTTTCTCTTGGTTAGACAATCATGAGTCACGATACTATACGTTCAATAAAGCTTGTTTTTGTTAGATTCCATACCGTATGCATTCTATTCCTTTTTCAGCGCCGATGCTTTCGTCATCCTTTGCGTACGTAATACTCTCCCTCATTCTGAATCTTCTCATTTTCATGTCTATCAGATAATTTCTCGTGGAGTTATGGCAAAAAACCTACCTGCTATTTTAGTTTTGCACACCAGTGTAGGTGTCGAGTATGACTCAACATCATCTTTCTTTTATATCAAACTACAACATCATGTTTTTTTAATATAAGAGTTACTGTTCACGTTTGTTTAACTCAATTAAAATTACTAGCTAGGCAATAAATTGATTTAAATCAAAATTAATTTAAACCAGGCGAATGGGTATTGGAAAAATTGATTCTGAATGCCAAGTGCAGGAAAAATAGCTGCACTTGCAGCAGTGCCAGTATACTGTTCTTCTCCAGTAGCCCATACATATAAAGCGTTCAATTTAGTGCGCAGTGCGTACACATCAGAACTTCCTATGTTCGTTTGATCGCTACGTGGTGCAGCACCTAGTACCGCACGCACTGCAGGAATACAAGCAAGCAAATCAACATAATATTTGAATATATTATAAGTACCATTTATTATATACCATATAAAAATAGGTAGCCATAGGTGAAGAAAATTATTGTCCCATAATTTTGCCAGGGTGTGCAGTGCACACCCTGCACATATAGACCGCACGCCACTGCTCTTCGGATGCTGAAAATTTGTAGTGGGGTAAAATAGAATTAGATGTTATTTAGAATCTGCATTTTTTTGCTTCCTTCAATCGGTGAGGGTGGGGGACGCATTTCCCCTTTCCAAAAACATCTTTAGATCCGTGAATCAGGAATATTTGCCATGACACTTAAGAAAAAAATTATGTTGAGTCTTACCTGTAAAATTTAGCTTTACTTTACTGTATTTCTACTCTATTGGTCCTTAATTGAATTCTTTAGTATTAATATAATTCTTTTATTTAAAGGAAACAATTCAAAAGAAAATACATTTATTTGTGATAGTATCAAATTCAACATTAAGCATAAAGAATAAAAAGATACATAAAATAAATTGCCAAATTAGCAAAATGACGCCGAATTCCAAATTTACGCAAACAAGATCGTACTATACATCTATTTAATGAAAGATAAGTTGTCTAATTTTTCTTTGTGAAAGGATAGGAAGATAAAACTAATGTCGAAAAAATAGAGCAATACACAAAAAAAGCTTTATTTAGAAATTGAATGAGAGTATTGAATTACATGTATAGATTTTCGATAATAAGACTTAATTACTAATTATTATTGGAACATTGGGTTTTCTTAAACTTGCGGATTAGAAATTTCTACTTTAAAAAGCAAGCAGAAGAATAAAATAAATAAAAAAGATGTGATATAGACTTGGTGCATTTTTGCCTTTGGTGACTATCAATTTGTTCGCTGGCTTAGAAATAAAATCGGATATATAGGAACAGTACGTGAAAGTATCAAAAGACACTAAGAGAGTCTATATCACATGCCACTGTCATAAAAGTTACGTGGTAAAGTTAAATCCATGGAGTTAACTATGATTAACGTCACATTTATTAATTTTGTAGGAATACGTAACATTATGATCTTAGTATGATGGGGTAAGTAGTGGTATTACTTGACAATCCCAAGGAAAAAATAATATTGCAAGAAAAATAAAGAAATACATTCATCGCAAAAAAAAAGTCATGGCTCTTTTTCATAGAATTTGAGCGAATTAATACGAAAGCAGATTTTTAATAAAATGACTTTAGAACTCCGATGATGATATTTTTTATTGACGACTTTTTTCTCGTCTTTATAAACATAGTATCCTTAATATCTTATCAGCTACATAGAAATTTAATTTTTCAAAATGTAAATAAAAAAATAACATATTAAGGAAAATAGCATGTTCTTTTTAGATCCAGAAGTTAAAGACAAATTTGAACAAGATTTAATTTTGAATTATTCCTAATTTACTCATTTGTAATATCAAGAAGTAAATAAAAAAAACACTAAATATAAAAAAAATCTTCATTGGTATTTTATATTAAAGTTGTACCGTTTTTAAATATCTCCTCTGTTAATTATGGTCGAACACATTCACATATGGGGAAATCAGTTTCCTATTTTTTCAAATCCATTATACCATTCTTAATTATCCTAGATTCATGGCTATCCATGAATCCGTCTATGCTGATACCTGCTATTTATTCATTTCTATTAGAAAATTTAAGTTCGTCTAATTTTTAAAAACTAATATTTCATCATTCTTACTATTTTGACCTTAGGGGTTTCTTAAGAATAGGATGTGCCTTGTTGATTTAGTTTAAATTATTGGGGTTGTTTAGAATATAACACGCCAGATAAAAGTGTTTCTGACTTTAAATGCGAAATGCAGTAAAATAAAATTGCAAGAAAAGATTCGCATTAAAAAAGTTGTGTATGGCACGTGAAGTGTAGGGCGTGCCCGGCCCTACACTGCACGTGTTTCTACTGCTTGTCTTCGTGCTTGCTGATCGCTATCTTGGTCAGCAAGATCGTCGGATCTCTCTCCTATTAAGCACGCTTGTAGCATTATGGGCAGGGCCCTCCAACTAACTCAGGATTTTGACGATATAACAAGCCAGTTGGGCAAAATTCGACATGACATTCCTCAGGAGGACATCCACCACCTCTATCAATCAATTCCAAGTCGAATAATTTTTGCACAAGTGTCAGAGGTGGACAAACGCGTTATTGAGTTTTTCTCTTTGTGAAGCTCTATCACTTGAATAAATACACCAATTTTTCTCAAATTTAATAATTTGTATTTCTGTACATTTATATCACATCTACCGATTTTCTTTCCATTTGAATAACTCCTTGGTGTTTTTTTTTTTTTTTTTTTTTTTTTTTTTTTTTGGGGGGGGGGGCTAAGATTGTATATAAGACATGAGCGCTAAGAATGCAGTGAGACATAAGTTTGGATAAATACTTTAATGTAGGACAGAAAACTATTTACGTATCAAGTCCTTAGTATTTATTAAAAAATACCACCTGCGCAAATATATATTTCAAAAATTCTTTTAATTTTTTCCGAAAATATGATTGCAAAAATGAAATAAAAAATACCTTTAGATATCCATTAAAAAAACTGTTGAATACATTTTTCCCTTTTACTTCTAGATATTGCAAATTTCTTACTTCTGGTTGAGATTTAATGTGAAATCAATATTTGGATTCTGCGAAAGAAATCATCTTACAAAGAACTTGTGTTGCTTTTATAGATTAAATAGTAAAATAAATAAAACATATCATTATGTTGAAATAAAAATAAGCATTTGGTTTTGGTTTGGAGAGCTACGGTCTACTGTTTTGCACTCGAGGGCTAATGAGACCGGGACCTACTGCTTAAAGCCGATTCCGAACAGCTACGAACATCCATGCCATAGTGGGATTCGAACCCACGAACTCCGGTACCGACGATCAGCTCCCTAACCAATCGGCGAGCGTTCGGCAATAAACATTTGAATAAAACATTTACTTTAGTTGAAAGGTAAGGCAATGGTATGGACCATTAAAATATTCTGAAAGACACCAAAATGATTTATAACATATTATATCGAAAGAGAAAAACTTAGATAAAAAAGGTGTTATTAAATTTGCTGATGTAAAACATTCTTGTTTAAAAAAAGATAACGAATTGTTTATAAAAGTTATAAAAACTACTGATACTATGTTATATATCCACCATTGTAATGAGTAACATAAAATAGTAATGAATGTTATATTAACCATTCCAAATGATTTTACGATATTTATAAACAAAAAACACAATAAAAATATTGGGAAATATGCATGCATAATATCGTTAGGCTATTAATTCTGAAAACTATTTTTGAAAAACTGTTCATTTAAATAGTTATAACTGAACGTACAATCTTAATCAGTAAAACTATCACTAGTATTTATTAAAACTACGTGAACTTCCGAAGATAATTTATTTCATGTCCAAGCAATGATTTTAAAACTATTGCATAATACAACAATTTAATATGTCATTTACAGAATATTTATATAAATTTTTATTTTTTACAAGTAAAATATCAATTACTTTAAAAGATATTAATAAACAAAAAAATTCCACTAAAAATGTTCCTTGTTCGCTATTTTTCCACACAATGTAATCATCTTGATTTATAGCATAATTATTAGATATTAGAAAAATACTTACCTGATATTAATAAGAAAACTTAAAGATAATCATAAAAACAGACAATCACAGAAAAACATTCATTTTTGTTTTCGTACAAGTTGTCTATAACTGCATTGTATAACAGGATTGATAAGTAATACCCTTGAAAACATGTTAATTTTAATCAACATTTATATTATAAGCTAAGGAATATGAAAGTTAGAAAGGCATTAGATATCTTGCAAAATATTTATAAAACACAGAAGTTCTTAGCAATATGGATCGCAGAGATCTGTTTTTTTAGTGCATATAAACTTAGTGGCCGAAAAAACAGACTGAGCTTGTGTTCAAAAAGGTAAAACATTTGAGTCCGACTAGAGAAATAAATGCATGCTCAGCGTAAGAAAGGTACATACAAAAAATTAATAATAACACAGATAGCTTCTTTGGAGCTATGAGTGAACTCAAAATTTGTAAAGTTTATAGAGTAATTAAACTAGCGTTGTAACTTATAGTCCGTTATAATTACATTATATGGTAATAATTATATTCATTTTAAGATGTTAAGCACTAAAATTCTTTTGTTCTTCTTAGTCATATATATTTAGTGAGATGGAAATATTGAATTCCCAATCAAATTTCTCAAATATGCGTATTTCTGTTTAAGGCAATCTTCATAGTAGTAAAGGAAAGTAAATGGAACGTTATGATATATCCAGTATTTGAAAGCATACTTAACCCCTTCCGGTATGATTTAATAATGAAAAACTGTGCATGAAATAACCATTTAATTTTTATTTAAAAAACTTGTTTCATTTTACAATTCTTACATATTCTTAATTAAAATCCACTTTTTACATAGTGTTAAATAATATCAGAAACAGTAAAATGAAGAAAATATCAAAGCAAAACATTAATAAGGTATACAGATAATAGTCTTCAAGCTAGTGGTACTTTTCAAAACAAAGTGCAAAGGAATTCTTAATTGTTTACACCGCCAAGTAGTCTCGATTTTAATTTGATTCTTGTAACACACACGGCATTTCTTAGTAAGTTTTCTTTTATTCTGACTCATTAATTTGGCAATGACTTGTACCAAGAAATTCTAAGTAGACAATATGCAATAGTGACTTGTGATTTTCACAAGTGATAAAAGTGTTGCCATATTCAGTACACTAGAAATTTTAAACTAAATTAATTATCATATTTAACAGTAACTTTAATCGCATGACGAGTGTAGCTCGTCATTGTGCGGTATGGAATGAAAAACTAATGACGAGCTAGACTTGTCATTTTACCGGAAGGGGTTAAGTATTCACATTTACATTTACTTATATAAAGTATTCATATTTACAAAAAGCTGACATTAGCCAGTACTCCACATTATAATACAATAATTTTCAATTTATGCATAAAATTAATATTTTTTGAGCTATAATACTGATTTACTTATAAAATTTATTGAAAGCTCAGCATAGTCCAGATTAACACAACAAAGACCGATTACTTTTACTCGTTTAAAATAACAGTGTCTGTGCATTTGCGGAACCAAATTTTGGTAAATTCTGGATTTCTAAATCCTCTGAAAATATGCATACTAGTGTATCTACGATGATAATACATAACCGAATCACAAAAAGTAATCCTTTCTCAAAAATAAATTATGCATTTAGATTTTAATAAAAAGAAATATGTTGATAATAGTGACACCATCTGTTGTTTTGTGTACAGCTTAGTTAAAAATTTATTAAATTATACAGTAAATATGACGAATAGAAATTTGATTGCAAGCTTCGTAAAGAATGAAAAAAGTAATATAAAAATAATGAAAATATAATCTTTCAAAAACACGTCTTCATTTAAAAACGAACTATAAAGAAACTAAATACATTTCCCAAGTATAAAGTGTTTATAAAAGAAGCTCACACAGAGGATGAATAAATATAGTCCCAATCGTTACAGAAATATTAGTATAATCTATACCACAACATCTTGCTAAATGGCTTCTCACAATCAGGTTGGGTTATTTAATTCAATGTTTCTTAATTACAGCCCACTAGTGTTTATATATTAAATACTTATGTCCGTTTATTTGTAATAGAACTCCTCCTGTACGGCTGGACTGATTTTGATGCAATTTTGTGTATGTAATTAAGTTGATTCGAGAATGCTTTAGATTCACAATTTGATTAAATAGAAAACGTTTTTTTTTTTGTTAAAATAAAGTGTTCCGAGCTTATTGAGATTATTATAATGCCGCTTGAAACATTTCACTGCTAACGTATCTGTGGTGCAGTGGTCAACGCAACGGGCTTCACTTCGAGAAGTCCCAGGATCGAATCCCCGTACAGGCGATGCGGGAATTTTAGTTTAATCTAATTACTTTATGTTTCTGTTTGTTCTAGAACACACTTTAATTTACTGGAACGATGTTCTAGAATATTCTATTAATGTATAAATGGGTAAGTCGCTCAGATTATGAGTCAGTTCGTATTCTGTCAACTAACGAGTTGAGTGCTTAATAAAAAGCTTTGCGTTTCTGCTATTCGAGTTTCTCGTCTATTAAATATTGTGCAAGTTTGTAAGGAGTAGTGTTGAAGTGAGCATCTTACGTGATTTTTCACGAATTATTTCAACAATCATTGTAACCTGCAATGTTATAATTTTTGTAAATGATAAATTTTATAACAAATTTTCTGAAACTATTATTTATTTAGAATTACCTAAAATTTCGTAAATGTTAAAATAAATAAATAAATGTTAAAAATAAAATTTGGTACAGATGTTAGAATAATAATTCAATATGTCGGGTTTATCAGCTTTATTTCATTTACCAAATTTTACTTAACTGTTTACTAATAACAACATGAAATGATTTTTTATAAAATTGATTTTCTACTAAATTTTTACCACGTTGCTTTTTTTTCTAAAAATATTTTTTTTTTATTAATTGATTAGTTTAGCTATCACATAGTTATGAAACTTCAAAATTTTTAAATTAAAAAAGTAGGAATAATTTTTTAGAATAATCTTAAGTGAAAATTAACAGTAATATTGATAAAAAATGTATTAATTACACTAATTATTCATTTTGCAAAGTTCAATTTTTAATTAAATTTAATTTTTTGAATTCAATTACCATCAGACATCTCAATATATGTATTGCGTATTTCTTATACAACAATGTCACGTGTTCGTGGACGAGCACGAAATATTGGTCGATGTACATGAAATACACAAACGGTCCACAACTATCGGTTAAATAGAACGGCAGAAGATCAATTGAGGGACAATGCAAATGTAAGAGACCAGGTTGCAATTACACGTGCAAATGAAAATCAAGAGCATCGCAATGAACGTCTTCGAGATAATGCATTGAGACAAAGAGAGGCACGTTAACGAATCACAGATGCACACAGAACACATGATCGACAGCACGTGCAAGAACGTCGCATTTTTACACGAGCATCACTTCACCTCGCTGCATTCGACTATGAGCAGGAAATAGACTCTTCGTCACTTGCGCTAATTGCCATCGGTAATTTGGACAAAGTATGCCCCAGCACTGTTATGCATTTAAATACAAAGGCGAATCGGCCAGTCTTTGTTGCGCATCGAGAAAAGTTTCACTCCCACCTTTGAATTCACCACCAGAATCATTAAAAACGTTGGCTGGAGCCACATCTCAATCGAAATTGTTTTTTTCCGTAAAATTTGTAAATTCAATTCTTGCTTCCAAATGACATCATTTGGATCAGCAAAAATCGTTCAAAATGAGGGTGGTCGTAATTTTGAATCAACATTTAAAATTCAGGGCCAAATTCAGGGGTTACATCAAATTGGTTCTTTGATCCTGATGCCGATCCAAAATTTTTGCAAATCTACTTCATGGGCGATGAGGAGCAACAAATGAACACACGCCAATATAACCACATCGAGCAGCTGGAGGAGCGAGAAATAGTGGCAAGCTGGAAACATTTTGCAAAATCATAACCAGTTGGTCCGGTTGTTCAAAACTGTTTCCAGCAGATTGCAAAATGACGAATACATTATTATCATTAAAGCATAAAAAGTACCATATGGAGGACACCCAGGCATATATAATGTACCAACTGTTAATAAAGATGCAGTTGTTATGGTTGGCAACCCATCTGAACGTCGAGATATATAAATACAAAGCAGAGGTAATACGGTGCAAATGATTCAAAACAATCATTGTTCCTATGATGCTTTGTAATATCCATTGATATTTTGGGAAGGCGAAGATGGTTATCATTTAAAAACTAAACAAAAAATGAAGTTACAGGTACAGTATATACATTATTTCATTGTTCTTGAAGCTACCATTTTAAGCCGCCAGTTTCAAGATGTTGTTTTTTTTCCCACGGATCCCAATAATCCCTTCAGACTCGCCAACTCCATTCACACGTTTGCAATTCCCGATTCGCTTGGCATTCGCTATGACTATTAATAAGTCACAAGGCCAAACAATACCGATTTATGGGTTGAATCTAGAAAATACTTGCATTTCGGATGGCCGCTGCATGCTCAAGGGTTGACAAACCATCAAGTTTATTCGTTTATACCCCTCAGGGAATAACAAAAAATATTGTTCATCAGATCGCATTAAAATAAAAAAAATTCATTTATATTAATATTAAAATTAAAAATATATTTCAAGATTTATTTTTGTACTTTAAAAATATATCTGCTATGAAAACGATTTGAGTTTTTACTTTCTTGCTATTATTTATGACAATTTTAAGTTTATGTTCAACACATTTGAATTTACAGTATACAGATACGCTCACACGCAATTGTTAAGCCGAATTGTGATGACTGTACACGTGATGGCATCAAGTATTTTTCAAATATTTTTTTCCTTACTTTTCCACCATAAACGGTCCAATTTAAAACCATTTTACATTTTTTGGATTTACAGCGTTAAAACAGGACATCTGTCGGATCGTTTAGTAATGTGTAAAAACACTTTGTTGCTTTATATATTTATATGCTAGTCTGTTCTGAAATATAAATAACTATTTATTATTTTTTTTTACTTTTGAGCTATTATAATACATTAAATTAAGTCATTATATTGCTGTTTGCTTAAATATTTTAATTGATTTTAATATAATTTAAGAAAATTTCCAAGTGTAAATTTCCATCATAGTTTGAAATTATATCTAAAATTTGAGTAAAAGGGGTTTATTCTATGCCTTAATAATTTATATATGTGGAAATTACAGCCAGAATTAACCTAGTACATTTTTCTCTCACAAAGTGAAATTATTTAATAATGTTTTTAAATAGTTGTTTCATATATATACATATATACACGTGTTAGAAATTGTTATATTTATTAAGTATTTTCTGGGATTAATGTAAGTTTCTATTAATTAGTTTTTAGTCAAAAGCATAAAGAGTCAATTTACCTAAATTTTGGAAACGGATTTAGTTTTTTTTTGGTTATGAACCTCTCATTTATAATACTTACTCTAACTGCTAAGACTTTAAACATCATTTTAGTACCGCATATAATGCTCTCGTAATTATCTAATTTTTCAGCAAGTTCATTTTTGGAACAATCGTCAATAAAATTTTCTTTGATTGCGTGAGGGACTTTGCTCTTTGCCTGGTTTGAAATTATAAGTTCTTTTAGATCATCAAACTCTGTAGTTTTTAAACCCAAAATTCATTCTTCAAAATAGCTGCGAAGTTCGAATATGAAATCCTTCCAAGTGTGATTTTGAATCTTTTGATGACTCATGAACTTTACGCGAAATGCTTCGGCAGTCAATTTAAATCTTTTCAGCAATAAATTTTTCACGTAACTATAGTCGTTAGCTTTTTCATCTAGTTCTCGCGTTACTGAGTAATCTGAGAAGGCAAAAGTGGTAAAAGAATATATACCCAATGTTCTTTCTCGTATTTAGCTCTATGAGCTTGGCTTTCGAAAATGATGAAATAAAAACTTATATCATCATCTTTATGTTCCAATTTGGGCATTAAACTTTAAAAATCATACCGTATATTTTTAATCACATCGGCATTTTCGATAGTACAATCACATTGGTTTTCTCTTACATTGGCAGCTTCTGAATTCTTATTTTCTCTAACTCATATTCCCTTTCAGATTTACTTACAAAAACGTAAACTTATTCATATAAACATCAAAATCCTAATAACATCACTGAAAATTCATAAAACTTCAAATCTAAACTGACCGCAAAATATAATCTTCAATTTTTGCATCAAAAATATTGATTCAAGTACTTCACGTAAACTGAACCATATAAATATGAAATCATGATAACATCTTCAACAGTTCATAAAAATTAAAATCGAAACTTACCGTAAATACAAATCTACAAACTGCATCAAAAATATTGAATCACGTACCTTTAATAATTCATGGTATATCAAAATTATTTCCCGTAAACTTGGTCATACAAGCATCAAAGCACAATAACATCATTGACAGTTCTGAAAACTGATCGTTAGTAAGAATCTCACAAACGTGCATATAAAATATTGGTTCACTTATCTAGAACCGTTATTCATCGAAAATTCATCACTATTTTTTAAAAGATATCCCACTTCTGAATTAAAACTTTGAAAACATCGAGTACACATCATCGTAGAACGTTTATTTTTACATCACAACAACATTACTACCGTTTGCCACCGTTGCCAATGGGTGACAAAAATAACACATAATGATATTAGTAGAAATGGTAGATGATTACACAATGAATAATGAGCGATATGTAACCTTCGTTGCCCCTTTGTCTTTTTTTAAAACAAGTAGTGTTTCACTGCAAAGTATAAAATAGTCCAAATGAATATTTATAAAACTGAATGTACAGTAAATTTGCTTTTCGGGAATAATACTTTTACTTAAAAGCAGGCAAGTGTGAAAGCAGATCACTTGATTCGGTGCGAGCGCAATATTTAATCACATTTTGCTAGAAGTGTAAGGAAAACAACTATTTTAGACTTTCTTAAATCCAGAGAAAGATGAATGTTTCTATTTATCAATAGACGGGTATACCTGTTACATTCATGGACAAGGACAGATAGTCTTAAAAATTACTACTACCCTAATTTTTTTGTTTTAATGGATAATAAAAATAAAATATTTACTTTAGAAAAGTGTTGTTGCATAAATTTTTTTGGAAACCGAAAGAACGTGTATTGCAATTATATAGACATTCTAAAGACGATTGTAATTATATCGGCTATCTCAGAGGGCCATAAATATCATGACTATCTACTTGATTTTATTTAATCGTATAGCATTTGTTTGCTGTAATATTGTGTCCTAAAAAAGCTTAGGTTTGAAAAACATTATTTTAAATTTAGAATAAATTCACTGATAATTAATAGCCGAAAGTGTTACAAGCACTGAATTTGATAATGCTTCTAACGAATTTGTCAAATAATAGCTAACTGTCCAGTGTAAATAAAATGGTATATTTAATTAAAGTTGAATATTTTTCGGAAAGACAAGAACAGTTTACAAATATAAACATTAGAAAATAGAATGATCTTTTATTGACATTTCTTAAAAGTGCGTAACATAAAAAACTGAACAAAATATTATGTACTACTTATGGAATATGGAAGTAAAGAAAAAGCAAAACTCACTGTAAAAGGACATAAAAAACTGAACAAAATATTATGTACTACTTATGGAATATGGCAGTAAAGAAAAAGCAAAACTCACTGTAAAAGGAGTAAAACTTGGCTTATAAAGCTGCGCACACTCGTTTTGTTGTTTAGTTTTTATTAGTAAACCACAGTCATGTGTTAGAAACATTGCAAACTAAAAAAATAGGCATGAATTACAATAATTATTTGTTAGGAAGAGTGTAAATAAAAAAAAAATACTAAATTAACTACTTCATCAACGTATTAGAAATTCAAACAGGGAAAAAATGTGGGATATCATTAGATTGGTAAAGTTAAATAAATTGTTTGAATGGTGTATAGCAAAAGGAGGGAAGTCCTTTTTCAATAATAAAATCAGTGTAAGCAAACTTGTGAAATGGTTAATCAGCAAATCCTGTCTTTACTGCTCCAGAATCATACAATCTTAATATTCACTGGAAAAGAGTTTTCCTTTAATAAAACAAAACTCTTTTCCGGTGAGTATATTGTATTTGCATAGCTAAGAGGAATTTAAGTGTTACTCCAGAGGTAACGGATGTAAATTTAAGAATATTTTTAGGCTTATCATTTGCTTACTTAATATTTCGTGAGAAGATCCGAAACATGGTTTCGATTATAAAAACACTGAATAATTATAAAAGCCCAAGATACAAAATATTAAAATATTAAGTATGGTGCCGAATGATGGCTGAATGGGTAGGGTTCAGCAATTTGTACCACATTTCATGGGATTAAATCCCACTGCCGGCCTGGTTGTTCGTAGCTGTTTGGAATCGGTTTTAAGCAGCAGACCCCGGTATAATTGGCTTCCATGTTAGCAAAACAGTAGATCGTAGCGCTACAAACTAAACCAAAGCAGTTTTAAATCAGATGTAAGTAATGTTAGAAAGTGATTTTGTCATAAATTAATAATTTTTCAGATATAATCAAAATAATATTTTAATCAGATTCCCTTAACATCCATGTAAAACTTTAACACTGAGAAAAAGATTTGTTTCAGCTTTGTTAAACAAAATAATTAAATAACCTCTGTAGTTGATTCATCAGACGGTAAATGTGAATGTATCAGGTTTTATTTTATTTATCCATTTAAATATAATGCCTATAAAGCCTTCCTTGAATAATAACTGAATAAATAGATCACGGATTTTCGGTATCGTAGTTTAAGGTTTGAAATCCCATTTCTAGCATGTTTGTTCGTAGCCGTTTGAAATAGGCTTTAGGCAGTTGTGCCCTGTCTCATTAGCTGACGCGTAGCAATAAACAGACCGTTGCGAACCAAATCAATCTTAAAACTTTATCCTAAATTATTTCATAAATGCCCCTTCTCATGAGATATTTTCTATTTCTGCTGCTAGCTATTATGGACCAGAGGTTACTTTCAGTAATGCATTCTATTTTTATAAATAATGACTTGAATTTATATCCACATGCTTTTATAACATTCACTACTATCAAGCCCAAAAAATTTGCTGACCATTTTATTATGAGAGCACCATTCAGGCGGCGAACAGTACACCCGAGGACAACAAAAACAAAATGTGAGTCTTAATAATTTAGAAGCAAAAACTAATCAAAAGGCCCCCAAGCTTTGCTTGCAGCCTCTATAGATATAATTTCGATATATGGAGAACATATTAGATATATGGAGCCATGAAGCTATTTTACGTGCCACAGTCGCCATTAATGTACACGGCCGATCTTCCACCACCTCGAGCGTCAAACTCACAACCTTCCGATTAGTAGATCGATGGCTTTTCTCACTGAACTACTGAAAATCTATGAAAGTAAATGGAAAAAATGTATGTGAAAATATTTCCTAATCTTCCTAAATAAGTCCTTTATTTTCTATTTTTCCTTCTTAATCATTTGGAAGACATTTTTTTACACTTAAAAACTCCTTTAAAATTTAATGCATAAATGCATGTACTTGTAGATTAAAAACTAAACTAATTAATTGCATTATTTTCATTGATTTTTCTGATAATCAACACCATTATGCAGAGTAAGTTTTTCTGAGTCCTCATTAAACATTTATACGATCAATATACCTTTAATCTTTGAGGTTACTTTAGAATGAAGTTATGTTTGCCTGAATATTTTATAAAAATAAATATATCATAGTTATCTGACGTATTGTGCTTTTCTCTATTAAAAAATGGAATTTTCTTTGTTCTTTCTTTAATACTGAAGGTAAACTCAAAGAAAGACAAATTTAACATGGTATTTTAAACTTAAAAAATGCTAAAAATGAAAAATTGTTGATTCTGAAGGGTTTCAAAGATTAAAAATAATGAAAGTAATTTTAACCATGCATGTCTAAAATTATTATTTTAAACATGATTTTTAAATGTAGCAAAAATTAGAAAAAAATCCTCTATAATGAGGATTAAATATAAGTAATGTCCAAACTATTATAAGGATTATCAAGAAATATAAAATCCTTAGGCTAATAACATAATCATGAATATATTACAACAAATATACAATATATTGAATGTCAGAAATAATAGGCTTAGTTCAGAACAGTTAATCGTGAGATTGCAATACAAGCATGCTTTATGAAAGTCATGAGACATCCTCTACACTCTTATTAATAATATACCAATAGTCTTAAAAATGGATTTAAAGTATACAAGTGTTCCAGAACCGTTTCAACAAAATTTGGGAGGGGGGGCTATTATTCTTGAAGATTATGAAAATTTGCAATGGATCATATAACTATAGTGAGTATTTGTACAAATGAATGTATGTATATATGCATGCATTCTTGTATATGTGCTTTATACAAATCTGCGCAGTTTGTCTTGAAGTTGATAAATTTTGGACGGGCAATCTTTCATACCACTGAAAGATCAGTACCGATATTAAAACTACTTTCGTACTCTATATAACACAATTTCTCGATATAACAAATTTTAACGTTCCCGATCCTATAGATGACAGGTGAGGTCTTAAATTTCAATATATCTCTACAAATTAGAATTATGAATTTAAATATCCTATATCAACTTATAGTACTTCTAAAGACCTCCATATTTATATACAATTCGTTAAAATCAAGGGAATTATTTAAAGTTATAAATATTTTAAGATTTTTTTTAAATTAAAAAATTAAAATTTTTTTCTCTATCAAATCAATGTTTTTATATTTTAGTGTTTGTCGTTAAATGAGTTATATATTTAAACATATAGATTAAAGTTTAGATTACGTAATTTAAAGTTATTAATTTTTATATGTTTATATGTCAAGACGCCACTGTCTTTTTTTTTTTTCTTTTTTTTTTTTTTTTTTTTTTTTTTTTTTTTTTTTTTTTTTTTTTTTCGCGCTGCTAGAAGGCTAATAAGATTTGGGACCTACTGCTACCATTCCGAAGTGCTACGAATGTTCATGTTACAGTGGGATCCAGCCCACGAACTACAGCACCGAAGAGCAGCTCCCTAACTTTTGTCATCGGTCACATCCTCTTAACTACTTGCTGTGCAAAGAAATTGTTAGCTTATTTAAAGCTATAATAGAATAACATTTGAAGTAGAAGCATTTCGCCCTATCAATCCTGAACAGTATTTAGACAAACATTAGCACCATTTAAAAACTGTTTTATTAAAATTAAATGAAAGATAAAGAAAATAAACTTCGGCTAACTGCCGCACACACATAGCCGTACAACTAATGAAGCCGTGCTACTACTACTACTGACACATAGCTTCCCCCCCCCCAACCGAGTACTTATCGGTAGGGAAAGAAATGATCTTCAGACGTATGCAATACGTCACGGCTCAAAAGATAATGCATTCATAATATGCTTATATCGTAAGTGGTTATGAGATGGGTAATAAAATAAAATATTTAAATTACTTATTATAAAAATAAAGTAACTAAATTTTAACAGAAATTCACGGTTGCGCGTGTCAGAACAGTCATGTGTAAATCCCTTGGGGGCGCGTTTGGGAGGTTCCAGAAGAGAATATAAAGACGTATCAAATTATAAAGACGGTAAAATTATATATGAATACTAAATCTATTAATAATCGCTGTCAGATTCTACATTGTCTTATCTTCTATTTTTATTTGTGCAAATATTGTTACTGGCTTCACTATCACTTTCCATTTTACAATCTGGGGTCAATATTGATAACTTTACACTACGAAGCGCAAGCAGAAACTATGCCTCGGTTTAGAATTTCATTAAAAGTTGACGTGCAACGCACATCATTTTTCTTTCTGCAAGAGACGTGTGGTATTGGTGTTCCGGTAAGAGAAGCATCTCGACTTGCGAAGCATGTCTTTCCACCGCAAGTGGTTAAGGACTGAACGTACAGCTATTAAAATTTTAGGGATCCATGTACACCTCTTGAATTATACAATTTTTTTACTTGTTTAATATCTTTTGAATTTTCCATTAATTAATATAAAGTTGAATAAGGTTCAACAAGCGGATAAAATTTTATAAACTTACTTCTACTGTATCGGTTAGAAACGTGAAAAACAAACTTTAGCATTTCCTAATATTTTAATTGGAATAGTAAATGTAGGATACATAAAACTTCAAACGTCAGTGCTTAGCCTATAGATATTTTTTCTTTTGTTGATTTAACATAGAGTATAACAAATGTTTAATAATGACTTATGTAAGGACTTGTATAACATAAAATTTCTCTCTGTTATTTTTCACTACTTTTATGTGTGTGCGCAAATAATTGAGAAAAGCTGAGTAGTGTGCATATTTTACTACTACTATTGAGCGACTTAAGTTGTGCTTATTTTTAGGAAGAGTTTTAAAATCCAATTTTCTGTGCAATGTTTATTTGCAAATTCAGCAATACAGCAATTCAAATGAGGATGAGATAAAACACCTTAGTTATTTTTTCTTACTGAATTCTTGTCTGTGGGTGTGAAAATATTTAGTAATTACTTAAGGAAATTCATCGGAATTTCTTTTCCTTGCCTTCAAATCATTAGATTTTTATGAAATCGAAGTTGACTTTTTGAATCTAGTGTCTTGCTTACGATAATGTAGTAAAGACAATTCGGGAGGAATATCATTTTCGTCTTGAACTGTTACAGTGGGGATATGTAATTAGTACAAGGCATACATTTAAGTCCTAACCATGATTTTACAGGTAAAGTGTTGCCTTTCGGTACTAGTATTTCTGTGTTCATTTTTCAATTCATTCGAAAGACAGAGTTAAATGTATACTGAATTACTATGTACATTAACTTATGCTCTTCATTTAAAATAGCCATATTAATTCTCGCTGGCAGTGCACTTAAAATCTAGCATTCATACAAATTTTATTTTAAATAAAGAATTTAAAAAAGACCTCCGAAGGTGTATAGATACCATAACCCTGCTGTTCTGTTCGGGTCAATATAACTGAAATAAAATTTATATGTCCATTAAAAAAATGCAGGGATATTTTCATGATACTTCTTGACATCGTGGATAAATAATATAATAAAATAATGTGCTCCTAGACTTATTTATTATTATTTGCATTTCGAAGGAAGATTTTTTAATTTATACTTAATGTATCGTTCAAGTCAATATGACCCAATATAAAAAATCTTTTATTTTTACTCATACATGTTCATTTTTGTTTCATTGACGTATGTGTTTGTTCACATGACAAGAGTGTGCGGTCAATGTCAACAAACGATTTATTCTCTTTGCAACATTCCTTTTTTTCTACTCTATTTAACTTTCTGATATACTGTAAAAGAGTTGGGCCTGTGAATGTAAAATAAAAAATGGCAAATGGCATAAATTTCGGTCAGGCTGAAAAGTTAAAGTAAGAGAATCGAGTTTGAAAATTAAACTCAATGGGGAAATGTATGAAATACATGAAAATCATATTCGATGTGATGGTCGAATTGATGAAATTGAGAGTGAAAGTTCTGACAAAGACTTTGATACCGATATTCAACAAATAAACTATAAAGTAAATAATCAGTTTAAGAATCAGGAGATTGGAACCGTTGCCACATTTATCTCAATGAACAGCTGCTAATATTATAAAAACTACTGCAGGGGTCACAAGATATGCTACAGCAGGTATAACAGACGTAAAAAGTAAATTTAGGTATTATTCAGTTCTTCAATAAAAAACGAAATAATAAAAATATAACTATTATTGAAGCAGAAAAGGTTGATGCAAAAAAGGGGAAAAATATCGAAAGTGAAACTTTTCAAGAATATATTATATTACTATTGTTATCTGGTGTTTTTAATCATATGGAGAATAAACAAAACGCTTATGGGATAAATAAACTAGCAGAAATATATTTCGAGAGACAATGTCACTTGAAACATTTTGCACCATATCAAGAGTAAATCGTTTTAGATAATAAATCCATTCTTTAAGAAAGAATAAATTTAGATAAATTAACTGCAGTACGAAATATCTGGGAAAAGTTCATAGAAATTCTACTAAAATTATAAAATCCGAATAAAAAATATTACTGTAGACGAACAATTAGTATAATTCGTGGTCGATGTCCATTTAAACAGTATATACTAAGTAAACCATCAAAATATGGGATAAAATAAGGACTTTATGTGACAGTAAAACTTCGTATGGACTTAAAACACAGATTTACACTGGAAAAGATCAAAGGTCAAAGCCAGAGAGAAAAATCAGGCAATGCGAGTAGCGTGTGATCTTTTTTATGGGTATTCTGGGTACAATATCTTGAAAGATTTTTCTGTTATCTTTATAGGTGCTTTATATTATTGAATCTATTTTTAAACTTACATTACTATTGTTTAAACTATTTTCTTAAATAGCATCTGTCATTTACCGCAAGAAAGATTTCTTTTCTGAATCGGGGCATATGAACCCAAACGCTACACACGTGGAATAAATACGAACAGAACAGCAGGGTTGACTGTTCTACCCTTACTCGCGTATTAAGATAAAGAGCAGCATTACATAGGCAATATAATTGAAACCTCGTGGATGAAAATGGCTTACATGTTATAAAACCAAATAGTAGCTAGCCTACTACTAGTAATAGGGGAAAATGTTCCAATTGAAATAGGTCATACGAAGTTGACGCATCTAAAATTGTTGAAAATTGTTCTAAATGTACATAGTGTGATATTCTAACCAGTTTCATAAATATCGGACACGACAGTGAAAACTCTAACCAGACACCCCTGTGTGTCAATTGTAAAGGTTCACACTCATCCTTCTCACGTTCTTGTCCATCTGGACAGAGCAAGAAATACACCAACTGTGAAAACTGAAAAAAAAATATATATCTCGAAGTACGGAAAAAAGTGTTCATGAAATCCTTAACTTGGTACTTCATATGATGCTGCCATCATTTCTAGGGCTATTAAAAATGTGTAGATCCAAATTGATTTACTTGGAACGAAAGATAAATCTGTTGAAACTACAAAAAATGTTATAAGTCTGAAACCTATATCAAAACCTCATAAATATGCAACAATAAGACCGAAATTCAAACTCACAATTCAGGGAATATTCCTGAACGACTAAGTTCATTGCAAAGCCCACAAGAGACGGGTTTAGCTGATAAAAATGAAATACTCGATACAAACTAAAGGAAGCACATGAGGGCAAAGAAAAGTCAAAAACGTAGGTGCACATAGCACCAAAACCAAAAAACGGATATCTGTAACTAAAATATCAATAGAGGATGAAAAACGAGTCCTCGTGAGCAATAATATGATACACGAGAGTGATGAGGTGAGATTGGATGTTGTATTAACCTAGAAATTGGAATATCAATAAAAGTTTTATTTAAACTGGAACAGGAATTCTGTAATAAAGAACAAACATAAACATAAGGAATACAATCCATTGTACAGCAACCACACGCGCAAATTTCGTTTTGCCTCAAATATCTGTTATAACATTGTGAGAATTTTTCATGGTGTGTAATGAGTTGACAAAGAAAATGATTTGTAAGGTTTACCTAAAAAAAATTATCATAAAGAATTACAAGACGAAATATCTAATTCAAATGCATAATTAATGTCGAATCTATTCTCAAACTAACCCTTTACAATTACGTGTTTCTGAATTATATCATGAAATCTAATTGTCTTCATATAAAAAGTAGAATCACAGAATGAAGTGATTTCATCTGATTTCGTGTGGTTTCTTCAGATTCTTCCAAAAACTTTTATGTGATCTTTCATATTATTTTACTTACTGTTGTTTATTTAAAAACTTTAAATTTTTTGTTATTTTGCTGTCCGTAGTGCGGAAATGTTTTGTTTAGAGCAGTATCTCCATTGTAGATTTAGTATTTTTAAACCAACCAATCAACCATTTGTGTGCCATATAGGAGTTGTTTTTCACTAGGTAATCTAGTAACTTTGGAATATAAAGCAGGAGTTAATAGCTTTTTTAAGAAATTTGATATTATCCTAATGTTCCTGGAAATTCAGTTGAACCTTTTTATTGAATTAAAGAACAAACCTGATTACTTAAACATTCTCTGAGCCTATTTGGTTTACACAACTTCATATTTTGTGTTAAATGAAATAGCATATTTCCATGTGAAACATTTTTTTTTCTGAGTTAATACACCTAAAAGCATTGTTATTTAAATCTAATGTAATGTTGATTTTAAAATTTTTAAGCTAAAATTTAGACTTTGCTTTTAAAAGCTTTAAATTCTGTTCGGCTTCTAAGCTTGCAAAGAATGAATAAAGTTCTAGTGCAAGGCCTGTTTTAGTTACATTAATCTTTACCAAACTTTCTGTGATATCTTATTCATTTCTTTGCTGCACGCAAATGTCCTGACTCGGATAAAGCGAAAGGACTTACCTGACGGTATGACCAAATATTTAATCTAGAATTTAATATGTATAAATGTGTTTCCAAATTTATGACCCGAGCCATTGAATGGCTCATTCGTAAAATTCAACCGAGAATAGCAAGGGTGAAAAGTTTCATGCAAGAATATCTGCTTATGTAATATTTAAAATTTCATTCTCACGCAATGTTTGAATAACTTGTCTCAACATATTTTATTCTGTTGAATTTCAAAAAGGTAATGAAGAGGAAATATTCTCCTAATAAACTATTTTGGTTAAATAAATGTTAACTATTTCTGATTCACCAGTAATCCTTTAACATTTCTTAAGATGAACTTTCAAATTTATAAGTAGATGAAAGTCTTCATAATTTTGAATTTCATTAAAATGTCATAGTGGTTTATTGTTTAAACTTAGTATATTTAAGGTTATATTTAAAGTTTGATTGAATCGATGAACAAAAAAATTGCAAATTCTTTTCACGCATTTTAAAATGTTAGATTAAATAAATCAGCGAGTTTAGTTATTTAATATCATGCCAGATGCTTCAGAAACGGATTAATAAAAACTTAATTAAAATGATGCATATTCGTTATTTCTAAAGATTACTTTTAGGAAATTGAGAACAAATTATTAAAATTAATTCCACAAATTTCTTTTGTGGATTGTTCTTAAATTTTCTAAATTATTTAATACTGTGAGCATTTCCCCCCATAAAATTTCTCTTAAATGAATCTTAAATTTTATAGCGTTTTAAAATCATTTTTTACAATTTTATTCCTGAAAATATAATGTCATATTCACTATTTACTTTTCGACAACATTTTTGAATAAAAATTTTTGTTCTTTTATAAAGAAAGAAGGATAAAATGAGCTGAAAGCACGTTAGCTGTCTTTCAAGCTTCTTGGAGGGGGGAGGGAGCAAAAAATAAATAAAAGAAAAGAGTTACGCCTTTCGAAGCAGTGAAGCTTATGGCCAATAGTTTTGTAAGGATCTGTGTATTCATGTAGAAACTTCTCAAGTGTGCTCCATTCAAGTGAAGAAATGTACCATAAACAGAAAGGCGAGAAATGACGTCCTTGTATATTCGAACAAAAATCTATATCTAGTAGGGAAAATTTTTAAAATTGGATGAGCCACAATCTTTGCTACAATTGCTTTAAAATTTGATTTTCAGCTAAACGTTTTTTAACACTTATAATTTCAAGCATGTAATATTTTGCAGCTTTCTTTAATATCGGCTTTTTCCAGTATTGCTAAATATCCTATTTTGCTACCTTTCTTTAAATAAAAACATAGTTGTTCATTTTCTATAGAAGAAGTAGCATGCTCTTTAGAACAGGATAGAAAAACACTTAAGGATATCGGAATAGTTAAGAGAGGGGAGACTAAGATTAAAAAAGATACTTAACTTCAAATATATTTAAATCTTCTTTAAAAATAGATTTATTTTCATAATTTTATAGATGTCTGTTTTTGACTTTTTAGTAAAACGGCACCAATATATAGAATCTTAATATTGTGTTTAATAATCATTTTTATAATTTAAATATTTTTCTAAAACTTCTTTTTTCTAAAAAAGAGATAATTTTTCTGAATTATAATAAATTAAATTGCTAAAATTTAAGCACATTTTCACTATCAGATATCACAAAATACTTCACGCTGAGCCTTCAGTCTGGACACTAAGACATAAATGGGCGATGGTTGAAGGGTAGAGCTCTGGTCTTCGGTACCGGAGTTCGCGTGTTCGAATCCCGCTGCTGGCATGGATGTCCGTAACTGTTCGGAATCAGCTTTAAGCAGTAAGTCCTGGTCTGATTAGCTTTTGTGAGCAAAACAGTAGACTGTAGCGCTCCAAACCAAATCAAAACCACAAATGAAAGGTATATTTAATTTTAAAATTTAAATTAGTTAAGATTATTATATTTACAAGAAATTTTGGAAACTCGTTCTTATAAAACTGGAGGCTCATTAAATCTAGTAATTCCTCGATGTAAGAAATATATGGTGCTGCGAGGGGCGCTTTATCCTTAAATTAAACACCAAATATATTTTTGATTTCTAAAGCGATTACTTCATCACCATTTCGGGGGGGGGGGATAACCTTCTCTAGGTAAACTTGGTATACTCTAGGCAATCCCAAGGAACACTAGTGATCTGAATCTCTTTTCAATTTCTTCTTGTGTCTCCTACTTTTATCTATATTGTGTCTGCCACAATTTATCCCGTGAGGATGTAGTGCTGAAAAACTACACACAACCAACTAACTTACTTTAATCGTTCTTTCTCCGTTACGGATCCCTTCTCGGAGGTGAAGGATTTTCTCGTAATTCTATATACCGATATGAAGCCAGCCTCTCGCGAATTGTTAATGTCCCACGTGTTTTCCGTTCGTGAGGACCAATGTCTTCAGAAAGATATAATTGAAAGAAAGTGCCAAAATATTGGTTATCCTCTGTTTCGGGTAAACTGGAGGTGCATATTTGTGTAAAATGTTTAGGTGCTTTCTTTGATTAAAAACTTACGGTTGTTAATGATACTTTATACCTTCGTTTAAAATGTGAAATGTGTATAAATATTCTTAAAGTA
This sequence comes from Pardosa pseudoannulata, assembly GCA_032207245.1. Lineage (NCBI taxonomy): Eukaryota > Metazoa > Arthropoda > Arachnida > Araneae > Lycosidae > Pardosa > Pardosa pseudoannulata. The sequence goes on along the minus strand of CM063503.1, from coordinate 3,201,407 downwards.
ATGTCTAATACTTTTGATGGTGTTGACCTGGTATCCCTACTTTGTATCTATGGAGGAGTTATCCGATCAAAAATGCACTATTGCTACGCATCTTGTTCTGCACATTCCTCTATTTAAAAAAATAAATAAATAATACGTGACACATTCTGCTCTTAAGATCTGCTTCGGCCCTTTTATAAATTCACCCATACCGAACCTTCATATTGAACTTGAACCATCTCTACATCACATCCATCATAAATGTTCTCTTAACTCATACTTCCGTATCATCTCTCATTCCTCCTACCTATTAAGAAACACGATTTTAGGTAATCATATGTATCGTTTTTTCTCTCACCGTTAATTTTGTATCCCATAATTTGGTTTTAAAATTCACAGAAGTCTGAAAAAACACTTAACTTGTCCCCATCAGTGATTCACCTTTTCTGCTGTTTCAAACTCTATCCTAGGAAAAGCGCAGTTCGTATCTGCAATCGGTTAAAGTTTTAATTAAATCCATTTTCATGGCTGAAATTATCCCAATATATGAGGCTTTAAAAGACATATCTGTTAACAGTAAGAAACACGTCATTTACCCCTACTCCTTAAGCACTTTCGAAATTCCCAAATCTCATTTTAACAGTTACAGCTACGTTCCTCACATTGTAAATTTATACAACAAGGTTGCACGATCAGGTTTCAATATTCTATTCTGTTGTGTTAAAGTTGATATTTTAACCATACATGCAACTGTCTCTAACACTGGTCCCGTTACCTATCATTATATTAAAAAGTCAATTACTGTGATCAGGAGTGACAGGTGGAATGATGACTGGAACAATAAAACGGAGAATAAACTTATAATTAGACCATTAGTCACCTTTTGACCAGCATAAAGTCATCCCAAACATTTTGACGTGTCTTTGTATTGGCCACAACAGACTCACTCATTCTGATTTACAATTGGCTGAACCTCCTCCAAAATGTTCTCTTTGTAGTACCATTCTTATCAATCGTCATAGTTTAACTAATTACACTGGTTTTATAGTATTTACTTTCATAATTCAGATCCTGGGATGAACAAACATTTGTGTAAAACCCCTCACTCAAATTTGTTTGACATCTTAAAACTTTTATTTACCATAATTTCCTTTCGTATTCTTTCCCTGCATGCAAACCCTTGCTTCGTTTTTTCTATTTTTTTCTAATTTTTCATGTCTTACCTTTATAACTGTTCTACTTATTGTCATTAATCTGTTTCTTCTTGTCTGGCCTAGACAAGAAGGGTATCATTTCTCGTATTTCGGGCCATTACATCCCAACCATAACCATCTGCATTTATGTTCAATAAATGTCTACTAAAAAGAAGATTTTGGTTTTCGAATTATAGTGATGTAAATAAGTTTCAAATATCGAACATCAGGTTAACGATGCACATAATCGAAGGTTCGAATACAATTAAACAATTGACAAAAAAAGCAGGATAGAAGATAAAAAGTCGCAAAGAGCAAAATAGAATTAATTACCTGAAATTTATGATTTATATTTTTGTTGAAGATATTAAGATAAAAATATTTAAAAGAAAAATGGTAATGGTTTATATAAAAAAATGAATTTTCTTTTAAACAAAGATGAATTTATGAAATGTAGTACATAAATTCTACGTCAAATACATTTCTGATTCAAAGAAAATATCGAAGTGCGTGCAAAAATTTTTGTTTGGATTATTTTTAGACATATAAAGTGATAAATAATGATTTAAAGTTTGCTTCGATCTTCAAAAGTTAAGTTTACATTTTTTAGTTACAAATAATTTTTTTCGTGAAAGTAGTTAATTTTTTGACACTTTCTTCTAAGGAAACAAAATCTAGCGTGTGGTGATTTATGAAATCAGTAATACCGAACTTCCAAAAGTGTATAATAAATTGTTTGTCCACTTAAAATATAAAAGTTTTAAAGCATTTAAAGTAAAGTTTTGAACAAAAAGTAAAACTAGGGTCAGCAATAGGGAAAAAATGTATATATAGAAAATGTTTATCTTCAAAAGTTTCCTAGTTAATAATTGCATGATTTAATAATTTTACTCTAAGGAAATTGATTTAAAATTACTTTGGTTATTAAAATAAAATTTTAAATAAAACTATAACCAGAACTTGATAGGGATGGAAGAAAACTTGTGTATACCCGGTGATCAAAAAATGAATATTCATTTGAAAAAGTAATTATTCACGGAATAATGAAGGTAGAGAGATGAAAATTGTCACTCATGCTTGGAATGACAAAATTTTATTGTAACCACAAAAACGTTAAAAAATGACCAACAGATCATGTGATAAGAAAACAATAATTAGCATATCAAATTACGGTAAAGAAAAGACGAATTTCTTCTGAACAAATGCTCAACATATTCAACGTCATTCCTCAACAAAAGCTGAAATCGAGAGACAATGTTATGAACAGCACTGTACAGAATATCGTTATTTATCGTAAAACACTGGCGTTCGATATTGTCTTTTAGCATCCCTATCAATGTCAGTCCATTGCTGTAGACTTGCAACTTCAGGTAAACTTAAATAATCACACGGCGAATAATCTGGGCACTTGGGAGAACAAGCATGATGAAAGTTTCGGCTCAGCACGGGATCATCACCAAACCACGTACTCAAGAGATCTTTCACACGTCTAGCAACATAGGGTGGAGCTAGGGATGATGCGATTGTGTAACATATCGGCGTACCTCTCACCCATCAGGCTACCAGCTACAGACCACGCTCAGAATCACGCATTTCCTGTAAGAAAATAGACCCCGATTACAGTTTATGTGGTAAATCCACACCATATCATGGCTTTCTCATCGTGTAATGGAGTGTACACGAGAGCTGCATGGAGTTAGCCCACATTTTGTAGTTGAGGAAATTGACAGTCAGTCATGGGAAATGGTCTTCGTCTATCCACAACACGTTAGACAACCAATCTTTTTCTTCCGACATCTTTTGAAACGGCCACACTGCAAATGCTCTCTGATTCACAAAATAGTTTTCGATGACGCTGGATTATGTATAAATAGCAACAAAGGGTACGCCTTAGAGCTACCTAAACAATAGGGTATGGAATGCCAGTACGACGTGCGACATCATGAGCGCAGACTATCTCATGCGTAGACGAAACTGCTACTATCTCCTTTTCTTCCGGAATAATCTCAGCAACATTAGCATTTGGGATCCGTCCACTACGGAGCCCATCATTTAACAACTCGTGGCTACGAACTTCAAAATTATTCTTTTCAGATATGCAAGTCGAGACAGGTTACTAGACTTTCTTTCAGACCACAAGCTTTGTCTTCAGAATAGAAACGAATCACCTACTTCCATTTCCTAAGCAGAACTTTTCATAATATCGATCTTGCAATTTGTTTTCCAACTATCTTCTCTTTGTGGAATGTTTCAGTCGATACTTAACTACGCAACAGTGATCACTTCCCAATAATTCTTACACATAATCTCTCTAATATACCCAATCAGCATCTTAATCGTTACCTTCTCGACTCTGCTGACTGATTATTCTTTTGTAGCCTTGCAAATATCACAACAGACATGACTGATAACCGTAATATCGATGTAGAATCTCTTATTACTGACACAATCATGTCTCCCTCGTTGGTAGACCAAACCGTGGTGGCATGAGGACTGTGAGAAAAAGTACAAAAAAAAAGCATTTAGTATATTTAAAAGATATCCTACCAGCGAAAACCCCCAGACTTATAAAAAATGCAAGGCTATTTTTACGTAAGGCACTTTATGTAGAATTCGGAGAGATTCGTGGAAAAACTACGTTGAGGATATTTCATTGTTTACTTCCAGTATACAAATGTAGGATATCGTTAGGCACTGTTCATGCATTTCCACTTGTAAATAAATTCCCATACTGCACTATAAAAATCAAACTATCTCCGCTATGAATAAAATTCCTAATACTATCACCTGCACTTTTGCAGCTGTTTCCTCCAACTCTAGTTATCTTACCTTCTTCAGGCATTTAAGAGCCAACTCTGGAAAAAAGAGAATACTGATTTAAGTACCAAAGTGTATCTACCATATACTAGAAATTTTACCTTTTTTGAACTCAATAAAGCTCTCCAAAATACGCATAAAAATCTTCTGGCATAGATCAAATTTCCTATTCCATGATAAAAAAATTTATCTCTCTGCTCTCTTACTAACATATTAACTTTATACAATAGAATCTGGAACGTAGACTTTATTCTGACATCTTGCAGAACTGCTATTGTTATATCTATCCCGAAATCTGGCAGACCCCACGAATCCTCTGAACTACCGCTCTATCGCCTTTTCTGCCTGCTTGCACAAGATCCTTGAGAAAATGGTGAATTCCCGCCTTATGTACTACTTTGAAAAAAAAAAAAAAACTGTCCGCATTCTTTTCACAATGGTTTCCGACGTGGAAATCTACTATTGACAACATTGCTCAATTAGATAAAAAGATCCGGAATGCTTTCGTGAAGCTGAATCATATGGTCTCAGTCTTTCTAGACATGGAAAAGGCCTATGACAGTACTTGGCAGTATGGTATTTTAACCGTTTGAGTACGGCGAAGCGCTATCGCGCTTCCCTTCTTATGTGTCAAAAATGCGGAGAAGAGCTTCTGTTGTTTTGTACCGAAAATGCGGAGACGCTGCTGTTGGTTAGTATAATTTTCATATCTATTGAGAGCAGTTGAATTCGTATCAATCGCAGTTTATATTCATTTTACTTAATTGTGATTTTTAATAATATAAGAATTACAGTTTGCAAGTAGTAATGCAGTAGAGCCGTAGAATGTGGTACGGCAGACGAAATGAGCGTGTTTTATTTATTTATTTATTTGTAGTAAAGAAAAACTTTTCATTGGTGTATAGAAATTAGAAACTGTTTTCACATTTTCAACAAGTGTTATACTGATCATTATTGATACTATAGAGGAGGAATGGTTAGCAAGCAAAAGTGCCACAGGAAGATTACCAATAAGTATAAAGTTTTCTTTAGAAAAACTGCCTGGGCGAAACTTCCGACAATGCGATGTATGTAGTAAAAAAATAATGTAATTAGACCATCCAATTTAATTTGCGCTATATGTAAAAGAGGAATCCATGGAATTTGTGCAGCAAAACATTCTAGTAATAAGCGAGAATAAAGAATATTTTTGTTGGTGAAAATTATTTGTTGCATAATAATTAGTGTTAATTATAATCATTTCTATTGTTCTCCAAAAACATTACTATGCATTTAATTCCCCACTATTAACATATATACAAGAAATCTCTTCAGCACTCAAACGGTTAAGAAAACTACATCACCATTGTCTGAAGGGAAACCTTCCCATTTTCATCAATTTTTTTTAAATTTCTTATTTTTCTCATGCGGGTTGAAAATACTTTTTTTACACACTTTCAATGAAGAGAAAAGTGTTGCTAGGGGCAATGTGCTAAGCGTCAACAATTTTATTAATGCTATCAGCCCTATGTTAAAGAAAAATCCTGACGTCGGTCATTGGAAGTCTAAAATTTGATGATCTTCATATCTCCTGTGAAAATAAAGACATACGTTGTCTTAATCGTCAATTCTAGACCGCTGATAATAAGATCGTAAATTGGTCTCACATAAATGGTTTTAGCTTCTGTACCCCAAAATCATGCTGCTTACATTTCTGTAGAAATAGAAAACAGCACCCGGAGATTAATCTTACAGGTAATAGAATAGATGTCTTGGAAGCGTTCAAAATTCTTGGGGTGATTCTGACAAGAAACTTTCCTTCTTGCCACATGTGCTTCATTTGCATAAGAAGTACGTGAGAGCTTTAACTATTTTGAAAGTCTTATCAAACACCCACTGGGGAGCTGATCTCATTTCCTTATTAAAAATCTACCTCGCTGTAATTCTATCTAAATTAGAGTATGGTAGAACTGTGCATGGTTCCGCATGGAAATCTGTTCTTGAGAAGTTAAAAACGATCCATCACTCTACTCTTTGCTTGTGTTCAGGTGCTTTTAGGATTTTTCCTTTGGAGAATCTCTAGGTTGACACCGGCGAAGTACCATTGAATTTGCGATGCCACATTTTATCGCTTCTCTATTATTTTAAAATTATTTCTCCCGCCAATCATCCCCTGCAAAATTATAACTTAGATTCATATCCCACACATCTGTATGAAGCTAGGCCATCTTTCATTCCACCCTTTCATAGCAGAATAAAATCCATTTTATACAATTTTAATTTGCGTATGCTCAAAATTTAGCCACTGTTTTCGATCGTCACCCTTGCATTACTCCATCCATCAGTTTTTTAAAACCCTTCATAAACTTTAACGAAAGTACAACTGCATCTATCATTTATCAACATTTTTTTTTTAATAATCACACAGAATACTTTAACGATTTTACTCCGATTTTTACTGATGATTCCAAATTAAGGGACTCCGTGGGCTGTGCGTATATTATAAATGAAAACATTAGTAGTTATAATTTGCATCCAGATTTTTTTTTGTTTTCTCAACTGAAATTATCGCTATTATAAAAGCTCTGTAGCACCTGACGATCAGAAATTTATATCATCATATTATAATCATCAGAAATTTATATATTATGTAGACTCTCTTGGTGTTTTAAAGTCTTTGTCAATCTAAAACTTCATAAGCAACCCTTATATATTCCAGATACTATATCTTTATAACAAACTTATCTCTCGAAGATTCAACGTACATTTTTTATAGGTACCATTGTATTAAAGGAAATAAGCTATCTGGTAATGCTGCAAAATCTGCAAATGACCAAGTAGATTTTAAGATCCCTTCTGTGACATCAAGAAACATGTTAAGATAATTGTTTATTACAAACCGAGAACTTATGGGACCAAGAAACTAGAAATAAGCTGCATAACCTGAAACCATCTATTGAAACCTGGCATCGTCAGTCTTGTTGAAGAGAATATGCTATAATTACTCGTTGCGGATTGTCCACACCCACTTCACGCATCGTCATGTTTTGCTGGGAGAATCTGCCCCTATTTGTGCCAGGTGGGATATCACTATGTCGGTGAAACAAATTCTTATTGAATATCCAAATTTTAGCAATGACTGTATCTCCTGTTTTAAATCATTATCGGTAAGCATGAAGGACTTAGTTTACACCTTCATACAAATATTTGATTTTATACGGTTATTGATTTTTATCCATACATTTAGCTCTTACCTTCTTTATCTTGTTAATGGTTCTATTTTTTGACTGTTATATATTGCTGTCATCTTTAACATTTTACTTTTAACTTATACCATTATTTTAATCTTTTATATACTTTTATTAAATTCTTAAATGTTGTCGTTTTAAGTTTTTTTTTTATGTAATCATGTGTTTGGCATATTTTGTCCCACGCGGAATTAATACCATTCAATTATAACTAACTAAACTATGCTTTTTTTTAATTCCAAAAATAAAATTCTTTGCTATACCAATATTTGGTAAGCCATAATTATTTTAATCTGCATAATTTAAACTTTTTCATTGCTGATATTATGTATGCGCATAAATGATGATTTTAAATGTTGTTATTCAGATGTGAATTGCTGACATTTCAGTTAGAATTTCCTTTTTATATGTATTTTTGCTCCAATCTACACTATAGTTTTTATGTTTGGCACATTATCTTTTTGTAGAATTTAGTTCCAAAAAGCTTCCATTAAATTCTAATAATTTATTCTATGAAGACTTAGTACCTCAAAACCTTAAACGACCAATCTCTGCCGTTACTTTTTTTACCCCTTAGGCTATGATGTTAGGTATATATTGGTGTCTCAATCCTAATGACCCCCGGCAATATTATTTTCTCGTATTCAACTTGGTTTCCCTCCAGTTGTGGTTTCCTTTTGTAGTTCAAGGCTCTACTTCCGAAGATTTTGCTATTTTGCTGTCTATTCCTTCTCCTGGCGATTTAAGTACCCTCGTGATTTTAGTGGTTTATGACTGCTACTTCGGAAATGGTTATTCTTGTTATGAGGGTCCCCGTTCTGTGAAATCTTTAGAATGTAATTTCAGTGATAGTGGGAAATCTTCAACATATTGTTTTGGCAATGGCTTCGAATTAGTAGATGGTATACAGTACATCTCTATATCTGTTCCCTGTGGCTGTTGATTAAGAGGCTAACACTGCGCGTATAGACCCGATTAGTATATATACAGATGTCTGCATCCTTTTGTTGGGCTCCATAGTGGGTGGTGTGGTCGGTTTGGAAATTTCTGTTGTTAAAATGGCAAGAATCATGGAACCAGCTAGTTCAAAATTAGTTAAATGAGGTTAAGTCTTAAACAATTCAGTGGTCATCAAAATCTTTAAAAATTGGGTTGTTTTGTCCCATTTATACATTGATCATACTCGGTTTACCCAAAGACATCTCGGGGATTTTGCTTCCATTTGTAAGACCATTTTGTCTCCTATCGTTTTTTACCATCAAATAAAAATTTAACTAACTGTTCCCATTTTGTATACTTTATTTTTTTTAAATATGACTTTTATTATACTATTCTTCCTTGTGTTTGGCGCAGTATGCCCATTTTTTGGATTCAGTGCCATGAAACACCAACCAACATTAGCGCAAAACATTTTCTTTGAGTGTCATGCGTTATTAACCACAGCCAGAAATTTTTGATTTTAGTACACGCATAGACTGTGCTAAAGAAGTGTGGATAAAAAAATCCTTATTTTAATGAGAATCTTGATCCTTTTTTTAATTTGTAATCTTTATTTTAAATTTTTAACTTTTACGTTCTACTACTGTTGTATTATATACTGCTGTGTTAATATTTTGCTCTTTTTGTCTTGCAGAATATCCTTACTTCGATCTTTCACCAGTAAACTTGAAAAGAATCACCAGTAGTTAACAATCATCGATTAATAATCGTCGATGTTTATTAAACATTGACCTCGTTATTTTCTTCATATCTGCATATGATATTTAATTAGTTCTACTGATTGTACTCTTTCACCTTTTAACAGATATAGGTTTTTATGATTATAAATTTGAAGTTTTGTTTCTTTCCTTGTGTTCTTTTCTCTCTTTTCTTCAGTTTTTTAACGCCAGCTTAAAGTTTAATATTTATTTTTGTGTGATAAACTCAAGCAGGAAATAGTCTTGTCTTTTGGTATTGGTTTTTACATACAATTTGGATGTTCGAAAATAATAACTGTGATATTTTCTATCCTATGTACATATATTAACGTATAAGTTATTAATCTTGGTAGAATTCATTTTGTGAAAGGTAAAAGTGGACATGGTTAACTCTTGTTGTATACCTAGTACTTTAATAACTTGTCATTTTCATCTTTCATAGCCACTAGCACAACGTCCAATCGTCAGCTTTTTAAAACGAAATAACTTATAAAACTCGTCACCACTTCAGTCAGTTTGTTATCGTGTGAATTATTTGGTTTGTAAATGCCCATAACTGATGAGGAACTTCTATGTTCATAGGTCTTTTACGAGAAATTATTCAGCATTCGAATAACCATAACAATATGCTCTCAGAAAGGTTTGAGAGCGTATCTCACGCACAATGTCCCAAGTCTCTTGTATAGGCAATTAGTCACACGCTTTTCTTTCTAGGAATACCAAAACTTTCCGGGAATTTTCTGTTATATGGGCAGCATAATTAAATAAATCTTATTAGTGTCTTACATGTGCTATGTTTATCAGATACACACCTATCAAAATTGGTTTTTATGTGTGTATCTAGGAATGTTGCTAAAATTATATATTTATCTAAATTAAGTTTGGAAACTACCCAAATACAATTAGCTTTTTAGGACTACAGTAAGAGCAGTCCTTCTGAATAAATGTGATAACCTGAGAACTAACTTAACAACACGAAAACAAGCTTAAACTTTAAATGAGGGATGTTAATATTTTAGATTGTTATAAATGATAAAAAATAAAGTTTGATTTTTTAAATTAAATCAAATTATGCTATGATTAATTAAAAACAATCTTTAAATATATTAAACGTATTAGAAAATTGTAAACTATAGCGATAGGCAATCAAAAAAATAGAAATGTCTCGAACACTTATGTCTCTTCAATATCCAATAAACGTTTATGAAAGTCTCTCTGGTTTAATATGGTTATATAAAGTAAACTGAGCAATATGGGCCGAAAGTAACGTTCTAGTTTTGTTCAGACTGGCAGCAAGGACGCTTTTGATGGCCTAAGCTCCTCGATTTAAATTAATTTATATCCCCTTCTTCACTACCAGGATTTCTTAAAGTACATAAAATTCCCCTCTTTATTATTTATGTGGCGAGAAATTAAATTTATCGCTTACATCCGTTGTAATGGAATGAAATTTTTATTCATGCCATTCTTACAATTGCGTATGATTTCTGAGGTTATTGAAGTGTAAAATACGAAAAATAGTTTTAAATTTCGCATGAAACTGAATGATTGACGGGATATCTCATTTAAAACTAACTCAGTTTAGATAAAAGCATTTTACGAATGAACTGAGCAGCCTAAACCCGATTTTCCAAACATAAATTACCATTCCTTAGTATGGATGGTTTGTAGTAATTTCATATGTTTCAGGGCTATTAATAGCAGAAATTGTGAAACAATTTAAAAAATTAATCTATAGAATTACTAAGTCTTGTAATTATTGCTTTACAGTGATTAACTCTATTAATTAACCCACAAGGACGCGCGATGCCTGCAGTTAGAAGAACGCAATAGATTTTAGCTAAGTAACAAAATTTCTTTTGATTATAAAAAGAACATTTATTTTACCAAAAATACATTATAAAAGTTAAAAATGTGTTTCAGATTATTTGAAATATATATTTTTAAAAGTATTATGAACGGTACATTTTTTATAATAGGCCTCCCAAAATCACAAACTAAACACCTTTTTATCTTTTTTAAATAAAACAGCCCACTACAATGTCTTTATAGGATATTTGTGATTGAGAAATATTAAATTAAAATATTAAATCTCTCACAATTTTGCAAATATAATTCTTTTGTTTACTACATGCATTTTCTCCACATTTAACAGAACGCATTCAATATTTAATGTTTTTGAGTTGGTACAGATATAACACTTTTATCTTACACATTTTTGAAGTTTTATTACCGGTTCGTTAAAACCTTTTGGGAAATATGTCTTCAAAATTGTAACAGGAACCAGTTGATGAAATACCGGGTGGTTATAGTTAAACTTCCCCTATAAAAGGCATCCTGTAGTGCAAACGGAAGAACGGAATGCAAAGAAATTTTGTATATGGGCTATACACGAGATACGCTCACGGAATTTCAAAAAAAAAAAAAAAAAAGTTCCAAAATGTCCATCAGCGAGCACCTTTTCGAGAAAAACATGAAATTTAACACAATAAACTACCAAAACGGAATACAGAAAATGTTAACATTTATGGACTACTTTCTGATCACCTTATCCTCTGACCACAATAAGTAATGGTAAAGAATAAGGAAAAACAGTTCAGTTTGCAAAAACTGGAACAGATTAGGACAAGAGGAGCAGTTATTAATAGTGTCCAGGATGATGTAGAGAAAGGTGCTCAACCCTCACCAACCTGCGAAATTCAATGGACAGTGTGTTCAGTAGCAGATCATAAGTGATCAGTTGTGAGGCTTCACACATTAAACATTATAGAGTTCTTTAAATCATTCAACATCGAAACACCTCCACGATACACCATATTTTTTAAATAGCTCCATAACCAGAACGCATGGAGATAGATCCGGCAAATGTGTCAACCATTGATTAGGAAAGGTACAACTAATAGCATGTTCCTCTGTGAAGTGTTGGAGCAATAGCGCATTTATGAACCCACGGATATGTGGGGATGCAACATCCTGCGTGAAAATGGTTGGGAAAATGGTAAGGACTCACTTTTGCTGTTGTTGCGGCACAACAAACGTGTGCAGAATGTATTGGTACCTACGGCCCATATTGGAACATGTGACTGATTCCCACGTCACAGCTTATGACGTACTTGTGGGGTGAGCTTTCTTTTCTGGTGAAACATTGTGTGCAATGGGTTCATTATAAAACTTGGTACATGCCACAAAAGATGATAACTGTGCTGTCAATAAGAAATAACCAAGTGCGACTGTCAAATCACGTGTTCTGGGAAAGATATGCGTTACATTGGATAGCAACTTCAAGGGGCTATTCGTAATATTATTAAGTGGTTGGTTTGGTTTGGAGCACTACGGTTTACTGTTTTGCACACGAGGGCTAATGAAACCGGGACCTACTGCTTAAAGCCGATACCGAACGGCTACGAATATCCATGCCATAGTGGGATTCGAACCCACGAACTCCGGTACCGACGATCAGTGCCCTAACCAATCGGCCAGCATTCGGCTATTATTAAGTGGATTAAGCAAAACAGTTTTAATATTTGCAGCGAAAAAAACACTTGTATACACTTTTCTCGAAAACGTGGCTAACATCCTGACCCTGAAATTAATCTTGGTTCAACTAAAATTACTGTCTCAGACTGTGTTAAAATATTTAGGCATCATCGATGACAAGAAATTTCTTTTTGCTCATCATGTATCATTCATTAGGGAAAAATGCAAAAAATATCTAAACGTTCTTAAGTCTTCAATAATTCTTCGTGGAATGATCACTGTTTAAAACTTCGCATTTATCATTTAATTATTCGTTTAAAAAATTATGACGCTTGTTTCGTTTACGGTTCAGCACGGTCATCAGTTTTACTTTAACAGGACACTGTGCATCATTCTGAGTTTCTGATGTTTTTTAGGGCTTTTAAGAATCACCAGTACATAGTCTTTATGTTGACTGCTACGAACCATTTTTGAATCCCACCTGTTGTCGTATTTCACTGTCTACTTTTTACTGCATTCTATCTCATACTTCTCATCTTTTGAAAACTAAACTTTTGAACCGTCATTATGACTAAATTTATTTCAGTCGTACAACTTTCATTGCGCCTTTTTATCTTCTTATGCGCAGGATTTTAGAGAATTCATTGTTTATAAAGATAAATGTTATCTTAACCCTAATTTAAAACCCCACAATGGAAGGGGCTCAAGATCTCATATCTGAAACATATTAAAGACCTCACTAAAAATGTTAACTCTCCTATTTATAGACACCTCTTTCACATTCATAGAGATAAATATACAAGGTACGACGAAATCTATCTAGATGGATGTAAAACTTTAAATTACGTTAGTTTTGCTATTACATATGCCACTGACACTCGCAGTTATTGTCTTCCTTCTTTCTGCTCAATTTATACTGCCAAAATTATTACAGTGTATGAAGCTCTAAAGTTCATATCCAATAACAGTAGAAAAAACTTTTTGATATATACTGACTCATTGAGCGTCTTGGATAATCTCAGTTCGGGTACATAATTAACAGCTATATTCATATCGATCCTTAAGATAAGCAGCTCATCCGCCGTGGTTTCTATAATCTCTTCTGTTAGGTTCTTAGTAATGTAGGTATTGTGAGAAATGAAAATGATGATGTTGTCGCTAGGAATGCAACCGATCAATATAATGAATCTCTCCCATTCAACGACGATATAAAAAACTCGACTTACCTTAAAATCCGAAATAACTGTAAGGACGACTGGAATTATGTAACACGGAATAAACTTCATAACGTCAAACCTAATATCACGACTTGGGTTTCAATTTCTCGCTGGAAAAGCGATGTTCTCTTGAGAGACTTCATATTGGCCACATTAAGCTCACTTAATCTCTTTTACTTTAGGGGAACCTCTTCCACGTTGTCCACGTTACGGTTGCCAACTCACAGCTCGTTGCAATTTTTAACTTCTTGCATTCGTTTTACTCGAATTCATCAAATGTACTTTATAATGCCTGTTTAAGTTTAAATTACTTTTTGAATGAATCCCCACATCCTGCTCTATTTGACTTTCCTAAACGTATTGGTGTTATTCTCTTTAAAATGGTTCCTTTTATACTAATCTTTTTCTTTCATATTCTTGTAATACTGTTTGTGTGTTCACATTTTTTATTCTGGTCTTTATTTATTGTACCCTTTAAAATTTTAAAAGTGTTTTTAGTCTATTTCTGTTAGTTTTAGTGTGTTTCATCTTTTTTTAACTTCTGTCTAGCGCTTTTTGTCTTTACTGTACCTTGTCCAAATAACCTCATCCAACCAACCTTTAGGCTGACATTTAAATGCCGAACATATGTGCTGTGTTTGAAACATTTTGTTATCTTTCATCTTGTATTTTGTCTTGTTTCCTTTTAATCCTATACGACGTCGGTTTACTTTTTCTTTTTCCTTTGACTTTTTCCTAAACCATTGTTTGGCACAATTTATCCTCCGAGGATGCAGTGCCTAAAAACCACAACCAACCAACCAACCCTCCTGGTTTTTCCATATATTTTTGCGGCGTACCTTCTCACGTTGGAATTAAGAGTCACGAACATGCGAATAAAGGTGCTAGATCTGTTAGTAAGTACCTAATATTCTATTTACCACATTGCATTGAACAAACCCATATAGTAAATCTTATTTATGGAGATGGGGCCAGATTGAAATTACGAACTTTATTTTCTAAAACCAATATTTTCCATCAGAAAAGCACGGCGTTATTCTTACCCGTGTTCACACTGAGTATACCCGTTTTACTCGCTATAATTTAGTTTTAGGCGAGAATGTACCCGTTTGTCAGCAATGACCAAGTAAGTACAATGAGCAAGTAAGTACAATGACCGTAATGCATATCCTTGCTTTGTGTCCTGTGTACCCTAATCAGCATCAGAACCATGTTTACTGGAAATTCCGTTCAAAGTCGGAAGATTTTTACTTTTTTAAAACAAACTGGTTTTTACATTCATATTTGAGTGTTTATATTTTAGTCATTTTTTTCGATGGTTTAATATTTTACAACTTTATTTTTTTCATTGTTTACTATTGTCTTGGTTTTTGAGTTTTCTTGGTATTTATTTATGCCTTGCTATTTGTCTTTCTTCACTATGTAAACTGTTTCACCGTGTATATGAAACAATATTCCTTTTAAAAATTCAGAATCATGCAGCCTCATACAACCAACCAACAAGTCATTCGCTCAAAAAGTGTTGCAAGAGAGCTAGTAAGAGAGCCTGTTGCAAGAGAATATCCAACCATGATACCTTTCCCACTGAGGGGGTTAACTTACTTTAGGTAAACACCGGTCTGAGGTTTTCTTTTCCCCTCTTCTTGTCTCCTACTGTTGTCTCATTTTCTCCCTCGTTATAGTTTCCTCCTTAGAGGGACAAACGATGTCCGAATAATTAGAGCGCTGATCTTCGGTACCAGAATTCGTGGGTTTGAATCCCGCAGTGGCATGGATGTTCGTAGCTGTTCGGCATCGGCTTAAACAGTGGGTCCCGGTCTCATTAGCCCTAGTGTTGCAAAAGATTAGACCGTAGTGCCCCAAACCAAACCATACCATACCATACCAAACCTCCTTGCATGTGAGGGCTTTTCTTGTGAAGGTGTCCCGTCCTGGACGTAGCGTCTCTTGTTAACTGCCCACATGTTTGCCGTGCGTGGTGACCAGTGTCCGCGGAAAAGAGAGGATTCCTGTCGGGGGGGGGGATCATTGAAATTGTATTTCGATTTTGAAGAAGAATCTCAAACACATTGCTTTAGCTTCGGCTTCGAGTAAACAGGGTCGATATGTGGAAATAGACTGTTCATTAACTTGGTCCTCTACTTGGACTAAGTGAGAGATGTATTTTTTGATCCATTGCGTTAAGAGTGGTAGTGGCTTTAGGAGTATCTGTGAGGTTATAGATCCCAGTCAGCACTCGTGCAGGTTTCTGAATCCATTTGTCAAGTTCCGTGGTGGGTGTTGCTGCCGGGATTTGAATTCTGTTTTTATATCATGGAATCTTTTTTCTTAGTCTCCACCTGATAATAATTGTATTTCTTTCGCTAGATTTTTTGTAATAAAATTGAAAGCAGGTACTTTCCACAGTGACTATCCTTTTGCAACAAATTAAAGTTTAAAGTCATTTGTTTGCGATGTAAGAATAATGCATAATATTTCAGAAGGTGAAGAATTTTTAAACTATATGAAACAATAATAATAAATTTATGTAAGAAAATAAGCGTATTTATTCTTATTTTGTAAATATTTATAATGAAATGTAAGTTTTGTTGCACTAGTCTAAATTATTTACCTTTTCACTTCTTGTAGTAAAACAAACCTCAAAAGAATTATTTTTTATATATCAGGAATTCTATCTTCTTAAAAGATATTTTGTATAGCTATTTCATTTTTAACTACAATGCCCCTTTGTCCTTAATGATTGCAAAGGAAAGTGAGAAAAAACTTACTAAGCGATTAATGGAATTCTTTACCACAAGATTAGTACTACAGCTCCACAGTTCCACAAAACCATTTTATTACCAGTGCAAAGTTACCAAAGCTAAAAGTTATCTATTAAGAACAATCTACTACAAAGGATTATGTTCTTACTAAGATTAGCCGCTTTGATGAACCTGGCTTGAAACCTTATACTTTCACCTTAGATTTTCTTCTATGATTTTTTATCCTAAGAGTGAGGATTAAGAAAATAATTTAACCGAAGAATGAGTTTTGAGCAATTTGCTCAAATTCACTATTATATTGCATAATTTGTTTTTGACCTTTCAATAAAACTCCCAATATCTTCAGTATTTTTAAAGAAATTTCTTTAAATTTATCTTTTTTTCATATAAGTAGCATTTTTCTATTTCAAGTCATCGGCATCAAAATAAACTTTCTTAATCCATTGGGTGATTATAAAGGTTGATTTCTATTTCACAATTCCTAAACTTTAGAAATATGGTGTATTATTTTATTTTGTTTACATTTACAATAGTCACAAATGTATACTAATAAAATTGTGCATTACTTTCATGTTTTATTGCAGTTATAATTAGCAAATGCTTAAATATTATTATTGAATAAATTTAGTTTAATTATAGAAAGTGAAATTTTAAAATAAAAACCTTATTACTTTATTGATTCTTACAAAAATAATTTATAAATCACTTTCAATTTAAACATTAAACAAAATCCGAAACGGCATCATTAAATCTTATTTACACATGATATTTAGTTTTATTTTAAGATTAACTGAATGTTCAATTAGCAAATTTATTGGACATTTGACAATACAAAATTCAGCAAATCAAGTTATAATTATATTTAATAATATTTTGAGCACATGAAAACATTTATAAACTCAAATTTCTTTGCTAGAAAAGAATTAAAATCATATAAAATTATTTTGAAATATATTAACTTTTTTATACAGCATTTTTACAGGAACAGTATTTCCTCACCTATAAAAACTAACACTATTATTACATTACATTAATTACCAAATTAAAGGAATGCTAAATGAGTTGTATATATTTAGCACAAAGTATTTTTCATAAGTGAGTAGAATGTACATTTGTTAAACAAATTTTGTTAAGGCGTTTAATTCAAAAGGTTGTATGATTTAGTATAATTATATATTTAAAAAAATTGTTTAAATTTATGTAAAACAACTATTTTTTCCTATGTAAAACTATAATCACACCTACTGTTGCTATTTTTGAATGTCTTTTTAAAGACTATAGCTGAAGTTGCATTGAGTTTACTCTTGTTATTACACGGTCCCTCAGGGTGTTTCCCTTTGGCAAAATTGAAAGAATTTATAGTACCCTAGTACCGACTATTAGAGAACACAATTTCGTAAAGTTGACGGGTTCACTACCAACAATATTATTAGGAGTACTATCTGCTTTGAGAAATGATACCAACTACACTACTTCATAAACGGTCTATGGAAAATGAAACTGCCGGGAGAATTTTTCAGCAAGCCAAAAAAAATCGTAAATTTATATGACTTAAATAAAGACTTGCAAAGCCAACTGAAAGTTTTTAAAACTTTTTTAAATTCGTCAAAATTAAATTTTATTGATTAAAAAAAATAAGGACTTGCAAAGTAAAAAAATAAACGATTAAAGAAAAATAAAAGTTTTTAATATAAAAGAAAACTGCTTCAGTTAATGATGCACTTTATGTTTTTAAAAAATGCGAAAATATTTTACAGTTAAAGATAAAGAATAAATCTGCGTTAAGTGAATAAAATAAATAAATAAATAAAATAAAATAAATGAAAGAAGTAGGTATTATTTAGTTTTGGTATATTTAGTGTTAAAAGAAAACTGCTTCAGTCTGCTAATGATGCACTTTCCAGTTCTTAAAAGATGCGAAAAATATTTTACAGTTAAAGAATAAAAAAAAACCGTAGATATATTAAAAACCTGCATACATATTGTCAAATGGTAAAAACTCTATCGATAACGCAAGAGCTAAATAGAGAAGTTACCTAGCCAACTAATGTAAAAGGGCTAGCAGTTTCGCCACTCAAGGATTCCACAAAAAAATCGACGCTCGGCTAGGCGTGTAAGATTTCCAGCTCATTATAGAGACAGATTACGTAATATATATATATATATATATATATATATATATATATATATATATTATCATCAATTTATTTGTTTATCAAAAACATAGATTAGAGATGACCAATCATCTCTTCCCAGTAGCTATCTCAAATATTATCTTATTTTGAAAACTGTCATATTTCCGTGGCAACAAGAACAAAAAAGAATTGTAGGGTAAATGAAACAAGATATTAACAAGATAAAAATGGCTTTCAACTGTTCATTAGAATTAAGAATTAATTAGTTTAGAAATGTTTTCTTGTATCCGAGTGTTTTGAAAAGTATGTATGCGCTATAGGGTAAAAAGTACCCTTAACCTTTAAATGCCCGATTTTTTTAAAATTAAATTTTTTTTTGTTTTCCTTTCATATATAAAGAATGGTAAAATACTTTAAAAAATCATATAATGTTTTAGGTGTAGTTTACGGTTTAAAAAGGGGTTTGTTGCCAATCAGCAACACTGGGCTTTAATTAAAAAAACAATTTATCTTGATAAAACTCTATAATATTAAACAAACATAAATTTTAATAACTATGGTAAGGAATTTCCAAAAGATATATTAAAAAGTAATTAATGTTTATTACAAATACAAAATTCATCACCAAACATTACAAACATCAGTGTGAAATAGAAACAATTATTTGCTTTATGATACTAGACAATATGAATACAAAATATCCACAAAAGTCTATGCCACAACCTTTGAGGATATCATAAATTTGACTGCATATACATTTAAAAAATATAAACTACAATTTTAAATTACGACAAAAATAATCTACTTGTAAGCACAAAAGCATCTGTTACAATCTTTGAGGATGTTATAAAGCTGACTATATATACATATAAAAAAAATAAACGACAATTATAAACTACTACAAAAATAAACTACTTCTACTGAATATAGAAAAAAGTAGAACCAACTCTGATTATTTTCATCCAAGCTTAGTGGAAGCCTGTTGTTGACAATTGGCAACGAACAGAAAAATCTGGTTACACCAAATATTTTACAGTTAAAATATCCAAAGAAAGTCGTAAATGTAAGCTGCATACGTTACCTTTTAAAGTAATATATTTTACTTCATCACTGCAGAACAAAATACTGCACTTTCAAGCTTAAAAAAAAATTAAAAAAATGAACGAATAAATCTATCTATATTCTTAAAAGAAGTAGAAGTGTCATCTACATGTTGAAAATTTCTTTAATATCTTCAGTATGCATTGTCGAAACATTAGGTATTAGAGTTTCTATATTGTTCTAATCGTATTTTAGAAGACTAAATTGGGTATGTTGCCAAAAGGCAACACATGACATTTTAAGGGTTAATTTTAAATAAAATGAAATGAAAAGCTTAGAAATTCTTAATTAGTGAAATTTAACTATACAATTAGCAATAGCTTTGTTCTCTATAAAGCTAGATATGTTTAAATCAGTAGTAACGTGCGTTAAAATGATTTGATAAAACGTACGAGAGTCAAATGTGAGATTAAATTTAAATACTGAAAAGTGTTATTAATGAGGTGTAGGCCTGTTGTTAATAACATAAAAAGCAAAATGAATATTTTATTTAATCTATAATGATAAAAAATATCAATTACGATTATTTTTCAAAAGCACATAATTTTATAATATTAAATTAGGAAGTGAAGGAATGGTTCACTTTAGATTAGATTTACATCTTATTTTGTAATCGTGAATTAATCGAAAATTTTATTTAACTATGGTAAAGAATTAATATCAGGATCACGCATATAGACAGTATGTTAAGTCTTTCGAAAGTATAGATTAATGAACATATATAACAGAAGTGGTTAATATTTTGTCAAACTATCTTTACCGCATAAAGAAAACAAATGGAAAGTAGAATAATGATAGTGGAGTGGTTAACATAACATTTGAGATCAGAATAACAGTACGGAGAAAATAAGAACAAAAATATTTTCTTTTGCTTACGTGGTTTCTGAAAAGAAAGTAAATTCCACTCTTTCTATATTCACATGTACGTATGTGTATAATCGGTATATATAGATGTATGTGCAGTAAATATATATATATATATATATATATATATATATTCTCTCTCTCTCCATATGTGTATGTATATATATATATATATATATATATATATATATATATATATATTTATAAATATGTGTGTGTATATAAATATAAATTATGTATGAACTAATGTGAAAATTCCTCTATAAAATTGATTTTTTTTATCAATAACTAAATATACACACAAGATTCTGAAACTTCTCAGCACTGCGTACAGGAATAATAGGTAAATTATTAAAAACCCAAAGGTTGGTATAAAGTATTGTCTGACACAATTTATCCCATGAGAATGTAGTGCTCCAAATCCTCAACCAAACAGATGGAATGAAATGGGAGTAAAAGACAGAACAATAAAGTATAAAAAATTAAACCTATAAATATGTATAAATATGCGTGTGCATCAGCATGGATTCATATATGTAGTTATATCCATAAAAGTGTCTCACCAGTGATAAATATCTCAAACAAGTAAATAAACATGACGACAGAACAAAATAGGGAGTTTTCTAATTATAAATATATAATTAAAAGGAAAGGAAATACTTTCTGTTTATGATGAGACTTGTTGGAATATTTCTATTTTTAATATTAATATGATATCGTATATTGCGACTGTTCAAAAGAACTGTTGTTTTGAATCTATGATTCAATACCAATTAGAGGCCCAGATCATTGTATTTCTTTCACTGTTTTTAATTTTTTATGAATACTTAATATTAGAAATAAGTTTTAAATTTAGAAGATGATGAAAAAAAAAAGAAAATGATGTGAATGGTGATTTTAAAGAACCAATCTACCACATAAAAGATACATATATTTGTTTTAACGCATTCTTTACATTAATAAAATGTTAAAAACACATAACAAGAAAATTATGTGTAGACTAGAATACGGTTAAATGGATGAAAAGACGACAAAATTGAAATAAAAAATTTATTAATTAGATAACACAGGCCTGCGATGAAAAAAATACAAGGGATGTGACATCTAAACTTAACGTATTTTTTAGTACTGATTTTTAAAAGAATCATTAAAAATGTCTATCACGTCACATGTTTTTGAAAAATTGAATTTTATGTGGGTTTTTTATGAATATTTCTCACGTATTTTGCTTTCATACTTTTCTTCGTGTTTTGACATTTTACCGTGATAAAATCCTCAAAATTACCCTTCTGTGGTAAACTACAACAGCGCAGTTAGTATTTTAGGGCTTTTAAAGCTTCAATGTTGATCCAGATCACCAATTAGACAGATTCCTGGAATCGCGCGAGCCTGGGAAGAGCTTAGGAACGCGCAATGTCCCTCTTCATCATCCCTTCCTCCCGTCGCAATCGCTGTTAACCTATAGCGACGCTCGAATCCTTATCAGTGACCTTATGTAAGCACCAGTACTTAGTCTGTAAAAGAGTCAACTCATTTATTAGGCTCCAGATTGAAAGAAAAAAACTTATTGGCCAAAGGAACCACTTTTTATTGGTACAGGAATCGTGAAAAGGAATTTATTCAGTATTTTGACGAAGACGAGAACTTCATTTATTGCTCAGATGTTCCTGGATTGATGAGAAAATTTAAGATTCCCTACAATAAAGATGAATGGAGGTTTTTTATAGATTCATGAAAAAGGAACCTTAAAGCTGTCCTACTTCATCAAGGAAACCAATGGGCGTCTGTGCCAGTTGAATACTCGATGCATTTAAAAGAAAGGTATGAAAACCTAGCTCTTGTTCTCAACAAAATAAAATATGAAAACCACGGCTGGATCTTTTGCAGTGATTTCAAAATCATCACCATGCTTCTCGATCAACAAAACGGGTATACAAAATTTCCGTGTTTTATTTGTGAGTGAGACAGCCGTGACAAAACACAATATTGGGTCAGAAAAGATTGGCTCAAAAGGCAGAATCTTGTGCCAGGCACCAAAAATGTAATTTGAGAAAGCTTAGTTGATCAAAAAAAAATATTACTACCCCCTGCACATAAAATTAGGTGATATGAAGCAGTTTGTTAAGGCTCTTCCAAAAGATGGTGAGTGCTTAAAATATATGTGTAAAATGTTTCCTGGATTTTCTGAAGCCAAATTGAAAGAGGGAGTCTTCGTAGGACCAGACATCCGAAAACTTATTAGGAATAACAAATTTGAGACAACTATGACATTAAAGGAAAGAGAAGCTTGGGTTGCCTTCAAAGATGTTGTGGAAAAATTTCTGGGCAATCACAAAGATCCTAAATTTAAAAGAATTGTTGGCAACATGCTAGACAAATTTCAAGTGTTGGGCTGCTCCATGTGTGTAAAATTGCATTTCCTCCAATCACATTTGGACTTTTTTCCCGAAAATTTAGGATGCGAAGAACAGGGAGAAGGTTCCACCAAGACATGAAGGATATGGAGATAAAATATCAAGGTAGGTGGAATAAGAATATGCTTGCCGACTATTGTTGGATGTTAGCAAGAGATGAAGATAAGATTGAACATAAAAGAAGACCGTCAAAAAGAAATTTTAACGGAAAAAATGTACGTAACTAAATTTAAATGTCTTTGTTTCGTATTGAGTTTCAAATATATTTCAAACTTACATTTATTATATATAAACCTTAATAAAATGTAAAAACAGGTAGTTGGGGTTTTTCTAGGACTGTTTTTCTTATAAAATTAATGTAAAAAATTTAATAACGAGGGAACTTTTTGTCTCGCCCTAGTGCAGCTCATGCGTTCTGGTTGCGATGGTTTTCAATCTTTATATACAAAATGTATACATTTTTAATTTTAATTGTTGCTTAAAAATTAATATGCCTAATCATAAACAGATTAAATAAACTCACATGAATAGATAAAACCCACTGTTGCCAGTCAGTACAAGTTAACAGTTCGAGAGCATTTTTTCCATATAGGATATTACCAGTAATAACTACATCAATTTTACAAAAAATCCTGACGTGATGGAAAAAAATGGAGGTCATTTTCGAAAGCAAATCGAAATTTCAATCTGTAATTCTAAAAAAACCAGGTACCAGGCCAAATACAGATCTTTTTTATCAGACTCTTATGTTACACCGAACCACGTTCGAGGCTAGCCGACCAGACGTTCCCTTCGTCGTAGCGTTCGAAAACGGTTTAAGCAACCAGTAGCCCTGTTTGTCGCAACCAAATACTTTTCATTTTTGTATTTTTCAACCCCTTTCAATTTCAAGGTGAAACTGTCTGCTTTATAAATATTTTATAAACAGAATTATCATAACCCCTTTCTCATATTTTTTAAACCTACATGAATTTAACCTTGACAATGAACATATTCTTAATGCTAATATTTTTAAGTTATCTTGGAAAGTACCAATCTTTAATTTTAATTAAATATGAAAAAAATAAATCGACTGCTCAGTAAACTACATTGGCTTTTGCTTTTCTTCATAGCATATTTCCTACCTTCTTTCCGATAAGTCTTCACTGCCAAACTTGTTTTGCCTTATCTATAAAAATGTAAAAAATAGAAAAATAAATATTTTAATTCATATTATAAGCGTATAATAATTTATTAAATAATATCTTAATTTATCAGTTATCGGATACCACTTTTATATATATTTTCCTATCACTGATCATACTCATTTTTTCTTTTGGTTTTTATCGCAGCTATTTTTTCTTTGTGGCTACTAATCAATATTGGTTCTGTTACCCATATATATGAAAAATATAGAAAAATATTTTAATTTTTGATAATCGTAATAAACTGAAATAACTTCATTACATATTTCTCACCTTTACATCACTTGGTCTACGCCTTCTTTCATTTAGATTGGTTACACTAAGCTCACTCCTTTCCATTTGCTATAGAAGAAACCTCCGTTTCGTTGTCCGCTTTGCAACAGCTAGCTCACCCTTTATCACTTTATAACTCTTCACTATATTATATATAACTTTTCCAAAGTATTTCATAGCCATTATAGTCAATCGTTCCATCAAATTTTTTTTTTATATAGTCTGCCGCGTCATATCTGAACTCATATATTCGTCTCTTTGTTATCTAATGCTACAATAGCTATATTCCTATTTATACTGGCGGCTCAAAATCGAAATTTTTTTAAAGTTGCACCTGTATTATCAGAGACAAGTACTATAGTTACAGTTTGCACTCAGCTCTCTCAATTTCTTACTGAAACTTTAGCTATTTACAAACCAAACCCCTGGAAAATTTATATAAATACGATAAGAAAAAATTGTTTACTCTGATTCATTAAGAGTTTTAACCTATTCAGAGGGGTTGGGACAACATATGTCCCGCGGATGAATTAGTTCTTCAAGGAACCCCTTTGAAAAGGTTAAATTCCTGTCTGTTCCATATTTTCATACTGATCCTCTAATTTTCAAAGCATGCTGCTGAGTCTCAAAAGTTTGGGGTTTTCCATCCGGTTTCGCTGGGCTCCCTGTCCTTTAGTGAACGATGGTAACGAACTTGCTGATAAAGCCGTAAAATCAGCTTATATGTTCATTCTGAATTGCTCTACTGTAATGTAAAAAATGCGTTGTGAAATTTTTAAAAAGAAAATTAACTTTTTTGTCTGGAGTGAGAAACTTTCTAATAATCTGCATGTTGTGAACCAGTCAAACGACTCTGGGGTTATCACTCTTCCCATAAATGTGACGTAATAAACATATTCACTGTAAAACATAGCGAGTTAACTCCTAACTGTAAATTAAATTAAAAATTATAGTAAATTTTATACAAGATTCTACATATAAATTCAATAACAGTTACATACAGTGTGATTATAATTAAAATTTAAGATTCAAAACGCTACAAAAAAGTACCACTAAATAGAATGACGTCAAATTTCGACAGTATATTATTGAAGGGGGAAAGCGTATGGCATTAGAAAAAAATGAGTCTAAATTTTGGCAACACAAGACGCTGTAAGAGTAAGAATTTCTACTTCAAATTACAAATAAGTCCTTAAACAACTGCACAAGACTGGCGAAAAAATGTTCAATATGATGTCCAACGTATGCAACAAGTTGAAATCTCGAACAGCATGTAACACAATTGATCGAAGCGTCTCCGGGGTCACGTTCAGAATGTGTTGCTAGTGCTTGCCTTCAATTCAGCTGTTTGCAACCGGAGTACTGAACACATCTTTTAAATTACCCATCAGTCAGAAGTCACACGGATTATGATCAGGTGATCGGGGAGGCCAGGCTGAAGAGTTTGGTTTGGTTTGGAGCTCTACAGCCTACTGTTTCTCCTACATGACGGCTAATAGGACCAGGAGCTACTGCTTAATGTCGATTCCGAACGGATAGGAACATCCCTAAAATCGGCGTGATTCAAACACGTGAACTCCGGAACCGATAGTTAGCGCTCTACCATATTGCCATCGTTCGCCATATTGCCTCAGACTGAAGGAAAATGACGGCTGATAATTCTAGCATCGAAATGCAGACTCAACAGCTACTTCACTGGATTTGCAGGATCCGGAGGAGCGCAACTTCCTAAAAAATTATCTCAACCAAACATTCCCGCTGTTTCAGAACTGGAATGACATGGTTATTCAAAACACACTTATCGCGGTGGCTATTGACGATAACAGAAACAAAAGCATCTGTCTCCTCGAAAAAATATGGCCCTATGATAAAGGATGCCGTAAATCCACAACAGGCAGTGACTTTCGCAACATGAAGTGGTACTGGGTTAGTTGCGAGTGGATTTTCTGTTGCCCATATTCTGCAATTCTATATATTGACATATCCTGTCAGATAGAAATGGGCTCCGTCTATCCACAAAATGTTCTAAGGACGATCATTGCCTACTTCCATGCGAGCAAGAAATTCTAAGGTAAAAGTCTCTCTTGCTAGTAGGCCAGAAGCAGGCAACTGGTGCACATGGAAATTTTTGTAAGGATAGCAATACAGGATGTTTTGTAGAATTTTATGAGCCGTCTTCGAAGGCCTGTCCAATGTTCGGGCAATCCCCCATGCACTTTATGACTCACATTACCGCTCCACATCTCCTGCACTGCTGTGGCCAATTCCACTACCTTCGAATGAAGTCTTTTCTTCGCTCTAACAGAATGCACATCAAAATAACCCGTCTTTTCGAATTTATGAATCCTTTTCTTCAGACCCACGGCAGTCAGTGTCCTGAGGTTCTGCAGTGCTACAAGTGCAGAATCATTGCTCTTGTAAGAAAGCTTTACAAGTGCGGTTCTTCAAAGAGACACTCATGGCAAACTTTTTATACATGAACGCCGTGGTCCCGGCGTTTTTATAACATCTGGAATGGGTGATTCATAGGACAGGTATTTTCATTTGCATCTTCTGACGCTTACAGTCTCATCAGTTGCTAAAATTTGAACCTACTTTTTTCTAATGCCATACGCTTACCCCCTTTCTTAATAATATTCCGTTCAAATTTTTGCCATTCTAAGTGGGTTTTTTTTTTTGTAACGCTTAGAAATTTAAATTTACATTATAATCACCCTGTGTATGTAGATAATGCCTCGTAAAAATGAATTTCAAAATTTTGAAAATTAATTAGGTTTGTTAAGTTTGTTTTTAGATATGCATAACTATATATTAAGTCGCACTATACCACCATGACTATAACACAAGCCGTTTGAAACGAAGATCAATTGTCCTTAGTATGTTGGTATGTAAGAGCACTGCAATAGTATTCATTCAAAGAATGAGTTATTTTAAGGAACGAATCACTTCTATTATTTGACTAAGAAGTAACATGGTTTTATACCAAGATACTACTAACTCTTCATAAATGACAAAAATAATGCTTACAAAAGGAAAAAAATTACTCAAAACTGACTCATTAATATGGCTTTAGCTGACCTTAACTTATGCAACTGCAAACAAATTTTATAACGGACTGCCAAACATTAAATAAAAACAGAAAAATAAAATATTATATTAAAAATAATTTTAATTGGAAAAGGCAAACCTAACTGCTTTTCTTGTTTCGCTGGAGTGTAAATACACCAATTTTCTGTATTCTTCCTTCAAAATTCGTTTTCTAGACAAATGAAGGCTCACAAACACAACTTTATCTCTATTTAATTGCATACGGTGAAAGTTTTCAACGGAATCACTAACAACATTCGAGTCTTTTTACACTGTAATAACGAAGTCTATTCTCCAAAAATAATTCTTACAAGTAGTCCCCTCATGAAATATATTTTAAAAGAATAAATTGCTATTTTTGCCTTAACCATTGCATCTACTGTGTCTGGTTTTGTAAACGTACTTCTAGCCCGTCTAGTTTAAGTCGAAAGATATGATTTGTGGAATTCTGAAGTTATCATTGTTTTATTCTGCTTTTCTTGAATCTGTTGATATGGTTGAGAAAAGTTTTTGGATGGGAACTATACGGTAGAAGAAACACTTAAAGAATGAAGGGATCAAAGAAAGATTTACTTCTTAAGAATAGATTCGAGAGAAATAAATTTTTATCCACTTCAGGGCAATTTTCTAACAGAACATTTAAACGTATCGCAATCTTGATGATATAAAAATTTATAAATTATTTTAGATATACAAAATGGTTATTTCTTAAATAAATATATATACAGAAATATTCTTTCGTTTTGTCTGAAGCGCTACGGTCTACTTTTTATCAACACGAGAGTTAAACAAACAGGAATATATGTGAAAAATATACATATGAAGGGTTCAATAAAAAGTATAGAACTGTTTTCACTGTTATCCTGAACTACTAATTTGAGCTTTATGCTAATGGCCAAATGGATTTTTTTTTTTTTGTGTTGCATGATATACACTCACATACTTAGTATAAATATGCATATTATTCCTGAAAATGTTCAGAATAATTTTAATATGAAATTCTTTCTTCCAGTATGTTAAAAATTCAGAACTGTAAAAAAAGTATTTTAATTGTTTAATTTATTTTGAATTTGTAGAGGAGATTTTAACAGCTAAAACTGTGCATACAACAAAAATATTAAACTTGCAGAGTTAATTAAGCATTTACCTTTAAAAAAATCTGAATAGACTAACTTTATAAATAGATATGAATTCCAAAGTATAATCACTTATTGCCGTTTATTAAACAAACTGTTTTCGATATTTTCAGGGAACATTAATAATATTCTTGCTCAGAGACTTAAAAGGGGCTTGCAAACGTTTAGCTGTCCAACATATTCACTATAAATTTAAAACAACTTTTAATTAGTACTAGTGTCATGCAATACATTATAAGGATTAATACCATAAGTCTTTTGTCAAACTCTACCATCATAACAAAGTCTTCTTGTCTTAAATATAAGGGAATAGCTAGACCAATTGTTTTATTCCATGTTCTCGGTATAAATTACTAAAGTAATATTTTCTGCACAATTCTGTAAAGGAATTGCGGTATACCGAAAAATTTAATATATTCAGCTAATTAGGAACAGAATTTTATCGTACCCCGATCAAATAGGCAGTCGCTTGTGCAGTGCTAATTAGAAACTAAAATCTTTTATATGAACACATTGATTTATATGGTATTTCAAACATTTCCATTTAGGAATAATAGGAATATCAGCTGATTTTAAGAAAATAGTTTCATTGTTTCAATGTTAGAAAATATGGGCATAATTTGTGGTGCTGTATTTTACAGTAAATACCGGTGTTTATATAATCTCATACCTCAGTGTAACAGCATATAATGGGGAAAGTTGTTTTTGACAACGCAAGATAGGAGAATTTGTTTTTTAATAAAGTCTCGTTATCTTTTATACAAAAGAAAGTTATACATTTTACATTTATAGGAAGTTTAGATTTTGTTTTTTATTACTGCTAAAACTTTTTCATATTTTGAATTTTTCTATTACATACAAGGAATCGAATAAGTAATAGCTGTAAACAGCTTCCAAATATATGATAATGATGAGTACAGGTTCGCTTTTTAACAAATCTCGAGTTTGACAATATTGATATATTGGTTTCGCGCTATGATATTACTCCGTGCGCTTATTTTATTAATCCTTTTAAATGATTTGACAAAGACAGCTCTGCAGGTATCATTTATACGAATTTATTTATGTATCATACACAATGCTATTGCAGCTATACCTCTCTTTTTATTGATCGACCGAAATCAGCTGATTAAGTAGGTTATGCTTCGTTATCGGGGACAGTTTAGACCAGGGGTAGGCAACGCGGCGCCCACGGACGCCATGGCGCCTCCGATCGATTTTTAATGAGCCCTCGCTGGATTAATGTAAATGTAAGATAGCCAGAGCAATTTACTCGCTCTTGTCAAACGGCGATGTACAGCTAGTCAGTTGAGTTTAGGATTGTGCATAGATTAGCAGTTTGCTAACCTTGAGAGTACACACAAGCACGTATTTTTTTGTTAGTGTGTGATCGTATTTCGAATAGACCACGCGTAGACCGTGCATGTAAAATTTCCAAGTAATCTGAAATAATTCTTTTCTTTCAAAACCCTTCATGGATAAATGTAAACGAAAAAGAACATATTATTTTAACGATAAATGGGAACATCTATATTGTTTCGTTGATTACAAAGGGAAGTGTATTTGGAAGTGTATAGTGTTGCGATTCCCAAGAAAAGTAATATTGAACGACATTTTAAGACCGTTCATACCAATTTTGATAGTGACTATCCAATGAACTCGGAAATTAGAAGAAAAAAAATTATTTCTTTAAAATCTTCAATAACTAGCCAGCAACGTTTTTTTTTACTAAACCACTGCAACAACATAAAGCAGCAACGATCGCGTCATGTAAAATATCGCATTTGCTAGCTAAGAATAAAAAACCATTTATAGATGGAGAATTAGTGAAAGCCATGTTAGAAGCTGCTGATTTATTTTTTGAAGAATTTAAAAATAAAAAAAGAAATAGTTTCAGATATAAACAAGTTGCAACTATCAGCACGAACTGTTACTAAAAGAATTGAAATAACTGCGGAGAATTTGCAAAAAGAGGCAGAATTAGCAAATGATATGGAAAATTGTATTTTCTTTTCGCTACAGATGGATGAATCGACAGACGTGACAAATATATCACAATTAGCAATTTGCCTGAAGATGGTATTTTCTGATTTTACAATAAAAGAAGTATTCCTTAAAGTTCTGCCATTAAAGGGAAGCACCAGAGGAGAAGATATCTTTTCTACTTTTACAAAGTAGAAAACAGATGTAAAATTACCTGTACAAAAGTTATCGTCAATTACAACAGACGGAACACCAGCGATGACTGGTAAGAAAAAATGATTTATTGCCTTATGAAGACAGGATTCCTTATTCCCTAAATTTATTTCTTATCATTGTCTCATACATCAGGAAATGTTATGCGAAAAAACAATCGGTTTTCAACACGTATTTACGATAGTAACAACAATTATTAATTCCATAAGATCGGGAGCTATGCAACACAGATTGTTTAAATTACTTTTAGAAGATGAGGACGTTCAGTTCACAGATCTTCTTTTACATACTGAAGTGAGGTGGCTGAGCAGAGGTAAAATACTTGAGTGGTTTATCATGCTTTTGCCACAAATAAAGGAATTTATTGCATCAAGAGGCGAATTTTACGAGCAATTAGGAAATAAGGCTTGGCTAATCGACCTCGGATTTCATACAGATATAACGGCAAAGTTGAATGAATTAAATTTAAAAATACAAGGGAAAAATCAGCATATCGCTGACATGATTAGTGCAGTAAATGCATTCAAATGCAAGTTAGTGTTTTTTAAATCCCATCTATTGAAAAAATCTTTATCACATTTCCCAAATATAAAATATATTGTTGAGAGTTTAAATTTGAATAATGAAAATTTTACTGCTACATCATATTTAAAAATTATAGATAAGCTAATAGAAGAGTTTACTTCTAGATTTGAAGATTTTGCAGCATTAGAACCCGTTCTAAGATTTTTCATAAATCCATTCAATGTTACTGAAGATAATGTCCTTGAAATAGTTTCAGTGTATTTCGAGCTTCATAATATCGAAGACCTAGAATTAGAAATACTAAACTTGCAAAGTGACATTATTTTAAAAGCGCATAGTAATGATAAAATGTTTTGGAACTTAGTCGATGAAAATAAGTACCCTATTTTAAGGAAATGTGTGCTAAAAAGTTATTAATATTGTGCAACAACATACAATTACGAGTCTTTGTTCTCAAATATGAAATATTTGAAATCAAAATACCAAACAAAGCTTAATGACTCACATTTAGATAATTGTTTAAGGACCGGGAACTCTAAATATATCCTCAAGTATATATTAGCTGAAAATATGGACACCCAAGTTTCACACTGATTTATATGTATCATTATGTATGACACCAACAAAATAAAGTTCTAAAAAATCTTTTTTATGCTTATTTATATCTGTTGATTATCTGTAAAATATGCGTCCTCGGTGATTTTCAAATTTAGTATTGCGCCCTTAAGGACAAACAGGTTGCCGACCCCTGGTTTAGGCAGTATCAAACTACATATTGCCATCTCAGTATTTTTTGCAGAGCTATATAATAGCTATCTGTAAAGCTCTTTCACATGTTAACGTAGGGGGAACTGCTTTATATGCCGACACCGTCAGCGCCCTGCAGTCTCGTTCATCTCCTCATCATCATAGTCAATAGTCACCCTTTCATTAAAAAAATCAATTTATTAGAAAAACTCTCTCTAGATGGCTTCCTAGTTTTATTCTACTGGGTTCTGTAGGATGGGGATATTACAGGTAACGAGCTCGCGGCTAAATCTGCCAGGAATACTCTGTTCTTTTCGCTCCCTTATCGTGATGCTTTAAATTACTTAACTCATCTTTTGCATGTTATTTAACAGAGCTCTTGAAATCTGCTTACCTCATACAAACTAAACCATATTAAATAGAGCTTAGAGTTACCATTAAAGTCGTAAAGACATGACGTTATTTTAACTCGTGCCCAGATCGGGCATAAACGATTCACCAACCAGCAGCTTTTGTTGGTAGAGCATGCCCCTATATGTGAAAATTATAAAGCAGGGATGATCGCGAGACATAGTCTCTTTGAAGGCTCTGATTTTACCCACCCTTGCTACCGATATTTTAATTCTCAGTCAACTGTTATGAAGGATGGTCTTGGTTCTACACCCCCACCAGAATATTATTTTCTTTTCAAATCATATAGGTTTCTACTCTCTTACATAATTAAGAATTTTATGCTGTCAATTTTTATCAATTGGAGTAATATAATATATATTTTTTATTTTTTAAAATAAGTTACTGCTTTATTGTACTTAGTGTCTATTTTTAAATCAATGCATTTTTCCTCATGTTTGTCACAGTATATCCTTTGAGGATCTAGTTCCATTAAACCCCAATCAACCAACGTTATTTTAAAGTAATTATCGACATTAGTCAGTATTACCCTCAAAGCATATAACAACACCTTTCTAGGATACGTAAATTTATTCATGCGATAGATTTGAATTAATAGTTTTGTGGAAATTCGCTTTAATAAAATGAAATATTTATAATAGGTTCCAGGACGTATGGATATGTATTTCAATCAGATATCGAAATAAATTGCAAGCCAGAACTACATACAGTTAATTAATAAAATAAAAATCTAGTTTTCTAATAAGAGTGTATCTTCTTAAAATTGTCATAAATAGTAAAATAAGGGTATGGGAAATATATTTATTGTTTAGAAAATTTCTGGAAAATGCCCAAAATTTTATTTCTCCCTATATTCTCAATTCATGATACATAAGAAAAAAAAAGCTCGAAAAGACGCTATCAATCTTTGAAAGGATGAATGGAACGTCAATGAGAATCAGAGAGACGATTCATTTTGCTGATAGTCGTGAATGACAATGACGTCAAAAATTCGAAAACGCATATCATAGTTCTTCTGCGAAATCTTCACCTGTTTCGCTATCAAATTTTCTAGATTGTGTTTGAGAAGGATAAGCGTAAAAAGGGTTGCACTCTTTTATGAATATAGAATATTTTATTAAAGTTCGAATGGGTCTATTTAATCTTTATGAAAAAAACAGCAGTTTTCACAGATCAAATTTTTAACAGGAAAGGGAAACTTTTACTGAATAAATGCCCTCTTAACCTTTTAGTATCTGAACAAATGCGAATTAGAAAAAAAAAATTAAAATGAAAATAAAAATAATTAAAATTTATTGGCGAAAAATTGTATTTTCTATAAAAAACAATTATAAATATTGTACATTTATCCAAAAATTATCTTTACGTGAAAAATTTGAAACTCTCTTTCAGAACTACTTCTGCATTTTAGCAAACGATGGATGAAATCTTAATGCTGAAATTTAATTTAGTATTACCATTTCTTACAAATTCAACCGGGATTTGGCGTTAATTGATTTTTTGTAGTATAGCAACAATCAACAAAACCATCTTATTATAATGAGTGTTATTGAAATAAACCTTGTGGTATATTTTACACAACATAGTGATTTACAAAGTCTGAGTCCTATATCACTTAATCTGTATGAAGTTTTTGATTAAAAAAAACTACATAATTATTACATGGAACTCCTTATAAAATGTCTTTTAAAATCTAAATTCCATCGTAGTTAGGGTTAATATCACGAAATGTTATCGTAAGTTTTTACAAACTTTTGTCTTATTCGTTTATGTGATTTTCTTACGTTTTTATATGTTTAATATCTTAATTTACTTGGGTTTAATTAAATAAAATTTTAAAATAACGATAGCCGTTCATGCTTAATATATTTTTATATTAAGAACTTTATACAAATTTCTTTAATATTCTACAACTTAAAATTTCATAAAAATATATGATAGTCTCTAATTTTGTTTAAATTTCTCCAAAACCCTACTGACAATTTTATGGAGACGAATGATATTTAAAATAATAGTTCAAAGAAATATAAATTTAATTTTGACGTAGGCTTATAGCATGATATGTCTTTGTTTGATGTATTGATTAGTTGATAATTATTTTATTCATTTTGCATGAAATCCTTTTTTTATGTTACATGAAAGATTTGTGTAATTTGTGAAGTTTTCGTAAAAAGAATATTTTCAAATTAAAACATTTCAACTTAAGTTATTACCTAGAATGGTTCCATAAAATAAAAAGCCTTTTAATTTTATATTTCATAAATTTTGAGTATACGTAGCAAAAAAAAAAACCTAAACGATCTCCAGAGGTCGCTATCATACGGTTATTAGAAAACGAAAGGTGATTATCATAAAACTAAATTTATTCTTTGACATTTACGTCAGTAGTACAGAAGGTACAAGTTAACCGTATGTTTGTTCAGTTCATCATTAGTGTTATATTTGTTACTGAACGTAATATATAGGTATTCAATTAGAAGTTTTATGTCTGTCCTTGGGTTTTGAACAACGTGTAAACATTAAAATCTGTGTTTTAGGTTATAAAACTATTTCTCCTATTAAGCAACAAATAAATGAAGCATATAAAAGTGCGACACTAAAATAAGCAGGTTTTCGGGTGGCACAGGCTTTTTCATCAAGGCTACTCTAAGAGTGGCCGATTATTTTTAAAGCAGCGAGCCTTTCACATTCATCATTGTTGAAAATACTCGGCGCGTCCATCATTCTATTCATTTAAACAGGCAAATAAATCGAATCTGAAGTTAATTTGTGTTATAGAACTTCTTACTGCATTCTTCATTCTATAAAGGTGAATCTTAATTCTTTACTCATGGTTAGTAAAACATTTTTTGAGCAGTAGAAAAAAGCTCGAATGATAACGTCTGTGGAACACACTGACATGGTGGAGGCAGATAACAATTTTCAGAAAAATATTGTGACTGGGAATAAGACGTTATTTACTTTATGATCTCCAGAAAGTCAGATACAGTTTAAGGAGTTGGAGGAAATTATAAAACATCATTGCAATGATATAGTTGGCTCTACTCAATAGAATCTTGTTAAAACGTTGATTTATATTCTCGTATTTCATCAATTTTAGTTTTTAGAATTTTATAACTTCCTTCGTTTTTTTCTTTTACATATATACTTTCTTCACTTTTTGTATTTAGTTGTTCTTTTATAAATATTTATAGTGTACAAAATTTTCAATATTTTTGTTCATTTTTTAACTATATTGTTTATAACAGTGTTATACCTTATGGTTAACCCAATGTCATTTTGGTATCCAGGGACATGAAACCCCAACCAGCCAACTAATAATATTTTTTAAAAAATCTGTAATATAATATGATGCTAAGTTGAAAGCTCATACATAGTGTTTGATATGAAGAAGTGTAAATTTTAAATAATAAGTCATAACAGCATATTTATTCTAAATATTCTAAAACTACAAATTTATAACTAAAATATGTAAAACCCTTTTTGGACCTTTTTTTTTTATTTCACCCAAATCAATCACTTTCACCCTCATCTCAATTATTTCGAGATGTATAGGAAGTGTAAACGTTTTTCAACTTCCCTTTTATATTTTTTCCTTTCTTAAGACGCTGCTCGGGCAATTTCTTCTTTTTCCCCACTTTAAGTATCCGCAATGTCATGGTGAATTTCACTCGCTGAATCTAAATATTGATTTGCGAATATTTTTCGAATTTCTTTCCACTGGAGATAGATTTCGAGAATAAAGTCTTGATGGGAAAAAATTTCAAAAAGGGAGCATATAAAAAGAAAAATAAAAAATACAAATACAGCAGAATATTATATATTTTGTTGTCAATAAATTTCAGTATATTGACATATTGGATACAGTTCCATTTTGAACTAAATGAGGTTTTATTCAATTAATCAAAATATATCGAATCTCTTTTGAAGTAGCTTTAAATATTTTGATGTTGTTAAGATACTAAAGTAAAACTTATGATGCACTAATTTAAACTGTAATAACAATTCTTGACTTCCCGCCTGCTGGTTCTCAAGCCATTTGCATTTATTTTTATTTTGTTTATGTGTATGTATGGGGTCCCATTTATATTTAAGACCAGTCTAGTTGTCTCTTTCATAACCCTGAATTAGTATGTATTATCAGTAGCCACATTCGAGGGTTTATGACTGCTAAATGGCAAAGATGAAGTAATGAAATAGCAAGGAATGGCAATGATCTAGGAAATAAATCATCCACCATTTGATTTTCAAATACAATAGTAAATAACCTCCAAGTGATGCTTAACATTTATGAAACGGTATATTTTTCATATACATACTATTTCTATCAATTCTATACATATGCCATTTAAATAGTACTTTCAAAAATCTTGTCCAATACATTTCCACAAATCTAAAAATGTTTGACATAATTTCTCTCCGATACATTTCCTTTTAGGGCATAGCTTATTTAATTTTCAATTTTATAATTTTTGCAACAACAAGATATGCTACTAATTCCAAGCTATATTAATCACTGTGCAGCGAGCTGCAAATATGTCTATGCAAAACGCCACAACTGAATAGTTTCACAGTTATAATTCTAATTTTCGATAAACTGTACTATATTTTTATATGCTGTTTCTTTTGTCATATCACAAAATACATAAATTATATCCATATAAAATCTTGCACTGTACATTTATTTTATTAAACCAGAACATTAATTATCGAGAGTAGACATTTTTTCTTTATAATGTCCAATTTAGTTTAATCTCTGATAGTTTTTATAAATTTCTCTTTTGTAATATTGAAGACATTTTTCATATGCTTATTTCCCCAAGTAGAGTTATAATTTTCCTCAGAAAAAGTCTTATTTTATGGAGTTCGAGGGTTTGAGTGCCGTTTGAGTTGGGCGTTTGGAATCTGTTTAAAGCAGTAGTCTGGGTCTTAATAGCTTTCGTCTAGCAAAACAGTTGAGCTTATTGCTCCAAACCAAACCTTAACCTTGAAAAATTAGGATTACCACATACCCACATAAACTTAACATGGAGTGATGTATATCCCAATTTTCGATTACAGCGATTTCAGAGACCCGCCATGTGCGTTATGGAGTCACATAAGTTGGTTTTTATAGACATTGGTTCTAAAAATTTGGTCTAAAGACTAATATTCTAACATGAGGGCCATTTAGTAAGGAAGTAGGATCAAATTGAACAACTGCATTGCATAATCAATCTTAACTTACAAACGTTATGCATCCATTAACCTTGAAACCTGTGTGTTTAAATGCAGGGAATGTGTGGACGATTTCAGCACCAAACCGGCAAAAAATTTTAATGTCTCTGTTTCCTTAACACTAAATTTACGAACCGAGCCAATTTCACTC
The DNA here is from genome assembly GCA_032207245.1 of Pardosa pseudoannulata. Classification (NCBI taxonomy): domain Eukaryota; kingdom Metazoa; phylum Arthropoda; class Arachnida; order Araneae; family Lycosidae; genus Pardosa; species Pardosa pseudoannulata. The sequence continues at coordinate 3,163,597 of CM063503.1, read as the reverse complement.
ATTAAAAATTGGATGGATATATATATATATATATATATATATATATATATATATATATATATATATATATATATATATATATATATATATTTATATTTATTTATTTATAAAACTTTAATATCACTTTTCAAAACCATGCGTTGGTTTTTAGTTAAGTAATAAAATATATGTAAACTTTCATTCCTTTTCCCCGCAGACCCCTTAATTTCGCATTATCAAATATGGTATACCTATTTTCACGGTTGTGAGCTAATTTGACTCTTAGAATGTATATGAAAATAAATAAATATAGTATAAAGTAAATATAAAGAATATAATGTATAGTGTAAAGTAAATATAGAGAAGAAGTCGAGAACGCTTCCACTCCAATGACCGAAATTCATGCTACTGACGCACGGAACAATTGTCAAGTTCAACAATCATGCAAAAGAACCAAATGTAGAAACCATAGGGCTAAATGTAATAGAAATGTTTGAAAAAAATGGGTTTCAAAAATAGATTTTATATGTAAAAAATGTTTTCCATGAATTTTTTGATAATAAACATTTTATTTAAATTAATTTGGAACTATTTTCTTTGCAAAAAACTTCAATTTCCTTGTATGAGTCAAATTGGCTCACTTCAATAAAAATAGTTATATGATCAACATCCGTAAATCTACTGTTAAGTGACCTAAAACTTCCTAGAAGTGATATGTCATCATCACTAGTCTTCTTATGGACCTCACTCGAGTAACGCATGTTTCTTTTCTTATGTGATAATCCTTTGATTGACTTCTTTGTCAGAGCCGTCTTGTAGTTTACCATACCCTGTTAATTCTCTTCCTCACCTTCGTTCTATTCGTACAAATTTCTTTCAGAATATTTAGCCCATTTCAAAGGATCTGAAATGTTATTATCCTAACCATTCCATTGTTAATTTTATGCATTAGGTGCTTTTACCAGAAATTTGCTATCATTCACAATCAACCTTTTTATTTTGGATGAGGTACACTCGTGTATTTTTTGGTTTCATTTTTAATTCCTTTTTATCTTTGTAAGACGCAGCTTAACATTATTTAAACCTGGACCAACAAAATCCAACCAACTAAACAACTATTAACTGTTTGTCTTCTGTAAGACCAGAAATAGCTGGAGAAATTCTTTATAAGCAAACTAGGTTTGACACAGTGTGTTCTTTGAGAATACAATGCCAGAAAATACAAATCAGTTTAACCAAAACTCAAAATGTTTCATATGAGATTACTAAAATTAGAGATAGACTTATTATTGATTTACCCTTGATTAAAGAAACAAATATCCTTTGATTGCGAAAACCAAAAATTTTGAATAAAGTGAAAAAAAACTATATCAAAAATATACCTTAATATACCAAAAAAATATTTTAATTGGCATTTTTATATAAATACATATATAAAAATCCAATATAATAAAAAATTAAAGTATATATTTTATTGTTATATTTTCTGCAGTAAAGGTATCAAGTAATGTTAAATCCCCATTTTAGAGGAATTATGTTTAAATACATTTCTGTTGTAATATAAAATCTAATTTTTTATATATTTAAGCGTGATAGAATTTGTTCAGTTTAATACCATTAATTAGGTGTAGTATTTTTTCATGTTTGTGTAGAAATAGAGGCTTGATAGAATAAGCTTATGAGAAAGTCATGTAAGGGAAGTTGCAGGTTAAGCATGATCTTATGTATGGCAACATCTAAAACAAACGTAATCTTCATCCTTTATTTCCCTTTAGTGAAATCTTATGAGGCTGTATTTTAAGACGGAATTTATTCAGCTTTATTTTCCAAACTTTTTTTTTATCATTCCCTCATATTCTGCAGCGTTAGAAGTTTCCAAGATAAGAAAATCCGGTATTTGTATCGGCTACTCCGGAGCCTGTTACGTCTAAACTGATTAATGTTTTTGTCAGAGATCTGATACTACTTGCTAGGTTTTTATTCAGAGCACTTTTAGGTCTACTTGTTACTCGTAACATCAATTTCCTGCTTCATCGACCATATGTCCTCTATGTTTATAATTTATTTTTCACAACATTCTCTGCAAATATATTTTGATAGAAGAAAAAAAATGAAGTGGCTCTACTAAACCACCGGAGAAATGACATTCTTCCAGAGAAAGAAGTAACAAATTTAAAGCGAAATAATAACGGTTGAAAGTTAGAAACAAACAGCTTAAAAGTGGAAATAAAGAAGTTGAATTAATATTTCAGCTAATGTCATGCAAAATATTTAATTGTGTGATGTTAGAATGAAAATAAATATATTGTACACATTTAATCTTTCAGTTTTTGGTGACATATTAGTGGTAGTAAAAACCGAAATATTTGAAAGTTTTAAATCTTTAATGTTCCATGTAAAACAAATTAGAAATTTTTAAAAAAGGTATGGAAATAAATTTTTATACAAAGTTTAAAATTGGCAAAAAAAGTTATGCTAAAGATAACCTCTCGAACTGAAATGAGGAGTTCATTTATTAATTTTTTTTCTGCGAAACTGACAGTAAGGAGCTGCATTCTCATAAAATTGACAGTTTAAAATTGTTATGGTTTGCATATCCTTTTGTCTTAAGAAGTTTATTGCTTTGGTAAAAAAAGTGTACTACTTCTAGTGCAGTTCGAATGTAATTTATAAATCTCTGCATCAAGTATCACGTAAAGTAGTAGGAAAATGTAAATATATAGCTTGTAATGTTATACTTTCTGCTTAGAAGAATGGAAGACTATTTGAGATATAAGTGATATTGTTAATTTTGTAGCTCATTGAATATATTTAAAATGGATTACTTTGGTCATTTTTTTGGTCAAAAAGAAGGTCTAATTATTAAGCGAGAAACTATCTTAGTGACTATGATCTCGGTTGGATTGAGATAGTGATAACGCAAAATGAAGACGATAAAGAATTGTGTAGGAATCCGAAAGCACTGTTGATTAAGGTGTAATTGTACCTATTAGAAATCGTGCAAGGCGGCTAAACAGCGTAGAATGCGATAACGAATTACCAGCTATTGCGAAAACAAAACAAGAATTTAATACAAAAACATTAGTTTTTATTATATAAATCTCTCTTTAAAAAAACTAAGAAATTTAAAATGTTCTTCGAAGCAGTGTTGCCAGAAAACAAATCGCAATCCAAGGGGTTAAGTTTTATGATGTTGTAAAAGCCATATATATATATATATATATATATATATATATATGTATATTATATATGTATATGTATTAATGGCCTGAATTCAAAGGGTATCAATTAATTCAAACTGAATACGGATATTTCAAATTCTTACAATGCAAACTGAATATTTCAAAGTAATATTAGATTCGGTTTGGTTTGTAGATCTGCTGTCTACTTTTTGCAACACGAGGGCTAATGAGGCCGGGACCTACAGCTTAAAACCAATTCCAGCGGCTACGAACATCCATGCCACTGTGGGATTCGAAGGGCAGCACCCTAACCAATCAGCCATCGTTCGGCTGAATAACGTGAGATAAAAGAGAAAAAAATTTTATTCTCCATTGTTGCTAAATCTGCAGCTGAGTTTATCGATTTTCCTCACCCTTGTAGTGCAGCAACAAATTAAATAGAAGGTTGCTTATATAAAACTTATCAGAGCGCTTGGGATGGGAATATAGACAATAAACTGCGTATTAAAAAGCCGAACATTAAAGAGTGGCTTACTCTCTCGTCCAGGAAGCATGATGCCATCCTCACCCGGATCCGTATCCGACACACACGGTTCGCCCATCGTCATCTCTTACTTGGTGCCCCCGCACAATAAATGCAAAACTTACAATGCCGAAATGTCTGTTAAACATGCCTTTATTGACTGTCACTTCTTCAATGAGCACAATATCCATTACTTTAAATCTGCTACCCCAGATATCAAATATCTTTTAAATGTATCGCCACATCCTAAAATTTTTACTTTTTTAAGTCATTGGTTTTTAGTATCATATTTTCATTCACCTCATTCTCTTTTCATAACTGTACATACATTTCTGTTCAAATCTTTAGTCCCGTCATCACTTCGCCGTTAATTTTAAAATTTTGGAATTTTTTTATTTTGAATTTTTTAATACTCTTATATTATTTTGAATTTTTTAACACTTTTGCATGTTAACTGATCATTCGGTGGACACGGTGGCGATTGTGTCCCACACTGCTCTCCGTTAGTATGCATATTTTAGAGAAAAACAAAATTAAGTTCAGTAATCATTCCAATTTATCTTATAACTCGGACTCTACGATATCTGAGTTGAAAAATGTCCTCTATGATCGGCTTTATTGTTTCTGTAAATTTATAAACAGCTGACTACTTTTCTAATGTATAAATACCATCAAAGTCGTGGATCAGGAAATGGTCTTCTTTTTTCAAAACGTCGTTTATGAGCAACATCCACAGCTTAGGTCCCAAACACGAGCCTTGGGAATGACCATGTTGTACTTCTTTGAGTATCCATCGGAGATCACATTTCTATCTGAAATGAAAGAGTTGATTAAACCTGTAAGATACTTGGGAATATTCAACTCTACCAGCTTGCATCTAATAAGACTCCACACAGCATTGTTGAAGGCCCCCTTAATATCTAACACGATCTTTCTTGTAGCTTTATTTTCTGCTCTTGCTTCTCTAATGAATTCCATCATGTAGTACATTGCCAAGTAAGTGGAATTTTGTTTCCTGAACCCAAACTGTAAGGGATGATAGTAGTGTCCTTTTTCCAGATGGTGATTCTTTTTTGTAGTGATGAGCTTGTCTAGCTACTTGCCCCAAACAACTAATAAATTTAATGGCCTATATGAATCAACGCTTCTCCTGCCCTTCTTATTTTTTAGACATAAATTTTTTGGCTACTTTCCAGCAAGAAGTAACCATTAGTTATACAATAGTTGAAGATGTTAATGAATGTGGATGGTCTTTTGTAAGCACTCTCTAATGGCTCATTTGGAAGACCACCAACATGTGGGTTTCTGCCATTCTTTATATAGTTGAAAAGGACTTGTATCTCATGTCTGTTGGTAATGACTGGTTGCAGATATGGATCACCATCTTGGAAGGAAAACTCCTCATCTGGGTTCATCTGGAAGTGTGTATCAATTATAAATCATACCGTCTATTCTCATTTGGTCGTCAAACGTCCATCTTTGTAAATTGCACTTCAACATTGTTTCCTCTTGTTCTATGTGAAGTCAACTGCTTTGTAGTAAGGTACGTTATTGAAAGTCTGTTGTTGGAAGTTATTGAACTGTAACCGCATCGCATTGTTGATGAGTATCTCTTAATGGGCAAATTCTCTCTTATAAGTCATTCTCTTTTCTTCTCTGGCCTCAGATTACTTTTCATTTCAGTACCTCTTTCTGTAGGTGAAGACGTTACTTCTTTTGGTTCTTAACCTAGGGAAACACCTATGGCATTCACTTTCTGCTTCCTCTGATTGGGTCTGATGTAAAGTCAGTTCTGGATCTTGATGATTTTATCTTCAATTGTACTGGTGTATGGGAATTGAAGTTCATCTGCGTAAATCTTTTGAGCCCATTACTTTTCCAAATATAGGTGTTTCTACAGCTTCTAGTTCCAACAAATACATTTGTATATTCGGTTTTTTTACTTGAGTCATCAAAATACAGAGTGCATAATAAGCCATCATTTCATTCTGGGTAACTGGTAACCAACCATCATCTAGTTTTTTTCTTCTCTCATCATTTATAATTTGTTGCGCTTAAAGATTTGTTTAGATAACCAATAAGTCCCACAAATTTTCGTTGAATACAACAGAAAATAAATTTAATAATTCGAGATTTGAGCCTAACTGATTTAAAACATAGTCTTTTAAACCAGGAGCTTCGGAATATTTCCAAATAATTGATCTGTTATCCGTTTTTTATCAATCCCATCCAACAATCACATCATTTCTGGTGTTTTCTGCTTCACTACTGTCATATATAATTTAAAGTTTTGTGCGATTCACCACTGGCTTAGTGACACTGCTGTCACTAGAATTTTCATCAATGCTTATAACTCTCAATATCCATCGATTGATTCAAACATTTGAAGCCTTTCCAATAGAACTACTTGCTATTTTAATAATTTTACTCCTTTTTTATATGTGCTGGAGGCTTGAACAAAATTAAAATTGATCAAGAATATTACTTTTTGTGACTAATATTGTACGAAACGTGTGCTCCTCGTGTAATGGAACAGTAAGAATTGAAGAACGACTGAAACTTTACATATGTTTACTTAGTTTCAGATGTTATTTGGAATGCAACAATGTATCCTAAGGAGCACGTCAACTACCTTAGGTGATAAGATATATATTACCTATTCATATAAAGAAGAGTTAAGAGCCCATTCAGACGTTCTTGTTTAGCCCGAGATTAAGACCACGATTACGGCTAGTGATGTTCCTGTTTGGCCCGAAATGTCGATTACGAGCCTGACTCATGATTTTCAAGTTTAGCCTAAAATTTTGATGACGAGTCAGGCGAGTCAAAATAAATAGTTAGTAAACAAAGCGTTAAGTAATTCGGGCACCATGTTCCGAGTGATTAATATTCACTTCAGAGTGTTTCTGATACTGTTTTTTTTTATTTCCCATTATCTTATTTTCCGCTTATGTAAACTTTTCTTGTGTTTGGGCTGAAGTACTCAGTTCGGAATTGTATAAAATACTGGTGTTTTATTCAGTGGCAGTTTCAGTATAGCTTTGAACACCCAGTGAAGGGAATGTGCTAATTATGTCACTAATTTAATGTTTTTAAATACACTTAATGATTTCAAAAATAATATTTCCTTCGTTAATCATACCTATAACCACTTTTTGCTACAAAATGTCTCATATGGTTGGTTGGTCGGAGTTTTATTGCACTGAATCCAAGGAATGGACATACTATGTCAAACACAAGGTCATAGATTGATTAAAAGACAACTTTTCTTAAATGAACAATATAACAAAAAAAATAGCTAAAAATTATATATTATGCTAAAAAGCTATAAGACATAGAAAATTAAAAAGATTTTTCTGGGGTGTTATATTAAGCATGTTATTTAATCCAATGCTTACATGATTTGGAATGAAAAATTCTACGATTATTAAAAATGGAGCATTCAACTAGTATGCGTTTGACTATGTCACATGTGACTGAACAATGACATGAATGATTAACTATTATATAAGCCAATTTCTTTGAAAGTGGTGGAAGTCCATTTTACATTATATAGAGATATGTATTTAGATGGTTTAAAAATATTGGTATATCTATTAATGTACTCATTGTGTTATAAATATTAAATTAGTTTGTAATGTGTTCCTTTTTAAATGCATTAAATCAAAGAATGTAGTATAATAATGTAGTATAATTTTGGATAGTGTAAGTCTTTGCCAGAAGTGGTTGATTTTATGAGGCGTTATGGCACCGAATCATTAAATGATTTATGTTGCCAAACATAAATCATAATAAATCTTTCCATTGCTCATAAATACGTTTTACCACGTAAGTTTTAAAATTTATTTATATATTTTTGCATTACAATATAGTAAGAGGAAATTTAAATGTATACTTGCAGATCTAACAGATTTATCCGCAAGCTCGTTTCTCATAGATTCAACGTGTAAAGTGAAATAAATATAGAGAAAAGAGAAAAGATGAGATTATTAAGAATCTTTAAAACTCTAAAATTAAGTAGATTGCTGTGGTGATTAGGCAAAGACAAATTGTGCTGAAAGAATCGGTGTATATAATATATTTTTATTGTGTACGTCCAAACATTCCAATTTTATTAATACAGCCAAAATTTCAACATAAAATATAGAGAAGGCGAAGTGGAAACGGAAAATACAGACACTCTTGCCTGTTACAGAAGCCTTACAAACAAAATATTCAAATTTGAGCGGTTAGTATAAATGGGAAATATTTATTAGACTTTTGTCTGTTACTGTAAGAAATTTTCGTAGATAAAAACGAAAATATTTACGTAGATAAAAACAGATAAAACCCTTCGCATGGTATTATGAAAAGTAGGGATATAGGAATGACGAAGATTATCAATTCGAGTGAGATATGAAATATAAACTAAAATTATTGTTACGTAAATGTATAGTTATGTTCACATGATCTTGCAGGCCTGTCACATGGGAACAGAATCTGAGAGAAAGCGTCTGTGTATCAATCGAACGCTACCAATGCGGAGGCGGGTCAAAACATACTCCACTTCTAGAATAAGTTTGGTTTGGTTTGGGAGCGCTACGATCTACTTTTTGCAACACGAGGGCTAATGAGACCGGGACCGACTGCTTAAAGCCGATTCCGAACGGCTACTAACATCCATACCACAGCGGGATTCGAACCCACGAACTCCGGTTCCAAAAGGCGAGTACCCTAACCATTCGGCCATCATTCGGCCCACAGCTAGTAGATTGCGATGAAGAATGATTTATTTCAGGCTTAACTGCATATTTTTAACTAGCTGGTCCCTCGACTCTTGCCGCAGTATTTGTGTCTTTGACTTGATTTCTTAGATCACAATACGGCACAGTAATATTAATGTGTTCAGTAACCGACTTGATAGAACAATCCGCAAGAACATTATCCTATATTTCAACATAGGATTGCAATCAGTAAAAGAAGGTTTGTAACTGCCATAGAGATAAACTGTGCTAAACATAATATTAAACGACACATATATGTCAATCTAAAGTACGGGTTAAATATTTTGTAAATATCTAGTTAATTGAAATTTATGGCACAAAATCCTTATAGAATAAGCTGTACCAGACGAAAAGTGAAAAGGAACTTAAAGCAAAAAACACTGTTAATTGGATATGGAATGAGAGTTAAAATGTTGAGCATGGTTATTATGAAAATTATGACATTCAACGGAAAAGTACTTGATAGTGGTAGAAATATTACAGAGTGATATTGATAGTAGCAGTTTCATCTAACAGGTAACCTCGAGTGGAGCAAGGATGTTCGTTGTGAAGAAATGTGATATTAACGTCATGCCTTTTAGAGGAGATTAAACATAAATTAAAAATTAAGATTCGCCCAAGTATCTCTCCTACTATATCAAGTCTAACTTGTGCCAAACGCCAATATTAATCAAGAGATAAAGGGTTTAAAGAAAAGTACATACCTTCACAGCCTTGGATAAGAAGTTTTAGACAAGTAATAACTAAGAGAATAAACAAGGTAAAAAAAACGTTCTTTTGATTATTTTGTTCAGACACAAAAATATCATTAAAGATAATCAGGAAACCTTAAGAAAATTATTAATTATCATTTATATTTTTCAGACAGGTGTTATTTTTTCTTTTTGTGTAAACCCCCAACCAAAACAGCCGCATGTACTTGACATGTTAATTAAAACCTTTTTAAGTTATGTTACGTCTGCTGAAACATAGTAAATATCGAAAGATTTATGTTCGTATTTTTACACCCCTAAAATTGGCAAAATTCCGAAACACTAAATAGAAGTGTTAATGAAATTTTTTTATTAATGATTACAGAAGTAGTTAATGTAGTAATATATTTTTAATATTTTAGGAGGTCTACAAATTTTGTAAGAGTTTCATTTACGCTTATTGAATGATTTTTAAATCTGAAAAATCCAAGAAAGAGTTATCCAAATGGGGCGAAATTCGGTAGATGTAATGTACTTGTACAGAATAACAAATTATTATAATTTGAGAAAAATTGGATGATTTATTCAAGTGATAAGCTTCACAAAATGAAAAACTAAATAACGCTTTTTTCCACCCCTTGCTTTTAAACAAGAAGTTATTCGACTTAGAATAGATTTTTATAAGTGGCGCAGGTCCTTCTGAGGAATATCGTGCCAAAGTCTGTCCAACTGGCTCGTTAGATGGTAAAAATCCCGAGCTTGTTGGAGGAACCTGCCCAGAATGTTTCAAACATTCTAAACAGGTGAGGGTCTGGCGACCTTGCTTGCCAAGGTAGCTTTCTGCAAGCACGAAGAAGTAGAAACACATCAGTATGGGGCCGGGCACACAACGGGGCATAGAACATGACGTATAGCTGTTCTGTAAGGGTGACTCGGATGACAACTAAAGGGGTCCTACTATGAAATGAAATGGGTCGCCAGACCATCACTATTGCTTGTCGAACCCGTATACCGGAAGACAGTCATGCCGGTATCCCACCGCAGTCCGTTGCGCCTCCAAACACGTCTGAGATGGTAATCGGGGATCAGTTCAAAACGAGACACACATCATTAAAGACTATTTTACCTCAGTTAGTATCATTCCAGTTCGAATGACCCCGATACCACTGCAAACGGGCTTGTCGTTGTACAGAAGTTAATGGTAGTCGGCGCAAGAGGTGCAGTGACCTCGTCTTCTTTTCTATTAGTGGCCTATGAATGGTCCTTGTGGTTACTGAAGCACTAGTTACACGTACAATCGATGATAAGGATTCATCTGGGGCTGTGAGTGCCGCTCTGATGATTGCTTGGTCTTCACGTTCTGTCGTTTCTCTAGACCGACGGCTTCATTCGTGACGCTGTGTTCGACCATGGTTCATCCATTCCTGCCAGCATTATTTAATAGTGGCATTGATCCTGACCAAATGTCGAGCAATTCACCGATTAGGCCAGCCGTCTTCTTTGAGCTTAACTACTCGTCCTCTCTGTAATGCTGACATCTGCGCATATCGTTCACGCACCTGTATGCGAGGCATAGTTACTACCTACGTGAGTACACGAAATGAAATTAGCAAGGAATTTATGACCTGGAATCGAAATTTCTCCTCTTAAATATCCTGTCAGTTGCACAGATAAGATGCACTGCAACGACACAAGTTGATTCATTGGTCGCCAAACTTTAAAATTTTGCATTTTGAATCAGAATCTGATAGCATATCATTTACTGTCCAATTTGCATATATGTTCTCGATGCTTCGTTTTTTTAGAGTGTAGTTGCAACAGTTGACTAAGTTTGGTAATATTATCAAGTTGTTCGTCGGATAATACTTTGCTGGTTTTATGGCATATTTTTAACATTTGTTTGATGCAATATGTCTTCTTTTGAATTTTGCGCTATTAAAACTGACTTTTACTCAATCATTCACTCACTCAAGTTGCTCACTCGGTGAACAGTATATGGAGTAGACTGTAAAGATTTGATCTTGAAGTCTCATCTGAACACCTACGATCTCGCGATCGGTATACAGCAGCATAGCCTGAAAATGTTATGAAAAAGAAGTGCCGCCCAAGGGCAGTCACTAGATTGGAGTATGGAATATATTGAAGTTAATCCAACTTCGCTTAGATGGTTTCTGGTGTAACACACTCTACCACGTTACATACAGCTGTGTGATACTTCATTGTTAGTTTTATTCCTTATATTGAACATCTTGCAATTTGTACTGCTCGGTTCTTTTGCGGAACAGTCTTTACGTAGGTAGCCTTCTTCACTGCAACGTAAGCAGTAGGATTTCGTCTTACAAAATTTACATATATGTCCAAATTTTTCACAGTTGAACCAGATGATGGGTCATATATTTTCTGTAGATATCACTCTCTGCCATCTAATCTTAATATTCTTGTTTACAAGATTCTCAAGTAAGGTCAGTTCAATCTCCAGGATCCAATTCCTTCTACGTCTGGTCTTATAGCTGGGCTTTATAACGAACTATTATTTTTGGATTAGCTCATTATGCTTCACAATAAGTTCTGCAAGATCTTCTTTTTCAATTTCGGGCTGATCATTGTATATGCGGCTTAAGCTGTTTTGATGACGTGACTTCATATTCCCCGATGACACCACTCGCTGTCTTCAGTTCTTCTCGTAGACTTTTCACCTCGGCTTCCGTCCCGATGTTAAAGACGTTTTTACATCTGCTGATCTTCACCTTATCTATGGGAGCTTCAATTTTCTTCTGGTGCATTTCGTTTTATATCGTGGAAAGTTGTCTAACATGACTGTTCCACCTTTGGTCTGACTATTACTGCATTGGTAAACCTGTTTCGGCTCCTGCTCCTCTGTATCGATGGCCTTGGTTGTTTTGCAGTGGCTTCAGTGAATGTCTTCTGATTCTACTTTAGAGTTTGTTCTCTCCTGATCCTCTCCTAAGGTTGACCTCATACATGGGTAATAGTATGGGACTGATCCATTATCATCGTCTTGAGCTTGATCTTCATCTTTTGCTGTGAAGGGTCTTTAATCGATAAACTGCACATCAGCTTGATCATCTTTTCATCATAGACAGAGCTCTCTCCAGGAAGTCCTCTCCTCCCTTCACTCCTCCGCCAAACAATGGTCGAATGGTAGAGTGCTGTTCTGCGGTACCGGAATTCGCGGGTTCGACTCCTGCTGCTGGCATGGGTGTTCCTAGCCGTTCGAAATCAGCTTTAAGAAGTAGGTTCCAATCTCATTATCTCTAATGACTGAAACAGTACACCGTAGCGCTCCAAATCAGACCAAAACAAACCAAACCAACCCTCTCTGCACTCCACCATCAACTCCAACTTCAGCTCCTAGGATTTCAGTAGTACTGGAATCAGCAACTTCTATCGAGTCGATGTTTTCAACTTGTTCTGTCATGGTTTCAGAGAGAATTCGTTCGGTCAAGCCGAACTTATAAAACAAGGAAGGTATCTATAGAACCTAGATACCGAATGAACAATTTCTCTAAAAAGAACACTTTTTTTAGTTCTGAAAAGAACTGTTTTTGACTTCACTTAGCCTAGCAAACTTAATAGCTACTAGTATCCAGCCGGTACGACGTGGATGAAGAAGTCTAGCAAAGTCACGATCAAAAGAGTTTTTCTTTGAACTCTTATCACCTGTAGAATAGGTCGCTTCCATGAATGTACTCTAGGCCTTTGTCAAGGGATGTCACAATAAGTAAACAAAACTGACCTTGGCCAACAGACCAAATCTTGGTAATTCCAATCTACATCTATCACAATATAATTTTGTTTTTGTGGTTGAAGGTTATGATATGTTAGGAGAGGTCATAAAGAAGAAATATGTCACAAGAAATAAAGTGCAAGTGCAGTATGAGTCTTTACTTTCTATCGGAGCCTTAAAGGGTTAATCTTTATTGAACTAACAGATAATCAAGTTACACAAAGTATTTACAATGGAAGAAACACTTGTACACACAGAATACCACTTTATAACTTAGGTGTTTTAACAGAGGTATGATAAAGTCTATATATCCTAGGTAGGAAAAGTGGGGGGGGGAATTGAAAAAATTATCGCTTGCAAATTATATTTGCTACGTAACTAATTTAAAATATTATGCTAGCCCATTTAAATTTATAGTGTATATGTAACGATGATATTTTTCACAATATACATACAAAGGATTATTTTTTCTTGAATTTAGCTAATGCTTTTAATACTTTGAAATCGAAATAAACGCAATTCATCTGAATTAAATTTTAAACACTTTTTTAAATTTTGAATATTACTATTACAAGCGGTTTTAAAATATGCTTTTATTAATTTTTAGTTTCAGAATTTGTACATAATTACCTCACTTTATCTCAATTAGACAGTATTTAATAAAATAAAATTGTTTTAAATCTTGTACGTGCTTATTGAGGAAACAATTAAGTTTTATTTTTAACATTTAATTACTTTAAAGTCAATAAAATATCTCACCAAGTAGTTGTTAATTTCTTTTTAAGATAAATTATTTCTTTTCTTACCCGATGATTCTATTGCTTCTTATTTAATACTGTGTATTAACTTTCGAAATTGTTTTATGAAGTGAAAAAAATAATTCAAGCATTGATGAAAGCGGATATTGGAAAAACTGTTTATATCACAGTATAATATGACAAGCAATTATAATCTGTAATTATAACAAAACAATTAATTTTTTTTTAAATATACTCTCTGTTTGCTAATCAGATTAAAAATACTGTTTCTGAATTAATACTTTCATTATTTCTTGAAATGCTATACACAGCGTTAGAACGCAACAGGATATTTCACAACACAGCTTCAGAAGTTTCAGCAATGCACTAAATTGCTTTTTAAAAATGTATTAATTAACATGTCAAAAACACATGCCGTACTTTCTAAATGGTAAAGAAAAAATCTACTTTCACTTCGAATAATCTCCTATATATTAATTACTTGCGCATGCATTTTTTTACTGACCGAAAAAAACGTTTGAGGGCCAAGCGAGGTTTTTTTCCTCACACGAACTTTTCTATACTAATTTACTTCGATTTTTTTAAACTACTTGTTAGAATTTTCCAATACCTCTGTACTCTCTGAATTTTAAAAAAGAGAAGATAAAATGTATACCATTTACACCATAGGAAATGTCAAAAAATGTAAGTTGTTAAGTATTATCCGGTATTAATATAAAAAACTGTTTAGTAATTTTACATTTATTTAGAAAATTGTTCATTTTATACAATGATATTTATGGTTTATCGCTTTATATTTATAACACAAGTTTTATTTAAGCTTATGGGAACATCTATAAATAAATATAATAATGAAAGTAGAAAGACTATTTGAAAATAAAATGCACCAACACATAGTATAAAGATTATTTTATTTAAAATGTAACTGCTTATTAGAAATATTCACTATTATTGATGGGTCGAAAGTTTTAAGGTCAATATTGATAACAAGAAGAATTCTTATACGAAAGTTTATAACAAAACATCTGGCAGTGCGACTATAAGCTGTTACCTCTAGTCACCAGTGGAACAATATTAGTTATTTAACTATCAGCTGTGCATATCAACGAAACAAAATATTTAAGCTTCTTTTATATTTTCTTCTTGTGCGTATTTAGCACTGCACTCTGTAACATGATATGTATTAACATTCCAAATGAATAACATAACTAAAATTCCTCAAAAAATAAGTATGTCTTCTTTGGACTTTGGACCATTAAATCCCAAACTCAGTACTTTACTCAAGACAAAATAAAGACTTAGACATTAATTGAAAGTTTTTAAATATATACAGAAACAACATTTTCCTGCTTATTTAATATATCAGTATAAAATCTATGACAGAAGAAAATTTGATAAATACGCATGTATCCCCAAATTCTTGTTTATTCTTTCGACTGACCTAAAAATTATCCTAGGGGTTTTATTTTTTTACTTTTTCGTACATAGATTAAAAGGTTCTGGTAATAATTTTGATTCAATTATGCTAAATAAACTAAATTTAAGTATTTCATTTAAAATTTTTTACTAAATACAAACAGACATTTTGAATAATAATCTAAACATGAATTTTTTAAAATCATACCCTCAGGACATATACCTACTTAAGGTTAAAAATGGGTGTCACAGTCCTGTGGTAGTTTAGTGAAATTTTCCTTCTTCTCTCCCTCTTCCTACTTTCTTTGTTATCCCTCTTAGTTCTGGTTTCTCCTTTGGAAGTGAAGCACCCCTCGATAAGCTGTTTGTGTTCTGTTTCCTGCTTCTTGTGGTGTTTAAACTACCCACGCGCTTCCGTGCATAGAGACCTGTGTTCCTAGATGGAAGATTCTTCTAATGGAGGGTAAACTCCTGATACATTTTTCACCTCAGAGAGTGTACTGACATTTCATGTAAACGCGGGTGTCGCAATCCGAAAGTTCCCCAACATCCTTTTATTCTTTTCCTTCTCTCCTCTCTGTACATAGCAGAAAAATGGACGCTGGAGTTCGGTACTAGAGTTCGTGGGTTTCAAACCTATTCTCAGGCATGAGTGTTTATAGCCGTTCGGAATAGATCTTAAGCATTAGGTCTCGATTTTATTAGGCCTCGTATAGCAGAACAGTAGACCGTATAGCTCTACCAACAAGTACAACCCACTGTACATTAATGTCCAAATAATAATGAAAAATACTCGAGACTTACCACTTTTAGTTTCCAATATCACTGTGTTTTATCTGTGGGCTGACTTATCTTACTTTTAACATAGTTGATTTTAAGTCCTAAAGCCTTTTTAACATCTAGTTCCAAAAAATGCCCTGAAGTTTGTTAGCGTATATACATTTTATAACTGTATAATCAATTCTTTTCAATAAAATTATCTACTATTATAAGTTAATATAAACATATATTACGTTCTTTGTAAATGTTTATAATACTGTTTAAAAATAATTTTCCCTGAATGTGTTCAAATTTTAGATGATTTATATAACAAAGTATAAGTTTTAGGCTTATAAAAATTATCCATATTTCTCAAAAATTTATGTATATTTAGCTCTACTCACTACACTTGGAGAAGCTCCAAATATTTGATTTTTTTCTTTAAACAAAAATTTGTTTTTGACATCAGCTGTTTTCCAGTTTTTCCATCATTATGTGAATAATAAGTTGTATTCCTTTGATACAGATATGACTGTTTTTTTTTTTTTTTTGTAGTAACTTTTCTTAGGTTTTCGATTTTTATTATTAAAATAAGTTTGATGGGTTAAAGGAAAGAGAACAGGATTTAACGAAACGGCATCTTTGGAATGTTTTCTTTTTTCATTCAAAAATTTAGAAAAGCTTTGATAAGTCTCTAAAACTTTACAAATTTTCGGAAACAATAAATAAATGTATAATTTATGTTTAAAGACACTGTAAAGCGTACAAGTGTAAGAGATAAATTCAAGGTTTTGTAAAAGTTAAATTTTAATGTTTCAATATTTTATTCATATGATAGACATAGCTTTTGATCTCTTTCACACAACTGTTTTTAACCCCTTTGCCTAGTTTCCTTTTTTAGGGACAGCTAAGAATAGTTTATGGAATTTTTGATTTCTTTAAACACATTTTGGTTTGGGAGCGTTACGGTCTACTTTTTGCAACACGAGGGCTAATGAGACCGGGACCTACTGCTTAAAGCAGATTCAGAACGGCTACGAACATCCATGCCATAGTGGGATTCGAATCCACAAACTCCGGTTCCGAAGGACAGCACCCTAACCATTCGGCCATCGTTCGGTTAACACTAAGACACACCGAATAAAAAACAAGCTAGCAATAGTTGGTGTACTACACCTTGAGTGAGAAAATTACGGATTAGTCAGATTTTATGTACAGTTCATTTTCCTGAATGTGAAATGATAATTATGAGATATGAATGAATAATAATGATAATTGTTGAATCTTTGGCGAATTGGTGTGGTTGGAGCAGGGAAATTCGGAGATACTGAACTATTTCTCTTTATTCTTACTTTTACAAGATTCTCAGAAGAAAAAATCCAACAAAGAGGCCGTGTATGGCTTTGAAATACCTCGATTTAGAAGTTGGTTTACAAGACAGTTTATTTATTCAGTTCTCCGAAAATCAATCTGCGCCGTAATATAGTACACCTCATTATTTGAAAAATTTACACCAAATCAAAATCCCATTTTTAAAGATCTAACACACGCACGCACACACACACACACACACATATATATATATATATATATATATATATATATATATGCGTGTGTGTGTGTGTGTGTGTGTGTGTGTGTGTATATATATATATATATATATATATCACGTGTGTGTAAGGAAAATTCTCAGGGGTTTTCAAAACTTAAATCAAGGGCTAAAAATTTCCGCGTCATTCTGCATTCTCCTTTTTAACCCCTAACCTAAATTGACCACTGGGGCTACAGTTTACCCCCTAAAGAAGGGGCCTGATCAATTATAACTCTACATGGCCCTAGCGGACAATTTAGGAAATTTCCAATTAAAAAAGATATGCATGCTGTCGGAATGAGATATTTTCCCACGGAAGTTGATCCAGGTGTTGGGGTCTTGTACATATAACTGCAACCACCCATCGAGAAAACCGTCTCTCTCTCTCTCTCTCTCTCTCTCTCTCTCTAAAAAAAAAAAAAAGAAAAAAAAAAAAAAAAAAAAAAACCACCTACCCATTTTTCCGGTTCATTAATTGAAAGTTTTGACAACACTGGAATTAATGTGGCATGAATTCGTTCAACTTGACCGTTACTGCGGGGTATGCCAGTGGTGATTTTTACATGTTCAATAGATTCATTTTTACAATAATTTTCAAAATCATGAGATGTAAAAGCTGTTCCTCTGTCCGAAATTATACGCAATGGGTTGCCGAATACACTTTTCTGTAGTTCTAAACAATTTACAACATCTGATGTAGAAGTTGATTTAACAGGATAAATCCACGTGAATTTAGTAAATGCATCTATCACAGTAAATATATATTTATAATTTTTATTAGTTGATGGTAGGGGACCTAAAAAATCAATGTGGTACGTTTGTAATGGAGTGTCACCTTTAGGTATAGGATTTAGAAAACCTTCGCCTTTACCACGTTTCCTGTTGACAAGGATGCAGTGAATGCAATTTGCTAACACGTCTTGTACTTTACTTCTTAAATTTGGAAAATAAAATTCAAGTTGCAGTATCTGTTCAGTCTTTGCGACGGCAAAATGGCCTTCTTCGTGTGCTTTCTTAATTATCTCAGTTTGCATCGAAGCGGGTACTAGTAACAGTTCCTTTCCGTCTTTGAATATCGTTTCGAACTGTAAAATCATTAGCTGATCCATTTTCTAAAAGTTTCTTAATCGATGTGATATATTCGTCTTTAGCTTGGGCATTCTTAATTTTCAAAGTAATTTCATCGTATGTGACTGCCATTACCGGTTGTCGGCTTAAAGCATCCACGTGTTTCATTTGGTTACCTGGCCTGTGAACGATTTCATAATCGAATTCTGACAAGAAAATAGCCCATCTTGCGAATTTAGGAGTTATGTCTTTTTTATTAATGGTTTGTTGAAATGCTGAACAGTCAGTAAATATTTTAAAATGGGTACCTTGTAAGAAATGGCGGAATTTTTTGAGGGATTCAATCACGGCTAACATTTCTAACTCATAGCTAGAATACTTTTCTTGATGTAGAAGTGTTTTTTTACTCATATAGTAAATTGGATGGTACTGTCCGTCGTCCGATTCTTGCAATAATATGGCACCACAATCATATTTACTAGCATCCGTGTGTAATTGTAAGTTAGCAAAATGATTAAAAATATGTAGCACGGGATCAGATGAGAGGGCATCTTTTAATTGTTTAAAAGCAATACGTTGTTCTTCACAAAAGGAAAAGTCATGATCATTACGCAATAAGTCACTGAGAGGTTTAGCAATAATTGAATAAGAATTAATGAACTTTCGAAAATATCCTGTTAGACCTAAAAATTGTTGTATGTTTTTAATTAATTTTGGTTCCGGAAAGTTCTTTACGGCTTAATTTTATCCGGAGAAGGTTTAATTGTTCCACTTTCGATCAAATATCCAAGGAATTCAATTTTAGATTGTAAAAATTGGCATTTGTTAAAATTTATCTCGAGACCGAATTTTGATGCAGTATTCAGAACGCGTTGCAATTTATCAATACCTTCTTTTATATTTTCGGATGGAATGATTATGTCGTCCATGTATATCAGAATAGTGCCGTCATGTAATAAATCTCTTAAAACATAATTAACATAGCGTTGGAAAACAGCAGGAGATAGACAAAGTCCAAACGGTGCAAAATTAAACACAAAAAGACCTTGATCAGTAATAAATGCTGTATATTTCTTACTGGTGTCATCAATCTGAACATGAAAAAACGCATTCTTCAGATCAAGTGTCGTAAATACTTTAGCTAAATGAAGCTTATCAATGACATCTTCAACAAGAGGAAGAGGGAATCTATCTTTTATAATTTTCTTGTTTAATTTAAGGTAGTCTATACACAGACGGGTCGAACCGTTTTTCTTTTTAACCAAAACAATGGGTGAAGCATAATCAGAGCAACTGGGTTGAATAATTTTTTTGTTTAGCCATTCTTGAATTTGTTTACTAATTTCCATTTTTTCAGCATGCGAAAATCGACGTGATTTATTTACTACAGGTATATTATCAGTGAGAACAATTTTTAATTTAATATCAGAAGTTTCGGTTTTGTGTGGCTGGTAATTATGCAAAAGCTTAAGCATTTGAGCGCGAAATTCATCTGGAATATGTTGTAACTCAAAGGGGTCATCCGATACAGGAATATCAATTAAATTTATAAAGTTATCTTCAGATTGTGAAATCAAGTCAATGCCATTAGCACTTATTTTAAATTCACCTTGCTTTAAAATATCAATCCCTATGATTACATCTAAGTACATGTTTGAATTATCAATAACCCATATATTTGACTGGAAAATGTGATCGTCAATTTCAACTGTTGCCGGAAAAGAGCCAAGGGTCTGAATTTGACCGTTACCAAATGCTGTTAATTTTATTTTTGTTTGATTCAACAATGGGCCATTAAGAATATCATAAACACTTTTACGCACTAAAGTTACAGAATTACCAGTATCAATAAGAGAATCGAAAGTGTGACCATTTATTTTAACAAGTTTATGCATATCCGGTTTTGAATGGATAGTAGCCAGCTCGTTTATAGCTTCAGATTTTACTTCGGGTTTCAGTATGACACATTCAGAACTTTTATGTCCAAAATTATTACACCGAAAGCATTTTATACCTCTGTTTTTATGACAACAATCACTTGACTTATGGTTAAATAACCCACAATTATAGCACCGAATTCGTGCATCATTTTTTTCTAACTTACTTTTGGACTCACTTGTGGTATTAAATTTGTAGTCACTATTCATAACATTTCTATAATTTGACGGTACATTACCTTGCCGTACATTTGTACG
The DNA here is from genome assembly GCA_032207245.1 of Pardosa pseudoannulata. NCBI lineage: Eukaryota > Metazoa > Arthropoda > Arachnida > Araneae > Lycosidae > Pardosa > Pardosa pseudoannulata. Next base: position 3,142,923 of record CM063503.1, on the reverse strand, counting down.
TTTATTATTACGAAATCTGGGGAAATGAGATAATGACTCATTTTGAACATTAAACACTTTTTCATATATTTTTAACTTTTCTTTAAACTCAGAAATATTTTTACATCCATATAATATAAGCTTATTACGATTAGAATCAGAAATACCATTTATACAATGTGCAATTATCGATTGGTCATCCATTAGAAAACTACTCTTCGAAGCAATCTCACGCATTGCTAAAAAATATCCGAATAGAGTTTCATTAGGTTTCATTCGTCTTTTCTCCATTTCTTTATGGATATCAAAAGAACTATAGTGATCTGAAAATTCTTCGATTAATGCATTTTTCAAAGTCGCGTATTTCAAAATTTTATGTACAGTTTGCATGAAAATCTGAGTTGAACCTTGAAGCAATCGCTTGACAAAAATGATTTTTTGAGTCTCTGTAATCGTTGGAATAAAATTAAAATTGTCTTCAACATCTCGAAAAAAAGAATGAATGGAATAATTATCAGTGCCATTAAACGGGCGCATAGTCAAAAGAATCTCACGTAACAGGAAAGAACTGTCGTCGTTGTGTCTAGTCAGCATTGTTTTCGAAAACGGAACGTTATGAGAAGAGCCAAGGTCATGCACATCTGCCGAACTAGTCGATTGTGAATTCGAATCTAATTCTGTAACAGAGGAATTCGTTTCGGTTACCGATGCTTCTTCGTCATCCGTTGCTATCGTAGGAATTTTCTGCAGGATGATCATTGTGAAAACGGAATAAAATGAAACAGACTCACCGTTCGTAGTAGTAACCGAAAATCCTCAGGTAATCCACACGGTATCCGTTCACGTCATAAATTTTACAAAAGTTCACAAGTCCCTAGTCGTATAATATGGTGTGGCCGAGCCCCCAGATGTGATAAAACTACATCACTTCCATTACACAACACAGGAATATTTAATTTGAAAAACACAAAAACATAACAAACGATTAACATAATATTGGAATTAATAAAGTCGTCATTGTCCTTTCGATTTGCTGCACACACACGCTCTGTCTCAGTCTCTTCTCTTCTCTGTCTCTGTGTGTCTGTATCTGTCGCGCGCTTCTTCGCGTTGCCATTCATAGTTTTAGAAGTCTAGTGGATGGAGTTGAGTTCTAATCGTGCTGCGCCTTGACATATATATATATATATATATATATATATATATATATATATATATATATATATATATATATATATATATATATATATATATATATATATATGTTTACATAGTTATTTCACCGTGACATTTTTAGAAAACTATTTTTCTTCAGTAAATTTTACCTATTCGTTTAACTATTATGCAAAAAATGTTTATTATACAATAGTGGTATTAGTAAAAATATTAACTGATTTGTTGACATTCCTTGTTTTTGGTTGTAGCTTCAAAATACTTCGTCTTTTACTTATTTAATTAAATTGCGCCATTTTGAAAAAGAGAATTTAAATAATTTTATTTCTTTTCCGCAATCAGTCAATTAAATCGAGGGTTTACTATCCCGTATGGTTTCCAGGGTTAATGAGGTATATTTAACTCTTCTAACAGAAATTTTCTCGGTATCCCTTAACGAAATTCTTTTTGCATTGAATATAAAAGAAAACAAAAGAGGCAAAGTGTATAAAAGGTCATTATGTTGATGCTATGAACTCAGGTTTTTCATCTGTTTTATATTGCAATACTTATTAACGTGCATAATATTTTGAGCAAAAGCTGGCTATAAGACAGCATTTATGAGCCTTAATATTGCAATATCATTCACTCTAATAGTACTTCGAATTTTGGACGGTAATTCTGTCTCTTAATAGTTCTCATTCTGCAGGAGAGGAGGGATATTTATATTAAGGAACCTAGATATAAGTGAAGGAAAAATTAAAATTCATGCTGCGTTAAGTTTCATTATGGAGGAGTCAGAATAACTTTTGCATCCTAGAACAAAATTAATATTCAAATTATGTCCAAGGGAGAATATGTTCTTTCATGCATGAAAAGCAACCTGCAAGAATACGAAAATTGTTTAATTTAGAATACTTAATCTGAGAACGAAAAATTACTTTCATAAATTTAAGAAGTAAAAACTCCGAAAAAATAGTAGCCTTATAATATAATGTAAAAGTAACTTTACTGGAGGTAATAGTTAAATATCTTTTTCCTTATCTATTCTGTGCTTTTGTCAACAACACACTCGTTTTCGTGAAGTTTTGCATATATAACAGAAGTTAGCGTATTCGCGAGAGAGAATTATGTATACATTCTTCCACATATAAATCGAGACTTAACAGTTTTAATTCTCATTAAATTTTTATTCTTTCAAAAATAGATACATGTTAGTGAAAAATAAAAATCTTTATAATTATCGGTAAAAAAAAAGAAGTCCATTTACAGATAACTAATGCTTGAAAGAATAAAAAACATTTGCATTAAATTGTAATTTAATTCTGCTTTTTAATCAAATTCTCACTCTTATTCTCTTACGCACATACACACATATATATGTAATATATCAAAACTATTCTAAAAAAATTAATAAAGTTATAACGTAATATGAAAATTAGTGCAGAAGAGTAACAAACTGTCTTGCCACTGTGTGAGAATTGGACACATCAGGGTTACCGAGGCAGAAGCTTGGTCTGTGTTGCTTACTCTCAATAAAAAAGGGGGCCGGTCAGAAATATCGAGCTGATAGTTTAACACAACAACACGGAAAATACATTTATTCACATATTTACAAGGGGGTTGACAAAAGTGTACTGACTCTAACTAGAGTACAGATAACAGTTTCTATGAGCGTTGGTTGTCGCTGGACATGCGCGATGAACCTGGTATGAGTATAGTCCCCTGTTACCAATGGGACAGGTCTCTGCATCCCCTTGTTCTGCTCCATGGTGGGTGGTGCCACCGGGTTCTGAATCTGTTCTTAATATGGGTTCAAAATCTTTCCTTGATGGGCAGAAATGTAATAGAATCTTAATTTCTAAACTTTTAATAATCAAACATGATGAAGGCTATTTTTTTACTATATCCCTTTTTAAATACAAAAAGCAATACTTGCTATCATAGACAAAACAAAAAATACTAAAAAATTTGATCTAGCGATATATTGATAGAATTCAACAATAGTTCTCAAGCCAAAAAACTCAGGAAAATTAAAAACATAATTGGCATTCCTATTGTACTATCAGTTCACAATAGTTTAAATTTCCCCGTGGAGTAATATCCGAAAGGCATATATGCAATGTCAGTGAGGCCGAAACAGTATCTGAAATGAATGGTCAGAGCGTTTGTAGGGAGTACCGCATAGCGATCCGGCGTGCAGGCAAATTAATTAATACTAATCCCATTGTCTTTACTTTCAATACCTTATCTCTGTCAAAGCAAGTTGGTCTAGGGCTGCTATACTCAACCTGCGGCCCGCGGAGGCTTTTTGGTTGGCCCAATTATTAAACTAGGTAGTTACAACTTATTTGTAAACAACTTCAAATTTCGCGCCCTTCAAAGAGTTGGTAATGAACGGGAAGTATGGGAATGTGAGCGATATCAATAATTTGCTTAAATTGGAAACGCAGACTATCTTAATCTATGGTTGCGCAAACGATACGGAATACGCGGCGCGGGAATCCCCTTAAAGGTATGTAATCTATGGTTGCGCGAACGATACGAAATACGCGGCGTCGGGAATCCCCTTAAAGGTCTGGTCACGCGCAAACGCGGACGACGGGGCGACTTGCGAAGCTAAACATTGCTTGTCATGTGTAATGAGACATGTGTTTTACTAATTGGCAAGTCGCCCCGCCACTCGTGTTTGCGCGTGGCCAGACCGTAAGATCCATGGACCTAAGTGCGTGTCGCTTTGATTGTCGATCGAAACTAAACTTGTTATAAATTTAATCTAAATTATTAAACTAAATTTGTGTACGTACCCGCGTCCTCTGCCAAATAATAGTTTTGTTTTGTAAATTAAGTATACCTATTATTTTCAAAATAATGTCAGGAGTGTCGTCGAAGTATAAAAGAAAAATATCAAGTGAAAATAGATTGTTTCAAGATGAGTGGGAATCTGATTATTTTGTTATGCCAAATAAAAACAACGCAGCTACTTGTTTGATATGTCGGGAAAGTATCATATTGAAGAAATACAATATTTCTCGTCATTTCACTTCAAAACATAAAGATTTCGACGAAACGTTTCCTCCCGGATCGTCTTTGAGAAATGAGAAATTGAGTTTTTTTAAGAGATCATTGCATGAGCAACAAAATGTTATGTTGGCGGCATTATCACAAGACTCGACGGTAACAAAAGCATCATATGAAATTTCTTACATTCTTGGTAAGCATATGAAACCATTTACCGATGCGGAAATTGTAAAGGAATGCTTTATTAGTGCTGCTAATATACTTTTTGATAAATACAGTAACAAAAAACAAATAGTATCTGATATAAAAAAAAATACAGCTTTCGGATTCAACCTGCACTAGGCGTATTGAAGACATTTCTAAATTTATTTCCGATGATATATTAAAAAACCTAAGAAGATGCAAGTTTTTCAGTTTAGCATTTGATGCCAGCACCGATATTTCAGCAACATCGCAGTGCTCGGTGTTTGGTAGATATTGTACAGAAAACAATGAAATTCATGAAAACTTTTTAAAATTACTGCCAATGAAAGGTCAAACCCGAGGCACGGATTACCTTGATACTATTTGTAATTTTTTAGAACATCATGAAATTGATGTGCAAAAAATCCTGTGTTTGTGTACAGATGGTTGTCCTTCAATGACTGGATCCGAAAATGGCTTCATTTCATTATTTAAGAAAAAATATAATTGCAGCAATTTAATAACATTCCATTGTATTATCCATCAAGAAAACTTGGCGGCCCGTGCTGTACAACCAGAAATAGAAGCTGTAATGAAAACAATTATCAATATTGTCAATTATATACGAGCAAAAGAACTGAACCACAGAAAATTTAAAACCCTTCTTGAAGAACTGGGAAGTGAGCACAGCGACGTTCTTTTGCATACTTCGGTGCGATGGCTTAGTAGAGGAAATGTTTTGGAAAGGTTTTTTTTCATTACGCCATGAAATAATCCTATTTTTAGAGCAAAATAATAAAGGGTACCCAGAATTACAAAACGATGAATGGTGGTGTCTTTTAGGTTTTCTATGTGATATTACGGAAAAACTAAACAATCTCAATCAGAGTCTACAAGGCGAAAATAACATAGTGTCCAATATGGCAAATAAAGTGTTTGCATTTGAGGAAAAGTTAAGTATTTATTATAATGAAATACAGAACAAACAACTGCACAATTTTCCAACTATTATAAAAACCAGAAAGGACGGTATTAACATTTCAGAAGAAAACTGCTCCATAATTTCAAATTTTATAACTGCACTATTAAACGAATTTAAAAAAAAGGTTTCAAGATCTCAGAAAAATAAAAAATTGTTTGTTAATTGTAGAAAATCCATGACATTTAAAGACACCAACTATTTCTGAGTTGTCTTCAGTTTTAAATTGTAATTACTCGGAGTTGTTTGATGAATTTATTGATTTTAAAAATGACACCAACCTGGAAGTAATTTTCAAAGAAAAAAGGGAAAAAAGGAAATATGTGGAATTTTGGAGCATTGTTCCCCAAAAATATAAAAGTGTGCAAAGATGTGCCCAAATAATGCTAACATTTTTGGGGTCAACGTATGTGTGCGAATCATCTTTTTCAAAGATGAAATACACAAAGAGTGTATATAGAAATAAACTGACAGATTCCCATTTGGATGATATAATAAGAGTAGCATGCAACGACAAGCTAGATATTGATAAAGTTTAAAAAAAATGCTCTCAGTTCCAAAAGTCTCATTAGATATACATATAAGTAAGTAAGCATCTTTGTTAACAGTTCTTTTTTACATTAAACTAAATAATTCATTCGGTTGATATTACTCTTTCATTTATACACCTAATTATTTTTTACTTGCGGCCCGGGCTACCGTGACTGAAACGTGTTTGTGGCCCCTATAAAAAAAAGGTTGAGTATGGCTGGTCTAGGGTATTTGATATGTGATCCCCAAATCTTCGCTTTGCTTCCAATGCCAACGTTTTGGACATTCGAAAGCTGCCTGTCACGGTTCTACATCTTGCGCACGTTGTAGTGCTGTTGGACATGATTGTGAAAATTGCTCTGCTAACCCTAAATGTTTGAATTGCAATGGTGGTTATCCGGCCTACTCCCCTTTGTACCCAAAATGAATGCTTTAAAAATAACTGCAATAAGGATTCAGCAGAATTCCCTTATGTAGAAGCGGGGAAATTAGTTGAATCTAGCTATTCTAAACCCGGAAGGACTTATCCAACCGTTGCTCGAAAATCTGTGTGTAGGCAAACGGAATTAATGCTAAATATCCTTAATCATCTGATATCAGACCCCTCAAATTCACCATTTTCCAACCTGTGTGTACTGCCCTTCAGAAAAACTATCTTTATGATTGTAAAGTGGCAAAACATGGACGTTACAACCCAATTAGAAAAGACTATATTGGTGGTGCAGCCCTTCTCACCGCCAAACTAGATATCAAGCTAGATATTGAGAAATGGCACACTCTGTCATCAAGGAAACATGATGTCATCCTCGCTCCTCTCCGTATTAGACACTGGGTGCACCCATTGCCATCTTTTTTACTCGGTAACTCCGCTCTTAAATGTAACAATTGTAATGAAATCAAGTACGCGCTGTCCGCTCGACTGTGCTCTCTACAATCGTGAACGTTTTTATTATTTTAACACTAATAAACCTGATATCAAATATATTTTAAATGCTTTGCCTCACCCCAAAATTTTTTTAAAAGCCGTCGGTTTTTGCTCATATATTTGATATTGATTTCTTTGGTTCTTCGCTTTTGCATATCTTATTACATGTTTAGCATAATGACTTTTGTTCCTTCATCGATTTCTCCTTTCTTAAATTTTAATATTTTTATAACTTTTATCATTCTTGTGTTTGGCACAATTTATCCCAGGAGGATGTAGTGCCAATAAACTCCAACCTACGAACCATGTTTTTTCCCTTCATCATTTCACCATTACTTATTCCAGTTTTTTAAACTCCTAATTATTCATGCATACTTGTGTTTGGTACAATTTATCCCAGGAAAATGTAGTGTCATTAAACTCCAACCAATCATTTTCAGTTCTTGTTCTATACTTATCTCCTACTTTATTCTTATATTTTTTCCTCATTATGGTTTCCTCTTGGGAAGTGAAGGTACCCCTCGAGAAGCAACGGTTTGTTTCCTGCTTTTCCTAGCGTCCAAATTGCTCACGTGTTTGTCGTGTATGGATATCAGTGTCATCGGGAATAGGGATGCTGCTAATTGAGGGGCTTCTTCGAACGGGAATTATGTGAATGGAATTTCCATTTACTCGAGGAATCTTCAACATAATGCTTTGGCCTTGGCTTTGAGTAAATGGGAGATACGTAGATACCGTAGGTATGCATCTAATTAGGGTTGTGTTTGTGGGGAGGATTTGCTTGCTTATTTGTTCATGGTTGTGGAAAATTGTCCTTAAAATGTTACCAGGGACAGATGCCCTTCGTCACATGTATCTTTATAACAGGTACCGTGACAAATTGAGAAATCCTCCTCGCATTTGTCGGGATACCTCTGAACCAGGTGTACGTTATGTACAAGTGTCTATCATCTAGTTGCAGAAAATACAGAGGTTTTACTTGGCAAGTCCGAAATGTCTGGAACGACTAGCTTTGGCGGGGGCCTGGATTCTGCTCCTATTTGTGACCACTGTAATAGTCTCATATTTGTTAAGCATGTCCTCATCGATTGTCCTTGTTTTAAAAATCACCGTATTCATCATTTTAACTCTTCATTGAACTCTTCATATGACTCATATAACTTTTCATTTAATTTTTCCTATTTAGAAAGTTTGAATGATTCACATAACCTCTTTCTGTTTTTAAAAGATATTGGTTTTTACTCTCCATCTGACTTTGGTATATCCTCTCTGTTTTCTCTGCAAACTTTTTTATTCTTGTATTTTGTGTAGTTTCAATTTCAGCCTGTATAACGTGGGTTTATTTTGCCTTATTTTACTTTAACCTTTTATAAAACTATTGTGTGGTACAATTTATCCATTTGATACCAAAAAACCTCAAACAACTAACCTATCACACGACAGAGATGTTTCAAATAAATCAACAAATCACAGCCAAAATAGACTTACACCAAAAACCTTTTTTGAAGGAGTAGAATTACCTTTGGCGAAGTTGCATATATGTAGTATATACAGGGTGTCCCAAAACGACCGTATAAACTCTGCACAGCTAGATTCATCCTTGGGAGTACATAAACACTGCCCAAAGAAGCGTTCCTGTACGGTCCATAGTTTACGAGGAAAATAAGAAAAACAAAGTATGACGTCACTGCCGGTGCAAGTAAAAAAAACTTTATTGGGCATATCAACAACTGCATTTGCATATCTTTCCAGACGATAATGTTTAAAACATTCGACTCGTATATCGCGTCATGCATGCGCGCGCTATGGAATAACGTTAAGCCGCCGTTGAACTGGTATTTAAAATGCTGCATCTTGCAGTCACCGGTAGTATTCGTATGGTGGCCATATATCCCGTTCGTGACTACTGCAACATGTACCTGATATACGGCCGATGAAATGGAAATGCCTTACGAACTGTTAGGGAGTATGCCCGTGCATATACTGTTGTTGATATGTTCAATGAGGTGTTTTTTCTTGCACCGGCAGTGACGCCATACTTTGTTTTTCGTAATTTTCTCGTAAACTGTGGATACTACAGGAACTCTTCTTTGGGTAGTTTTTATGTACTCCCAACGAGGAATCTAGCTGTGTAGAGTTTATGTGGTCGTTTGGGGACACACTGTATATGATAACATTCACCATAGCAAAAAAGGTATAAATTATGCTGAGAAATTTAAATTTCTACTCAGATTTCCTAAAAAATCTTTGAAAGTAATGACTAAAAATTTGAAAAATCTATAATTTCTTGACTTTATGTACTGAGTTGCATAAGAAAAATTACATATTTCCTTAACTTTTCTCTGTCACTTACATAAAATATGTAATATATCAAAATTATAACCTATAAAATAGATATCTAATATTCTCCTTATTCCCTTGTTATTTTTAGTATCCAATTTTCCAGCCGTTAAACGTGAGATAAAGGAGTGTTCTCTGACTTAAATTCTTATTACCCATCCCTGAAAACTAACGCTAGTATAAATAATAATTTTCTGTCCACTTGACACATTTTTCAGCAACCCAGGAAATGGTATCGCTAACACAATAATGAAGTTGCTGCATGTGTGGCTAGGTGAATTGATGAACAACGTTCATTATTGCTTCTCGAAATTCATCTTTAGTTTCATGGGAGCAAAATCACGTGATTAGCTTGGCTATGGAACCAACATCCGTGACAAACGTGTATATTCTTGAATTTATCCAGACAGAGCTATTGTAGCATACAGACGGTCGATAAGACCGATGCGTTTTGATAGTCAGTAAATGTGAAGGTTCCCAACGTCGTACTTCGTTTTCTTTGATAACGACTACAGGATGATGATCTCACGACTGCATTTCCACTAGGTGTTATTTTTGACTAGCAAACCAGGCCAAATTAAATAAAAGGGGCTGATTTCCCACGTAATTGGTGAAGATTATTTTCCCTAATTACGTATTTATATGTGTGTGTTATGGGTGTTTTGGCCCCCAAAAAGTTAAAATGGTTTTTATGCTGGAAAAAATGCAGTCGTAGTCTTGGAAAAGGAAAATTTGAAATATATATATATATATATATATATATATATATATATATATATATATATTTAAAAATATATAGAGTTTGTTTAGAACTCAATTTTGGCTCTCTCTGTCTCCGAACCAGCACATTTTTGGTCAGATAGTAGAATGAGTGTGCTAGTGACCCAATCAATAATTGTGTTAATATTAATCACATGATGACGCATAAGAAAACTATACACACATACCACAGTTAGAGGATAGGAATTTTGCCAATGGTTGCAATTTTAGGGATATAATCACCTGAAATTAATTTTAGAATACAATTATTATTTATTTTTGCATTAAAGTATCACCACACACACACACACACACGTGTATATATATATATATATATATATATATATATATATATATATATATATATATATATTTGTGTGTGTGTGTGTGTGTGTAAAGATCGTGGTGCAGAGTTAAGGTGAATGGAACACAGTCTTTTTGTTAATAATAAGTTTTATTAACTCATCGTTCTTACGGAAAGCAACAAGTGCCATTTTCAATGTTCGTGGTGAAGCTATGCGTGAAGGTGTTGACCGCTCCATGTCCATGCGCCAAATTCCAACTTATCTGTTTGCAAGCTCATCAAATCGCTGAGAAATGCTTCCGCCTGACCGGATTATCCTAAAAGCTTACGCGAGCGTGGGTCTTTTTCATTTATTTTATTATTATAAAAGAGTTCTCTTTTTAAAATCATTGTTAACTTACATAATTCCCAACTACCCCTTTTTTAGACCTGACAACTTCCCCCCCCCCCTCCTCTGAAGTCTGCCCAAACCAGGATGGCCAGTCCTGATGGACAAATCTCCAGTGGACAATTAAATTTAAATTGACACTTAGTTTATCTTGTTTAAATTAAATTAAATAAATATTAAGAGAGATATCCTAACCCTAAGTTATTCACTATATAAAAATACTGCTAAGTTGAACTGTCATCAACACCTCCACGTCACAAAATTTACACAATTGAAGATGGATAAATTCTGATAAATTCTTGAATTACAATTCACAATCTAAATACAAATTTAAAAGCAAAAGCACAAAAAGAATTCAATATTACTAAAATACTTCGTTGACTAAGTACAAGCACTGGTACCTTCTGTAAGATATTTTTAAACATGTTAAAGTAATATTATATAGTAATGAAAAAATATGAAATAAAGTATTAGATAAAAACATGATATTCATGATAATAATAATAGAATACATATAGAAACTGAGTACATAAAATAATACACACTAAAATAATTCTACCTTAAGTATTACATTATTGTCAGGCTGCCTGTAAACACTAAATTATATTGAATTGATGAAAAGAACAAACTATTGTGCAGCTCAAAAATAATAATAATAATAATAATAATAATTAACAAATTAAAATATCACTTAAAATAATATATTATGAATAATCAACCAGCTGGATAAATTCTTACACTGAGTCGTGTTTCAGTTTGTTGTACAGTTTGCTATTGAACAGTCTTAGTGCACTGTTTTCATTTATATGTTCGAGTTAACATCATTCTTTTATTACACACAGTTTACAGTCTCTGTCATTAATATGGATTAATGGTTTCTGATGATATTTCCTTAGATGTACATCATTTTGTTATTTAAACCATCTAGAGACATAATATATGTTTTGGTCAACCTTAATTTTCATAACACTATATTATATTGTATTAAATCCAAGTACACAATCACATATGTTTCTAATTAAATCATACTGTAACATCTTAACTTTTATCCCTTAATTGAATCATTTTTTCCTGATGTTATGCACATCATCAGGTTAGATTAATTCACCATTATCTCAAAATCAAAATATTTCACAATAGAATCACTACCTATATTTGTTATCTCAATATCAAATCACATAAAACACAATTGTAATAATTTCTCACATTATTCTAAAACAAATATCACATCTTAAGTATCATAATAATTCACAATGAGTCTTTAACTCATTATGTAGTATTCTAAAAACAACATTTTAAGTACAACATAATACAAAATGTATAAAAGTGTAACATTTGAATTCAACAAGTGTGTGTTTGTTTGTGTTTGGTTTGTGTAACATGAAGAAAAAGGTTTAAAGTCAAAACAGAGGAGTACAAGGTACATTAGACTCTCAAGTACACATGTCAAGACTGAATCCTCAAAAGCAAGTCATCTGAGTGTGGAAGTGAAAAAAATTCAAAATAAAAAAGTTATGGGATATAAGAGGGGCAATTGTGATATTAATCCATACCTTTCCCTAAGAAGAGCAAAGATATAGATCAAAACACATCATATGAGGTGGGATTTCATGTCGGGCTTTCATGAAAACCCCCCAAAAAGAGGTTCAGTTTAATCAAAAATCATCTGTTCTGACTTTACTCACAGTCAAGTGTAATCCAAATCAGCGCACAAAAATGTGTAGAGCTCTCCCTTTCCTTCGACTGCTGGCAAAGAAATTTTGAATTTTGAACGGGATGGCTCAGGGCTAATTTTGACAAAATTGGTTCCGAAAAACACAATATAAAACCAAAATGAATTACACAAAAATATCATCACTCTTAATATCAACTCTTCAGAATAAATCACAATCTAGTTTCAAATATTTCACAATCATCACAAAATTTATCAATTCACTTATTTTTCATCAAAAAACATAAACAATTTCCAAATAACACTTTAAAATTTTTCTTTTGTTTTGACACAATTTCATATAATTTAATATTCTTGTCCCCCCCCCCAAATGAAAAACAAAAAAAAATTTCACATACATTTGACAACTTATTATTATTATTATTGTTTTTTTTTTTTTTTACTATAGCTTTACCTCAGTTGAAAATCAGTTTGTGGATAAAAATGTTTCAATTTGGTACTAGGTACAATATCAGTTAATTTTCCAGTATATTGATTTGGTTTGTCAATTTCAAAACTTACATTAGATAATTTATTTATGATTTTGAATGAGCCTATGTATTGGTTTTTGTAATTCGTTCCAATTTGGATAAGAGAATTGATATAATACTAAGTCTCCAACTTTAAAATCTGATTCAATAAAATATTTGTCATAATTTTGTTTATTGATCCTATGGTGCTGAATAGTTCTCTGTATTGAAATTTGTCTTGCCTGTTACATCGGTGGATAATTCAAATTAACTTCATTAGGTAGGGGTGATGGATAAGGTAAATTTCCAAACATGAGGTACGACGGTGGAAACCCTGTCACTGCATGTGGTAAATTATTATATTAATTTACAACTTGCTCTAATAATTTTGTCCAAGAAATTTTCTTTGATGACATGTTAACTTTACATCTTAATTTGGCTACTATTGTTTGATTAACTCTCTAATTTTTTTCCATTACATTGTGGCCTGTGAGCTGAAGTTATTAATTGCTTAATGTTATGATGTTTTAAGAATTTCTTGAATTTGGAAGAAGTGAATGCAGCATTCCTATCACTTAATAATTGTTTAGGGGTTTGAACATTAAAAATTTGTTTTAAACAATTTGTGTATGTTTCTGAGGGGACACTTTTTGAAGGAAATGCCTTCATATATCTGGTGGCGTGGTCCAAAACTATATGCAGGTACCTTTTCTGTGAATTGTGATAATTTATCCCTTCGACAGTATCTATAGACAAAAGTTCAACTGGTTCTTGTGCAATTAGTACAGCTTCCAAAAGTCCAAACTTTTTCTGGGTAGATTTTTTACTGATTTGACAGGTTTCACAGCATTTAACAAAATTTAAAATGTCAATTATAATATCTTGCCAATAATAAATGGGTGAAATTAATTTTAACATTTTTTAACACCTGGGTGACCAAATTGTCCATGAGCTGTTTCAATTAATTCTTTTCATAGTGAAGGGGGCACAACAATTTTAACTAAATTCTTTTTCTTAATGGTTAGCACTTCATTATATTTCTTAAATTTTGGATTGTTGACATTATCTATGTTTTGAAATTTAACAATTTCTTCTTTAGTTAAAAAGTGACATTGGGGTGCCATAACATGACAAATGGGATTTCTGGATAACTTGTCAGCTTCAACATTTAATTTTCCTTTTATGTATGTTATGGAATAATCAAATTCTGATAATTTTAAACTCCAACAAAAAAGACGCCCTGTTAAATGCTTTACATTTTTTAGCCATTGCAAAGCAGCATGATCAGTATGTATTGTGAATTTTGTTCCATGTAAATAACAATAAAATTTATCTAATGCATCAATTATAGCCAGACATTCCATCTCAGAGATGGTGTAATTTTCTTCATGTTTTAGAAGTTGTCTTGAATGATAAGCTATGGGATATAATGTTCCATCAGGATATTCCTGTTTAAGTACAACACCATTGGACTCTTGACTTACAGCACAAAAAACATGACAATTTGGATTGTGTAATTTTAAAATAAGTTTAGAAATTAAGCAATTTTTTAACTTTTGATATGCATCTTGACACTCTTGTGTCCAAACCCAATCAACATCTTTTTTGAGTAATTTATTTAATGACACTCTAATTTTGGCATAATTACAAATAAATTTTTGATATACATTTACAGAACCAAAGAATCATTGCAACTCTTTTACATTTTTAGGTGGAGCCAATTTTTTAATAGTTTCGATGTTTATGTTGCTAGGTGAATAATGCCCATGAGAGATTTCATAACCTAAAAATTTTATATTTTGTAGTGCAAACTGACATTTTGATTTCTTAAGTTTTATATTTTCTAGTTGACAAATTTTGAAAATGATTTCTAAATGTTGTAAATGTTCTTCTAGTGAATTTGAGAAAATTATGATATCATCAAAATAATTTAATGCAAAATTTATCTGGTGTTTTTGTAAAATTTGCCGGATTACTTGTTGAAACACTGCTGGTGAATTTTTCCATCCAAAAGGGAGTCGAAGCCACTCATATAAGCCAAAATTGGTGGTGAAAGCTAATTTTTCTGCATCGTTTTCATGAATTTTTATGTGCCAATATCCTGAAGTCAAATCTAATGTCGAGAAATATTTTGCATGTGATAAATTATCTAAAAGAAAATCAATTAATGGAACTGGAGTGGAGTCTTTTTTGTTGACCTCATTAAGTTTCCTGTAATTAATACATAATCTTGTTTTTTTACCTTCATCTTTCTTATAAACTAATGTAACTGGGGCAGTATATGGACTATGAGATGGGTGAATAAAACCTGCTTTGAGTAGTTCTTCGATTTGTGACTGAATTTCTTTTAACTCTTGGGGTGAATTTCGATATGGTCTTAAACTTATAGGTAATTCTGAAGTTAAGTGTATTTTTTGTGGCTCGAGCTGAATGCAGCCAACATCATATTTATCTTTTGAAAATATATTTTGAAACTGGGTTAAAAGTTCTTCTAAATTTTTTCCATCGCTCATGAAATGTTTTGGTACGTCCTCCTCAACATTCATGGCTGGGTCAAAAAGAGTACTCAGAGAAGCAACGGGGCTTTCTGACCTCTCCTCAATTTTAGAATTATTATTGACATTATTCTCACAGGTTGGTTGATAGTGACATTTATACAAATTACAACTTTGATCATATTCAGTAGCATGAAAACTGTTAAACTGACTTACAGAATTTGAAATATTTTTCTTACTATATGCAAGGTTTTTCCCATATTGATACACAGACATGGTTTTTAAACAAATTTCAAGATCAAACAGTGGCATATCACTTAGTCCCAAGATCATATAAGTCATTATCAATAACATAAAATATAACATTTTTACATATGATGCCTAATTTTAATTGGATCATAATTGTTTGATTAGGTTGAAAATTACCCATTGTTTGACTTACAGTTATTGTGTGATTTCTTAAAACTTTAAAGCTAGTACAGTTTTGAAACAAATTTTTAGGACAGATATTAATTGTGGATCCAGTGTCCACCAACACAGGAAAAACAAGATTTTTTACCTTTGCAGAAATGATTAGTTCACATACTGGCGTTGTATATTGTAAATATCAAATACATTTCTCCCCCTTCTCCGCTGATCGCCAAAATGCGAATGGCGCGGCACGAATGACTCTCGTTCATGAACCTCACGGCGGACGTGTGGAATCCTCGGGAAATTAGGCTCTTCTCGTCGCCTGTCCGCGTCCCTCTGAAAATAACGTCGAAAAGGCCTCCGTCGCCGTCAAAAGTACGGTTATTTCTCCTTTCTTGAAAATTCGGCTCCCGTCTCAGACTGTGATCAGGCGCTGATGATAAAAACTGTCTAACGGGGACAAACCAAGTCTTCAGGATCGTCAAATTTGTGCATGATTAAATGTTTTTGTACAAAAGGTGGCAAGGATAAGTTGAGGTGATAAATTAAGCCCTGTTTTGTAATGTTTAAGGTCATTGCCAAATCAACCTTTTTTAAAAAAAAATTACTTAAAATCTTGATGTATTTTATACGTAAGTTGATGAAAACATGCAATTGATTCTTGTTGTGTGATATCAAAAAGTTTTAGTAGAGTCTTCTTCGTGTCTTCATATGTGTGACTGCATAGATCATTCGGGAAAAAAATAGTTCAACAGTTCGTCAGAAAGATATTCTGGAAGGTGAATTTTTTTCCACTCCTCGTCTTATTTGTTTTGTACGCAAAAGTTTCCAAACGCTTTAAAAAAATTTGACAATGAACTAAACTTTGATGGGTCATAAATTGGGAATTTTAAATATCCAGATGGAGATGCTGCAGTCTCACGCATAGAATCATCGTTGTCCATTTTCGTTCACTTAATATAAATGAAAACTAAATCCAAATTGGTTTCTAATCCTGCTCGGCTTGTGTAAAAATCGTGGTGCAGAGTTAAGGCGAATGGAACACAGTCTTCTTGATAATAACAAGTTTTATTAACTCATCGTTCTTACGGAAAGCAACAAGCGTCATTTTCAATGTTCGTTGCGAAGCTATGCGTGAAAGTGTTGACCGCTCAATGTCCACGCGCCAAATTCCAACTTATCTGTTTGCAAGCTCATCAAATCGCTGAGAAATGCGTCCGCCTGACCGGATTATCCTGAAAGCTTACGCGAGCGTGGGTCTTTTTCCTTTATTTTATTATTATAAAAGAGTTCTTTTTTTTAAATCATTGTTAACTTACATAATTCCCAACTACCCCTTTTTTAGACCTGACATATATATATATATATATATATATATATATATATATATATATATATGTGTGTGTGTGTGTGTGTGTGTGTGTGGGAAAAAGCAACGACCATCGTTAACAACACAACATTTATTACGATTAACAGGACAAATACAAATACTTAGACATAAAATAATTAAAGAATATGGGGACCGAGCGAGCGATACGTCTTATCGGCTCGACAGCGGAGGGATCGTCTGCCGTCAGGCGGAAGGGTACATCTGAAGTGGGGCTCTTGAGTTACATTCCACGAGTGAAGTGGTTTCATGGCGGGACATTCCTACACTCGGCCATCATGACCGGACAGGCGACCTCGCCTGGAGTAACATACTTATATAATTAAATGAAAAGTATAATATAACATGAGTATGAAAGAGTTAAATTTTTACACAATACTTACAATACAATACTTACTAAATGGAACAAACCAGAAATAATAATACAATACCGCACACATGACAGCAAGTAACTAAACATAAAAAGAATATTAGTTATGAAAAAGTAAACAATTATAAAGAGAATAAGAAATGGAAAGTTCTCAAATGTTGTTGGACCATGGCTTCATGTATTCTGCACATGTTGATGTTTTTGATGGTCCATCGAAGAATGCACACTTTTCTACATCATATGTGTTGTTTTGTTTCACTTTTGTTATTTTATATGGTCCAAGAAATTGCTGTTTAAGTTTAAGACCAGGACCACATTGGGTTCGTTTGATTGCCACAAGATCATGTAATTGAAATTTTTGGGCTTGTTTTCTTCGCAGGTTGTACGTACGGCGATTTTCATCTTGGACTTTGCAGATTTGCTGTTTTGCGTCTTTGCGGAGATCATCGCGTTGATGGAAAAATGCAGATTTGATCTCCTCATCGATTAATGCAACTATGTCGATGTCATGTTCTGATTTCATTTTAGTTCCAAAGAGAAGTTCGAAAGGAGTACAGTTGATGCTACGCTGAAAAGTGGAATTAATGATTTGTTGCACAGCAGGAACATGACAATACCATTTTTCGGGGTTGGTTATGGACAGTTTAGAAAGAACAGCAATTATGATAGAGTTCAAACGTTCAACCTGGCCGTTCGATCTCGGAAGGCCAGCTGTAATAAGAACATGCTTAATTTTTTGTAAGTCACAATAATTTGTAAATGCAGTGGACGTGAATGCAGGGCCTCGATCGGAGATAATCCGAGAAGGATTTCCGAAGACGGATCTTTGACTTTCCAGTCGGTTTATCACTTCTGCTGCGTCTGTTGACTTAGTCGGATAAAGCCACACAAATTTAGTAAATGAGTCTATGACTGCTAAAATATGTTTATAGTTCTTTGATGTGCTTTTAAGTGGGCCTAAATGATCAATATGGTATGTGTGGAGAGGTGTATCATCTTTATAAATGGGGTGCAGCATTCCCTCTTGTTTTCCACGTTTTCTATTATTTAGGATACATGTAACACAATTATGGATACACCGTTCAATTTTTTCTTTTAAATTTGGGATAAAATATTCTTTGTTTAAAAGTTCTTGGGTGCGAACTACAGCGAAGTGTCCTCGTTCATGAGCTGCTTTAATAATGTTTGCCTGCATATCCTCGGGTACCACAAGTAAGTCAATTCCGTTGATGTTTTTGTAAAGTAGATTGTTCTTGACTATAAAGTTATTATAAGATGGCGTTTTTAGGAGAATTGTTTTTATCGTCGAAATGTGATCATCAGTTTCTTGTGCTTTGCGAAACTGGAGAAGAACACTGTCTTGGATTGTCATGCAACACGGACTTCTGCTAAGGGCATCCACGTGAGCCATCTTTGAGCCGGTACGGTGCTCAATTTCATAATCGAAATCTTGAAGGTATAGAACCCATCTAGCAATACGTGAGTTGAGTTCTTTTTTATTTACAGTTTTCACAAAAGCATTGCAATCTGTGATAATTTTAAAATGTGAACCAAGGACATAAATACGGAACTTTTTTAACGCTTCAACAATTGCAAGAACCTCTAGTTCGTAACTGGTATATTTTCGTTCGTTGTCAGATGTTTTTTTCGACATGTAGTAAACAGGATGAAATCTGTTATCTTTCATGGATTTCTGCAGTAGGACTGCCCCCAAACCATCAATTGATGCATCTGTATGAATTTCTATGGGACTGTTTTGATTAAAAATACTTAAAACGGGTTGTTGAGAAAGTAGATGCTTTAATTTGTGAAATGCGGCTTTCTGATCAGCCTGAAATTGAAATGGGGTGTCCTTACGAAGCAAATCACTAAGGGGTTTCGCTATGTTGGAATATGAGGGGATGAATTTTCTGAAATATCCCGTGAGACCAAGAAAGCGTTGGACTTCTTTTGTATTTTTAGGTACGGGGTAGTTAATTACAGATTTTGTTTTCGAAGGAGAAGGAAAAAGTTTACCACCTTCAATTAAATGTCCAAGAAATTCTATCTTTGTATGAAGAAATTGACATTTACGAAAATTAATTTCTAGACCGTATTCATTAGCAACTTTGAGCACAATATTGAGCCGATGAAGGGCCTCGTCTTCATCCTTGGCTGGAATTACAATATCATCCATGTAGGGCAAAACATAACCTTTCACAATTAAATCACGAAAAACATAGTTTATAAAGCGTTGGAAGACTGATGGGCAATTGGAAAGACCAAATGGCATTTTAAGGAATTGGAATTGTCCGTTGTGAGTTACAAAAGCTGTGTATGGTTTACTTTCTTCAGCTACTGGCACATGAAAAAATCCGTTACGAAGATCAAGAGTAGTAAAAATTTGGGCGTCCTGAAGTTTATCTAGTATGTCCTCAATAAGGGGTAGAGGATAATGATCCTTAATTAGAACTCTATTAAGTTTTCTGTAATCGATGCAGACGCGGGGAGTACCGTCTTTTTTACGCACAACTAGAACTTGACTAGCATACTGAGATGAACAAGGTTCAATAATTTTGTGTTTTAACCATTCATTTATTTGTGTCTCAACGATTTCTCGTTCAACGAAGGGAAGACGTCTAGGTGGGTGAAAAATGGGTTTGTCATCTGTTACAGTGATATTAAGCTTTATATCCGTCGTTTTTGTTTTATTTGGAACATAAGAGCGCAACAAAGTATCTACTGCAGCACGTGTTTTTTTCGAAACAGTTGGACTAATATCGAAATCCGGAACATCGTCATGTATTGAAAAAATGAAAGAATCGGAAGGAGATTCAAGACATTGCTCATGGGGTTTTGAAAAAAATATACCGTCTGGTGTAATGGTTAAATTCGCATTCTTAATTACGTCGCATCCTACAATAAGAGAAAATTTCATAGAATGATTTGGAACTACTCTAATTTGAACCGGAAAATTTTGGTTATCAATGTTAATAATGGTTTGAAAATAGCCAATAATAGGAATTTTAGAAAATCCGAAACCAGTTAATACTCCAGAAATATTTAAAAGTGGAGGAGAACCAAGTTGAATCCATGTGTTTTGATTCATTAGTGTGACTTCACTTCCTGTATCAATTAATCCTGAAACTGAACTGTTAAGAATAATGACCTCTTTGCACATGTTGCCGTGAGAGGATTGTATATGTAAAGTATTTACATCATCAGGTAAAGTCGAACTTCCTTGTTTAGTACTACGACGGCAATCTGTAGATTTGTGTCCAAAAAGACCACATGCCAGGCATTTGGGGCCAAGAGAACGACTAGGGCACGACCGAGAGAGATGTCCTACCTCGTTGCAATTAAAACAACTTTGTTTATCTTTAAATGGAATAGCGTCATTAATTTTTGAGTCTCTTCGTTGGTTGGGTAATTTTCGTCCATTACCGCGTCTATTGCTTTCATAGGTATTTTTAAAATTCGATGGATATGAATTGCTTAAATTTCTATCACTAACTACCGATTCATAAGTTTGGAGTTTTTCTTTGAATTCCGAATACGATTTTGAACCGTAGAGAAAAATTTTATCGGATGGAGTACCTATTATTCCCTGTATTGTGTACTGAATAACAGAAGCTTCGTCAATGACACCGTCACCACGATTCGCAATTTCGCGCATTGCAATGAAATACTGCATAAAACTTTCACTTGAGCGCATTTTCCTATTTTCGAGTTGTTTATGAATGGCAATTGATGGGATTTTATCCGAAAACTCATGAAGTAACACTGTTTTAAATGCGTCGTACGAATTAAGATTCCGTTGTGAAAATAAAAAAGTTTTAGCTGTTCCTATTAAAAGTCGTTTAGCAAAAATCAATTTTTGCTGATCAGTAAGAGTCGGGAATAATTGAAAATTATCCTCAATGTCATGGAAAAAAGCACGGATTGAATAAGTATCATCGGCTGAAAATTTTCTACAAGTACTTGATAGATCCCTCAAAACAAACCAAAACTGATGAGTCATCTCTGCAACCTGGGAGTTCGCAGTCAAAACACTAGACCTACTAGGGTCGGAATTTGTTATTTTCGCTTCAGCGGGAGTCACGTGATTCGCATCTGTCACAGTAGGGGAAGGGTGTGAACTTTGACCTGTATCCTGCGCCTCGTCTGAAGAATTGAAAGAGGCGTCATCGTCTGATAAGAAACTAACATCAAGGGAACTACGAAATTCCACCAGATTTGTGAGGGCATGGAAAATCTTTTCACATAAAAATTCTTTCTTAGGGGAAGCTTCCAAATGCAATAGGTTAGCCACAGAAATAAAGTCAGATAAAGAAAAATCTTTTAGTAAAAAATCTTTATGTTTCTCCAGATCAAAATTTTCAGGAAACGCGGCAAAATTTCGCATTTTCTTTCGCGATGAGTGATCAAACTCAGAGTTTCCGAGAACGGCATTAAACAATTTCATTACGCGTGTTGTGCCATATTTAAGAGAATTCGCGATCAGCGGAATATCATCTAATTTTAAAGCCATATTTGTTTAAAAAGAATTAAATAGAAGAATGAGTATAATATAGTAGATGTAATAATAGGAGCCAAACTGTATAAACACGACTTAAAATTATAAAATTACGAAATTATGAAAATGGGGAAAATGGGCCTACCTATCTTTGGGACAGTCCACGTACAAAAGTAATCCAGAAAGAAATTCACTTTTCACAAGATCAACACAAAAATCTTTAAATTTCAAGAATCGTCACGTATTCTCAAAATATCGTCAATCGAATGCAACGTCCGTCTTGAAGAATAACGTTTCTCCGTCCGTCTTGAAGAATAACGTTATCCGTCCGTCTGAAGAATAACGTCAAAACATCTATTCGTCTGTAAGCGTCTCAGAAAGCGTCTTTGATAGCTGGTGTCTAGGGTGGATTAACGCACGAAAAGGCAAGGCCGAGCCCCCAAAATGTGGGAAAAAGCAACGACCATCGTTAACAACACAACATTTATTACGATTAACAGGACAAATACAAATACTTAGACATAAAATAATTAAAGAATATGGGGACCGAGCGAGCGATACGTCTTATCGGCTCGACAGCGGAGGGATCGTCTGCCGTCAGGCGGAAGGGTACATCTGAAGTGGGGCTCTTGAGTTACATTCCACGAGTGAAGTGGTTTCATGGCGGGACATTCCTACATATATATATATATATATATATATATATATATATATATATATATATATATGTGTGTGTGTGTGTGTGTGTGTGTGTGTGTGTGTGTGTGTGTATGTATGTAATGTATCAAAATTATTTAACTTGAATATTTCCTTAAAAACCTCCTCTCGCACATTCTAATTCCTTAAAATATTTTTTTCAGCCTCTAAATGTCTTAATCAAAGGAGCGTCCTCGACTTAAAATTCTTTCCATACATTTTCTAAAGCTTTCTGTCCTATAGATGTAAATTTTCTGTCTATTCAACACGTTTTCTAGCTGTTACCGGCAAATGGCTCAGGATTTTTCTGATTTTAACGCTTAAATTCCCTGAGTAAGTTTCTTGTCCCTTGGGAAAATTCTTTCTGTCTTCTCTCTTGGGTGCACCTCTGCTCGAGCAGAGTGATTTTTGCGTCTTTCTCTTGTCTGTCGTTCACTAGTAAAGATGTCTGCTTTAGAAGCTCTAAAGTAAAGTTTTAATTAGACTTGTGCCATTCTTCTTCAATGTGGCCCGACTGCATCGTTATTACTGTTAGCTGATTAGGTTTCTCCTTTCCCAGTAGCCTGGGCAAGTAAAAACAATAGGGTCTACATAATTATTAGAATCGGCAGGTATTATTTTAATGGATTACATATATATATCTTTTTTTTTTGACGTCATATCTTATTTAAGGGGAGTCATTACTATTAAGCAACCTTAAAAGCTTGAATTTTTGTTGTATTTCGACTTTACACAACTTTTATTATTACTATTTAAATTGAATAAAATTTTCAGCATTAGTTATTTAATTATGTATCTATACTTAATATATTCTCTGTTAAGTAAAGATTTTTTTATAGAATGAAATGTGAGTGCTTGTTCCTAAATTTTCAAAATTTGGCTGACACACTGCGCGCAGGCTTACAATGACACATGACGTTTTCGTTAATATTTTTTGCATTTTTGTAAACTCATATTATTAGACATGAATCTCTACCTATTTCATTTTTAAAAGCTTTCTAAATTTTTTCTCCAACAGAATGAATTTTTCAAAAATTTAAAATAGCGTACAAAAATTTCAACAAAAAAAAAATCTCCAAATACCAAATAAAATTAAAAATTATGAAAAAGTAGGTAGAGTTTAACTGTACTGCTATAATGTACTTACCTTGAAAATTTTAAAATAATATATACAATAGTTTTTTATTTACAGTGCGCCCAAGTACAAAAATCATTATTTTGAGTGAAACTCATTTAAAATTAGAATTTTATATATTTAAAAAAAATACTTCAAAATACTTTAAAATTGTTCAGTTGCATACATTATCCCATCTTAGTCTAATGTTTTTAATTATGCAGCAGTTTTGGCTTTTTATTGCTCTTCGAGCTTCTAATGTACTCGTCTCCGTAGCAGAAATATGCAGTTGATCATTGTTATATGCAAAGAGTTTTACATTATTACCTATCTTGTAACCAAGTTCACTCATAACTCTTAACCTGATCCTCATTTAAAATAGAAACAGGTTTATTAAGATCTATCTATCTGGACTATAGTTAAGCCACACCTAGATGTTTGGGGCATAATTTTCATATCAAAGTGTTCAAAGTATCAATAGGATTGGTATGTATCCTTTTAAATATTATTTTAATAAGGATGACATGCTGAGATCTTTAAAATTATCTTTTATATCATTCATTACAGGAGGAGGTATACAATTTTAAAGCTTGTAAGATTTCAAAAGTCCCATTGTACTAACTCTCTAAATTCCCCACGAATATACCTGTAATCCTAAAGGACAAAACGGGTGAGAATGTTTTATGTCTGTAGAATGCTTGGGTTTGTAGAATGCTTGTTGCTTGGGATAAAACATAGCCAATACAACTTGCTTCATATCTCTGTGAGAGAATTAGAGTTTCTTTATAGCATATTCTTAGTATACTGTCAGCTTATTGATAATATCATCTGTAAGTCAACAACATAAAATTTCACCTTACTCAGCTTCCAACTTGAGCAATGTATACACGTAAGTAGTACTTGAAAAAGATAGAAATTAACAGAATAACTCCTGCTGCTGAAAATAAAATAACAATCATAGAGTTTGCAAATGCCATGAGGTTTTCAAAAAAAAGGGAAAAAATAAAAGTTAGGGCAGAAAAAAAAAGTGATAATACAGTTATAATACAGAGTACGTAGTTATGTCAAAGGTAAACAAACAGCAGCTGATAGATTTACGTGTCCAAAAAGGTCTATGTTTACATCATATTTTAAACAATTTTATGTGTTCTAAATGGAATTTTTAAACCCGGTTTGTTTTAAATAATTCAGAAATGTTGAACTTTTCTAAAAATAAAAATCGATTTTTTGAAACATTAAAGGTGATTACTCCCTTTAATTATGATATTTAAAGTATTTAACTCAATTTTTTTAAATGTTAGGACACAATAGAGATGAAATACATTCATTTTCTAAACATCTACAAATATATGTATAGCGACACCTCTCCTTCTATTAAAGAAATGACTTGACACTAACGACTAGAAGCAAATAATTTTTCTCTCCGAGACATAAATGAATGTATCATTTTTTTCTATTTTCTTCGAGGTTTTATCCGGATTAGTGAAGGCGCTGTACAGGAAATCTGAAGCGTTTTATCACCTTTTCGCAAGCATCGAAAGTAGATGTAATCCATTAAAAATCATCAAAACACCTACTACTTGTTAGAGGATTACCTTAAAGTGAAAGAAAGTCGCAATGGACCTTTATACATTACTTTTTTCGATTAAAAACATATTTGAGCTGCTGGTTTATTTTCTTTTTACGAAAGTAAAAGAAGTGTCCTGGAATTTATTTTTAGTGATCATTTTCATTTCCGAATCTCTCATATAAGTTTTTTTCCATTGAGATAAAACTGACAAGTCTCTTGAAATATTATGTGCATAAACAATCTTATTAATGCAGAACCCATATATGACTTCACAGAGTTATGTTTAGCATTTAACTAATAAGTCTATATTCAGATACTTTTATTCTACAGTTAAATTAAAAAATGCACTAAACTTCTGATATATCGAATATATTTAATTTTAGCACATATCTAAGTTCCAAATTTACTCCAAAGTAATAGAAATTTTTTTGTACTACCTTGAAGATCACAGTGGTTATTTCGTGCCTTTCAATGTAGTAATAAAAATAGAATGAAAGAATAATTAAAAAGGATTCTTAGCATAAGTCTTTTATTTGTATTTGGGAAGATATAGGAATGATCATTGTTTCTTCAGATCATAGTTCCTTGAAAATATTTGGATCACATACTTCCATCTTTCAAACAGATCTTCACCCAGTCTTGACCTCGCAATTTCCTCTCCACAACTTTACCCATTTTAGGACTTCGAAGTTGATCTTCACAATAGGGATCACTTTCCATCATCCTTTCTGAAAATACTTTTACCGTTCCGATTAAAAGGATATCACGTTATGTACTTGACACTGCTGATTGGAATGCCTTTAGTACTCTGGTCAGCAACACGAAGGATATGGTAGACGATCATTCCATTGACGAAGCTGCTCAGATTGTCATAAGCACAATTATTTCACCCGCTGACTCCTCTATTCCGAAGTCTTCCAGTCAATTCCGATGCCAAACTAAACTATGCTGGTACCAGGAGTACGAGATCGCTTATAAAACATGAGAGACTAGCTTGAAACAAATTGAAAAGGTACCACAAATTTTTTCATCGAATATTAAAAAGGTACAGTTATTTTAGTAGAACTTTTAATACGCAGCCAGAAGAACTAGTGAGCTTCTTATGTATCCAGAATATTTAACGGAATCTTTTTGAAGATGAAGGCTAAAGTCACACGATGCTCTTTCGTCTATTCTACTGACGAAATCTATATATAATGAATATGATAATTACACCATATTTACCACCACTGACATTTCTGCTTCTTCCCCGTACTTTAATAATCACAAAGCGACAGTAGAAAAGTCTTAACTACGTTTCCAAACAAAGAGTTTTTCTTATAAAATTGATTTTAATATACTTGAACTTTAAAGAACTGCATAAGATTAAAAGAACTAATGGTGGTCAAGACAATATCCCCGAAGCCATGATTTAATATATCTCTACTTCGTCACTCTCACTCCTCAGGGGGGTTTACCTACTTTAGGTAAACACGGGTGTCGCAATCTCGAGGTACCTCCAGCGACATTTAATCCCTTTTTCAGTTTTCTCTTCTCTTGTCTACTACTTTATCCTTTCATTTTTCTCCCTCTTTGTGGTTACCTCTATGAGGTGAGGGCTTTTCTCGTGATGCTATGTTCTGTTCTAAACGTAGCCTCTCTCGAATTAACTGCCCAAGTGTTTGCCGTGCGTGGGGACTCGTCTCCCCGGAAATGAAGATCCTGGCAATTGAGGGTATTTCCTTTTACGAAAATCATCTGAATGGCATTTCTTTTTGCTGGGAGATCAGAACATATTACTTAAGTTTTGGCTTCATGCAAACTGGAGGTACACATTGGTCCGTATGTATCAATCGGCTGTCGGATTTCGGTTTGGACTAAGTGATCGGTGTAATTTCTGAGCTGTTGCGTTAAGGTTGGTAGCAGCTTCAAGGACTACCTGTGATTGTATAGATCCCAGCTAGCACTGGTGCAGGTTCCGGTATCCCCATGTTGGAGTCCATGGTGGGTAGTGACGGTGGGGTCCGAACTTTCTTTCTCTATTATAGCTTCCTTCCCCCCTCATTACTCTCGTGGAGAGCAATAAAATATCAACGTCGTAAATTATAGCACACGTTTCTTTATTGTGAAAAAATTAACAGAAGACAGTTTCAGGCATATATCACATTTTGTCATACACAAAACTATAAAATCTTCTATTGGTGACGCAGAATCTGTTAAAAAACTTAACTCTGGAGATCTTTTAATAAAAGTTTCTAACGCATCTTAGGCCCAAACTCTCTTACCTTGTTCTACTTTAGGTTCATTCTCAGTGATTGTATTACCACACAATAGTTTGAATTATTCCAAAGGTGTAATATCGGAATCCAATCTATTCACCTCGTCTGAGAATGAAATTCTAGAAAATCTTAGAGACCAAGAAGTAACCCAGCTAATAAGCATCCTGATTTGTCGTGGTACGTAACTCAAAAAACTAAATTACCTCCGTTGTTTAGTGCGCCCTTATATTCCAACCCCCTTACGCTGCTTCCAGTGCCAACGGTTTGGTCATTCAAAGTTATCATGTCGTTGGGCCGTTACCTGCGCCCGTTGCGCAGAACTTGTCCACGATTCTCAGAACTGTCAAAAGGCTCCGTTGTGTGTTAATTGCACAGGGGCTCATCCATCTTTCTCCCGCTTTTGCCCTTTCTGGCAGATGGAGAAAGAAATCCAAACTTTGAAAATAAAAAAACGGCATACTTTATACTGAAGCCCGTAAATTGGTACTCTCTCGTACACCTAAACCTGGTACTTCTTATTCAGCAGCTTTTAATCCCAAGACCGTAAAATCTATAGCCGTTCGAGCATAAATTTCTCAGTCCTCTATCCTTGTTACATTCATATTGTCAATTCCTTAAAGATAGAAGTCCACGGATTCTGTGACGCATCTTTAAAGGCATATTCTGCCGTAATTTATCTTCTAGTCATTTGTAATTCATCTCGTATATTCTTAATGGCAGCTAAATGTTCCACCTTTGGAAGCTGTAACCTTACCCATATTGGAACTTTGTGGTGCAGTTCTTCTTGCGAAATTAGTTGATACATTCAAAAGAGCTGTAAATTTTCCTATTCATCACACTTATTTATGGTGTGATTCAACAACTGCACTATGCTGGATTAAGAATCCACCAGCTAAAGGAAATCAGTTCGTTCTGCATCGTGTATGTAAAATCCATTCTATCACCTCAAAAGATTCATGGCATCACATTCCAGGGAAGTCAAATCCTGTTGATTTCGTTAGTAGGGGCCTTTATCCTAAACAACTTATGGAACAATTAGAATGGTTCAACAGGTCAAAATGGCTCACTGACTTTGATCCTGTTTCTTACAAGTAGATACTCCAAATCAAGAAATATCTGATATATCTGCTGATGTCCATTGTAATTCATCTATAATAGATAGTACATATATTTTCACCCAACTCAATCCTTTGCTAGATTTATTTGAAAAATTTTCATCATATATGTGGTTAATTCGAACTGTGGCATGGATATTTAGATTCTACAATAACTCAAAATCAGATCCTAAAACTAAAGGACCTTTGAAAGCCTATATATTAGACACAGCTACTAAAGCAGTAGTGAAAATATTACAAAATTATGCATTCCATTCTGAAATCGCCCAACTTAACTCAAATCAATCCCTTCCAAAATCCAGTAAACTTGTAGCGTTAAATCCTTTTCTTGATAAGGAAGGAATCCTGCGTGTTGGAGGACGTCCACGCCACCAGCAAGAATTGAATTTTGATCAAAAACATCCCATTTTACTTCCTAAACATAATCATTTTACCATTCTTGTTATTAGACATTATCATCAATTAAATCTTCATGCAGGCGAAGAATTGGTCTTATCACTAATAAGACAAAAATTCTGGATTCCAGATGGAAAATCAACAGTCCGAAAAGAACTCCGTAAATGTCTGGAATGTTTTAAATTATCTGCAAAACCCATTTCCCAAATGATGGGTGATCCACCATGTGCACGAGTCAATCCTTGCCGTGCCTTTGAAAGGGTTTGAATAGACTTTGCTGGTCCAATTTCAACTAAATGTCAACATGCTCGAAAATCAAGTACTTTTAAATCTAATATCTGTCTTTTCATTTGTATGTGTACCAAAGCAGTGCACCTTGAAGTAGTCTCTTCATTATCATCAGCTGCATTTTTGGCAGCATTCCGTCGATTTGTTGCTCGTCGCGGATACCCATCTCACGTTTTCAGTGACAATAGAAGCAACTTCGTTGGAGCCTCAGCTTATTTGAAATCTTTATTTAGAATTCCTCATGATTCCTTAATCTAAGATTATTCATCCCAACGAAATATATGTTGGCTATTCATTCCTCCATATGCCCCAAATTTTGGAGGCATTTGGGAGGCCTCTATCAAGTTTACAAAACGCCATTTAATTAAAACGTATAAATCAGCATTGCTCAATTTTGAAGAGCTTACCACTATTCTTTGCCAAATTGAAGCCATCTTAAATTCTCGTCCATTATATCCTTTATCAGCAGACTCAAGAGACTTTAGTGTATTAACCCCTGGGTATTTCCTTATTAGTTGTTCTTTGCTAGAACTTCCTGAACATAATGCTAATCGTATGTTCTTAAGTCTTAATTCTAGGTGGTTCCTCTTACTGCAGCTGAAATTCCACTTCTGGAGACAGTGGAGTACATCATATCTCAATACATTACAATCAAGGTCCAAATGGAGGAAAGAAAATCATCTTATGGCAGTAGGAAGACTAGTCCTACTCAAAGACCCAATCACCCCTGCTACCGTATGGAAACTCAGTCGCATAACTGCTGTCCATCCACGAGCTGATGGTATCTGCAGAGTCGTCACCTTCCAGACTGCCAGTGGAGTTACCATCCGACCAGTGTCTCAAGTTGCTGTTCTACCTCTTCAGGATGAAGATGCTAATTCTGCGCCCCCCGGGGTATGTTAGATTAATTTAGCCACCAAAAGCTAGATGGCGCTATTGAGCGAGGGAGTAAAAACCAAACTATATGTATAACGGAAAAAGCCGTTAGGATTCGGCGTTGGATTTTAAATGTAATTCTATTCATATTCCTATATTCTGTTCTTATTCTTTTATGAAACATGTGTTTAAAACCTAACCATAATTCTTTATTCATTGCTTTTTTTATTCTCCATTTATCGTGACGTGTTGTAATTAAAAGAAAGTGTGTTCAACAGCCATTTTCTGTTCTCATCGCTAATTCAATTTCTACAGATTCTTCATGCAAGTCCCCAGAATTAACAAAAGGCAAGCAGTTATTTCATTTGATTGTTAATTACTGTTAAACATTTACCATTATTTTTTAACTTCAAGATAATTCTTAAAACCCAAAGTTCAAGATTTGATTTGTGATTATTCAAATTCGAAATTCATAACTATTCAATCCAGCCAGTAATTTATAAAATTACCTATAGGTGAAAAGCAAACACAATACTTTGACTAATTTTAATGCATTGAAAATCACCGTAGCTAAGCACGGTCTCCCATGGCAGTTCTTGAGGAAATTTAATTTCTTCTTTGTTTCTTCTTTGCATTTTAGTTCCTTATATTGTAAAGTACCAGTAATAGAACTTTAATTTTTCTACCATGTAAATTAAAATTTTTATTAAATGAACTCCTATGAACTCACTTAGTAGAGCTTACTCATGAATCCATCCATTAAACATACTATCCCTGCATTTTAAACTGTGATCACGTTTATTTCAAGGTTTTATTTTTCATTGTTAATAACGCACCTTATCATGTATTGGATAATTTCTTGCTGTATGACAAATCTTAACTCATGAAGAAGATGATTTTCATTAAAAAGGTATAATATTGATTATCATAAAAATAAACAGTAAGCTAATGGTAGATAAACTAACGCTATTAGTGACATAGCATCTATGTGATTAATGTGATTACATTTAAACTTCTATCTAGTTTTTCTGGAACATCAAAATATTAAAATATTTCAACGAGTTTTGCGATCAATGCAAAGATTTTTGGTACCTTCTCAAACAGCAAATGTATAACCATCATAAACCGCATAAGTAAAGTAAATTCGTTAAAGTGAGTGTACGCAGAGGAACATGCAGGCATTGACTAGTGGTAGTTATATTTTGCAATATTTAGCCTAAGTTTTGGGAAATATATTAAAAATACTTCTAAAAAAGTCTTAATATCCATTTTCATTGTAACTTTTTCTAGAAAACTTTGTTTTAATGCTTAATAAATTTGCACCCTGCACTCATCCCTCTCTACAATCAACAATTCTAATCGTCAATAAACCGAAAATAGTTTACCTTTAATTCGGGTTCCCCTTCCTGGGTAGAAAAATTCTCCAGACAGATGATATTGATTTTGTTTTTCTTTTTTGTTTTCTTTTTTAGACAGTCCTTAAAGATATATCTTCTTCTCTTTCAAGAAGTCTAATGTTCTTTGAAGCAAACGATGCTCGTTTAATCTTGAAAATAAAATTATACTTCATGAACTGTGTGGGAGTGCTCATTGCTCATTAATATATTTTCGCCCCATTTATTCAACTTAAAAATACATTCATGCATTCTTTTTGTCAGCTTCATATTTGTTCGAATACATATGCAATATTATTAGATATGAAAGATGAAATTAAAATAGAACAAATAAAAGGAAAAACAACTAAACATTAATTTCTTACCTAAAGATTCTCAACTTAACTAACTATAGCATATATATTTTATAACTATATATATTTTAAAATAAATATTTGTGCAATCATTTTATATGACCGGCAAATTAGATTATTATAAACATCGAAAATGTGAAGTATAACTGAGTTACGACCAGTAACTCAAAGCAAATATACAAAACATATAAAAGATAACGACTACTCTCTATATTAATAAATTTTAAAATATATTAGCTTACATATACGTAATATCATTAAAATGTACAGATAAAATTTCACAAAGTTCAACCATCAGATCTAGAAATTAAGAAATTCAGGGTTAAAACTCAAATATATGATAATTTCAAGGGTCATTTTGTATGGTGAGAAATGATGTTGTTGTTTCTAATGCCACTTGGTCAAACCAAACACGATTGAGCCAGACTCTATTCGTATTAAGGCAAAGAGGTGCGTCTTTTTTTAACTAACACCGCTAGGATGAAAGTACGACTTATTCTCAAGTGCGTCCACGTAATTTGGAAGCAAGGACCAAGCAGAAAACCCTGCCACCTCCAGAGGTATTGATTGAAAACTTTAAGGACATTGTGACCACAAACATATTTTACGTACCCAAGTTACCTTTAACGAACACATTTTATCTTAGATCGGCTCGGGCTCCAAAAACGTAACCCTCCAGTTACGACAGCGTTGGAGTTGCCAACTGACCTACAGCGGCTCGGTGGGAAATTATTTCCCCAGATACGTTAAAACATCTATGAACACTTAAGCATTCAATAAAAATAGATCGAACTAGATAAAGACAGTCTTTTGGTAGATTCTAGAAATAATTTACTTAACCTTATTTTCGTCAAAACATAAATTATATTACCAGTGATACGTAAAAAAACATTTACTTTACATGTAGGACTATTTCATTTAGGGATGCTGATAAATTACAAAATCTATATATGTTTATTTCTAATAAAGTTTTAAGCTTTATATGATATATTAAATATTATTTGCCACGATAAATATCTAGAAGATAATTTTGAAGAACAGACATATTACAAGTTCTTAAAAAATATTGAAAATATATGTAAAATTCGTGATATTCGAATAGTTTATCATGTTATTTCAACTTTATATACCTTTTTAAAGGCAGACATTGATCCTATAAACACATAGATATTTATTTCTCAAAACACATTTAAAAATGAGTAATCATAAAACATGAAATGAATAGTACACCTTTTTTTCTAAATTTACTCAATATATATTCCTTATATTGGGTATTTCAACAAAAGAAAAGATTAAGATTTCAAAAAAGGTATTAATTAAATTTGTAATAAGAAAATAATATTAAATTAATCTCTACAAAAACTTTGCTTAGTTGCACGAGTTTGTAACGAAATAAGGTGAAAAAGTAATTGGTGAATAAGGCAAAATTATTGATTCGAGTAATAATCTAAACTAAAAGTGATTATTAAGAGGTAAAACAAGCGGAAAACGAAGAGAATTTTTAAAAGTTAATTAAAATTTCTTTCTTAGTGAAAGATTATTTTTAAAGACAGAAAGCTGAACTATAGTAAATACTTAAATAATATTTTATATTTTTAAAGACGTTTATTTATTTTTTCTAGACGTTTCTTTATTTTCCAATAATACTACATATTGTATTACCAATACATATTTATTTTTTTTACGAATGACACGTGAAATATTTCCCATTTTTTACTTTTAACAGTCTATGTAATATTTGATAGCATTCACAAGTTCTTCAAATATCTGATTTTAAAAAAGGGTAAGATATAGTTATTAATAAAAGCAAAAGAAATAGTTAAAGTTAAAATAAGCATAAATAACTATTGCCCAGAACAGAATAATTTTTAATTAGAATTGTTTTTACAATTAAATCAATTTTATTTCATTTTATTAATCGTATCTTCTTTAGTTTAAGGGAATTATAGTTTTGTAAACTTCACAACTTTAATTTTCCTGAATATAAGAAAAAGTGTTTAAAAAATAAAGCTTATCTCTATTTTGAAACACATGCTGAAAAAGCATTTTAAAAATTATTTAAAATCACTGTATTTTTTCAAAAATACTTAATTATTTCTATAAAAAGAAACGTTCCAGATAAATTTTTTTAAAAATTTTTCCTAAAGGAGCTGTTAATACAGGCGCTCTATACCTTTATGCCAATACAAGACTGCGAAGTTGTTATCCATTTAGCACCATTCGAGGAATACTTGTAGTTTAAGTTATGCTAGGAACAGTTTTCAAAAATGTTTTTTATAACACAAAAAATCTTGTAATACTACTTAATATCTGACACCTAAAACAATGGATCTAATCTGCAGAAACTATTGAAATTCTCGCCTACAGAAATAGCTTAAAATACAACATAGAAATGATTTTATTATATTTATTGTTGGAAAATTATTTGCACTCATTCAGTTAACAATTGTTTTCCTTGTTGTAAATATCTTTTAGACTTGAAAAAAAATAAAGGTTTTACTTTCCTAATATGATCTTAATGTTAACGTAACTGTTTTTGCATCCTCAATTACTGTAATTTAATGTTTTTAAATAGACTAATACTTCTCAAATATAATTTAACGTAATTTTGTTCTTACGTTTGGGAAGTAATATTATTTCACTCAGTAGTAACTTAGATGCTATTTATTATTAATATGACTACACGATACAGTGATGAATACTAAAACGGATAAAAAAATATATTCTGAAATAAAAAAACTCATTAACAGATGAAAATTATGATTATTGTGTACATTTAATTACAACTGTTAAGGTTTCTTCATTCGGATTAATAATGTTTCATCAAGAAAAATGTTTGCTTGGTAAATTTTGTTTATCATAAAGACAAAATTTATTGTTATTCTTAAACAGTCAAGCGCAATTTCATTTTTCTATTCTGTTAACGATTACATTTTAAAATCATAATTTTTTAAC
Organism: Pardosa pseudoannulata; assembly: GCA_032207245.1. Lineage (NCBI taxonomy): Eukaryota > Metazoa > Arthropoda > Arachnida > Araneae > Lycosidae > Pardosa > Pardosa pseudoannulata. Next base: position 3,108,008 of record CM063503.1, on the reverse strand, counting down.
GATTTCTGTGTTAAGGTTTTCGCTTTTTAAAAGATGAAATAGAAAATTTACAGTTCATGAATTTTATAGCTTTTTTAGAATACACGGTGATTGTCCTGAACACCCATTATAAATATATAATCAAATTTGGAAATTTTGATAGTAAAATACACGATAATAACAACTTTCTAAATCTCAATTGCACCTCTCCCAGAAAAAACTTAAATTGTTTTATTAGGAATAAATTATTTGTTTAATATAATAGTTCTCGCTTTATTTTCAATTTATGGTCTTCAAACTGATTATTTTCACAAAATTCTTAACAACTTTATTATGCAGGAGAAAAGTTTGAAATACTTTGCAATTAATATTTTTTACTATTTAAATGTACGAGCAATTTTTGTTTTTTATCAGCTTAAGAAACATCAGATATTTCTGACATTGAAACATTTTATGCTTATTGATCGTATATTTTGATACAATCATTATTTACACTTTGGATATATGCCACAGAAACTCTTTAACGAGTATTATTTATACTTTGTTACATGTATATTCTTTAAGATACTTCTTTGTAATATCACTCAATAGGTTAAAAATCTTGAATCATAATGAGCAATTATGTCACAGAAAGCAGATTATAGTGTTCTCAATTTTATGAGTATCCGCTTCAGAAAATATTAATATAGAATTAATTTAGCAGTTCCAATAGATTAAAAATGATAGTAAGTATAACTACAGTTATCAAATAAAATATTTTATATAATTATTTGTATGCTGACCTGACTGTGGGGACATTATACTCCAAATATGTTCCAAATATCCAAAATGGTTTTAACACTTAAACTTTTGTTTCTACTCTTTTTCCACACTCTTGAAAAATTTTAAAACTCTATACGGTGTATTTGAATACTTATTTACGGGGATGTATCATTTGCAAGTGTTAATCATTTGCATGTGTGCCACTTTAAGTTTTTTTTAACAAATGAAAACTTAAAAAGGCTATTTGTGTCTTCCCAAATTCGAGGGATTACAAGTTTTAAGGCATTTTAGAATTCATGATACAAGCGTTAAAACTTTTTATAGAGGTTTATATAATATATATAATAATAATATGCATAGAATTAGAAAGTAGTTGCTTAACTCATATATATTGTAGAAACTTTCAAATTTGTTTTACAATAATTGTGACTTTAAAAATTATAAAGTTTATTTGTAAATATATCTAAAATTCTTTGTATATCCTTCTGTAGAACACATTTATAAATTAAACATTATTAAATCAAAAGTATTATTTGAAAAAAGACAAAATTTTTAAACTGTAAAATTATAATTAAATAAACAGTTAAACATATTTCAATTTTCTAAATGTGTTTTTAATTGTTTTCAGAAAGGCAAGACAATACAATGTTAACTGTTAAATTGCTGACTGAAACACTATTTTAAATTGATATGATTTGGTTGGGGGCCCCTCCCTCTGCCATCCATTATCTTTTCCCTTTTCTAAAACTACTAGAATTTGAAACAACATTTAATGCTTTCTATCTCTTCTTTTTAGTATTTTACGATAATTTACTCTTTCCACGTCCCCCCTTTTGAGACAACTTTTTCTGTCTTTTCCTTTTTTTACTCTTTAATTTACCTCCAAGGGGCTAATTTTATTTTGATAAACACAGGCTTTTCGACCTCGGAAATGGACCCTGTTGGGATTTGGTTGGTAGTGAGATGTTGCGTGCAGTGAAAAAAGTGGTTTCTGTCCCCTTCTGAGCCGTTATGGTATCAATTCCTATTTCCCACAATCCAACTCCGATATTTCTGCTTCCTGCATCACTGTTCGGCCTCTCTCGTGAGGGACATCACTTGGTTTTGGGAACGGACCCTGTTTGGGTTACGTCAGTGGAGAGACGTTGAGTGGTATGGAACGTTTCCTCAAGTAGTCTCAGAGGGTACGCTCTTAGCTATGTGTTTCTTATGACAGTTATCGCTAGGACTCGTGAAATCCTCCTTGATTTTTGTTGGCGACTGTGCACCTAAAGCACGTAACATCACCGCATTTATCATTTAGCAACGAAAAATCCGGAGGTTCCTTATTGCACGTCAGATGAGTGTAAAACGACGGGGTATGATCGAACTGGAAGTTTTCCGCGGGTTTCTTCTTTTTTTTTCCAATAGGGTGATAATATACATGATAAAACACGTTTTGGGTCAAACGTTTCCTCCTATGTGTCTACTTTGGAGAGTAAAAAAATATATGGTGTTATGCAAGATTTTTTATAATAAAACTGAATAATGGTAGCTTTAATAATTTGCCCACTTTCTCATACATAAGTCTTTTCAGTCAGTATGTAGATAATGAAAGTAGTACTTAAAATAAATATTTCTAATAAATGTTTTCATTCTGTTATATTAGGTTTATTTTCCTTGCACAAACTTCAGGAATTCTTTATCAAATAGTAAAAATTTTAAATACTTAATACTACCTATAAGTAATCTTGTTAAAGTGTTTTAATTTCAAAAGCTCAGCGAAGTACTGTCATAAATTTTTGAGAATATAGATATCAGAAACTTATCTTTATGAAAGCAGGAATCTGCACATCTTAAAACCTTTTTATTGTGTTTCTTTCTACTCTTTAAAGCAAAAAAAAAAAAAAAAAAAAAAAAAAAATCAAACAAAAATGCAATTAAAAACCAATATATACCAGATATAAACAAAAATATACACACTCCAATCATGTAATTCATCTGTATAAAATCATCTGTATCTGACATAAAAATTAGAATTATGGAATCTTTGTAATAGGATCAGTGGTAGTTGTAAATATTTTCAGAAGCTTATATGAACAATTTATGAATGAAAATAATCTTATCATTTAAAAGATAAATCAATCATACCTTAATTTAGGCTGTTATATTATTAAATATAATCTGTAAACAAATGTTTTAAAACTAAATTTTACCTTTCAATTACAAACATTTTAGATTTATAAAAAATAGTTTAGCATACTACTGCTTTAATTAAATTTGATCTATTTCCAGAGTATACCAAAAACTAAAATTTTGCATTTAATAAAAGTAGAATAAAAAATTAGTCCTTGTAACTATTTCTTTTGGAAATTATATGTGTTTTGCAAGAATATTTAGAATGAAGTAAGTTAGTGTGAAGCATGATTAAAACACAAATAAAACCTTTAGAAAATAATTTTTAAAAACTTTATTGATAAAAACAGTAAATAATCAGGTTTTGTTCACATCATTTGTGCTATTAGAACTATGATTCAGACGTCACCCTCATGATCTTTCGCATATATAAGTCACTATTTTATTGCTGCTTCAATGTCGTGTTCAGTGCCGTTGGTATTTACCATGGTTTTGGACAGATGCTGAAATAAATATAAAATTCTTTAAAATGAGACAAAAATAAACTTCAAATGAAAGTTTGGGAAATAACACATTTTTAAAATAGCCAGAGCAATTTTGTGCTTTATATGCATTATTACCAAAATAATGTTCAATCATAAAAAAATTATTTTAAAATTATGGTATTCTAATTACCAAAAATTGCCTTTTTTATGCATTCATAATTATTACTTTATTCTAAATAGTATACAGGAAAGTGTGTATTTGAAGTGATTTATTAAAAAGTTTCAAGCGTTTAAAACACATAAATGACACCTTAAATAGCCCATAAAATATAAACAAACTGGTAAGCAAAGATATGCAAAATTTTTAATTTACATTATACATTAGTTTTTGATCAATATTTTTTACTTCTGGAATTTAATAATCGTAGCAGTGATGATTTATTTATGCTGCTGGTCAGTGTACCACATTAAGTTACCACTAGTCTGTGATATTTTCACCAGATTAGAATTTATTTTGGTTACATTAAATTCTGCTTCCAGTTACACAAACACTAACAATTAAAAAAGAAAAAAATTCTAAAAGTGTTAGTGCTCCTAAATTAGAGACGTTTTTTCAACATTTACTACTGAAGAAAACATCAGAAGAAATAGCTCATACGTTTTTATAAACAGTGATATTTGTCATAACTATAACAAAATACAAACTGTGATGTGTGATTTACAATCATTAGAGGATTTATCTAAATCAGCATCTAAATTTTCCACTAACATCGTAATTATTTCTTAAACTTAGAAGTGGGAAACAATGATATAAATACTTGATATCAAACTAATAACATTTTTGAAGTGTTTAAAAGCTAGTTTTACTCCTCCAGTTCCTTTCAAAATTATATCTTAAGCTTAAATTTGTTATGATGGTCTGTAGAATATACTTCGTTACACTGTTATATGTCTTCATTCAAGAAAAGGCAAACTAGAAATCTGCCATAATGAAAGTGTTAGAGGACACTGCTGAACTAATTTATATTACATTGCAATGAATTAGAAGTTATACTTATACAAAAGAAAAAAATTAAAACGTCAAAGGTCTCATTTCATATGAAATCGCCCAATGACTATTGCCTTCCTTTTCCAGAATTTTACAAAATGTTGTTGAGAAAAAGTACACCATAAAAAAGGCCAAAATATTTAAAGAATTTTTTTATCAAAACTAAAATTGCGGACTCATTTCAGAATCTGACTCAATTTTACAAAATGTCATTGATAGACAAGAGGTTTATAAGTTTGTAACTGCAATAAAAATTTCAATCACAATCTTTGAAATCACAAGTTTCACCACCTTCAATTGTTTATTTATTTATTTTGCTCAGTATAAATATCATATGTGTTAACATACCAAATTTGAAAATCTTACAATTTAACATACTAAACGTACAAGCTAAAAATCTACTCTGAAAATATACTCCCTATATATATATATATATATATATATATATATATATATATATATATATATATATGTGTGTGTGTGTGTGTGTATGTATGTATGTATGTATGTATATACAAATAATACTTTTACCAATTGGTTTTCACTTACAAAAGTATTTCTGATATTACAGAGTCAGTTATCAACTTTACCTCGTTTTTCTAGCAGATTATTTATCTTATATCATTTACTAGTTAGAATATAAAGAACACAGTTTATTTCAGCTAGTCCTTTCCCGCCACAAACTTAGATTTAGAAATAACGGATTACAAGTATGTTGTATCAACAGACGTGTGTCTAAAAAATAGTAGTAAAGTGATTGATTTGATAAACATACCAAATCTGAATACAGTATTTGGAATTATTCAAGCTATGAAGGTATTTTAAATAATTAACCAAGAAATATTAGTTTTATCTATTATAGAAATAACTACCGGACAACCAATATATTTGTTCCAGTGATGACGGTGCCACTTAATAAAAAATATTCAAAAACTATATAAATTTATGCCATTATAAATATGATCATTTACTAACTGCAAAACGGATTAATTTTGCCAATAATCATAACAATAATACATGCTATGGAGTTGCCACAATTAACCACAATTTCGCCACAAGAACAAGTCTTCAATATGTATATGACAATCGCATATTAAGTGCCAAATATCTGTTTACTTTTTCAAAAAAGACATTTCTTGAATATATTCATTTTACATTACAAATGAAGGAATATTTAAAATCACTAATATATTAAAACTATTTGAAAGTGCTTCTGCAATTCCTGGAACAAGAATTAATCATTTATAACTTATGGATTAAAACAGATTGCTAATAAAGCACATTTCAATAAAAGCATTAAAAATTGTTTTGATTACAAATTTGTAACGGTTAGCATGTGTTACTGCATTTTAATGATTTTGGTTCAAAGTTTAGACCCATTTTTAAAATAACATCAGAATGTCAAGAAATTTTTTTTCTCGGAAAGGGGGTCATATTAAATGAAATCAACTTGAATGAAATTAGTTTCAAAATAAATAAATTATGGATGAAAATAACTGAAATTGAAGTCGGGGAGCATAAAATGGATTAAAATCTGACAATTAACAAGATTAGAATATTCTTATTAATGAATATAATAAAATTAATTAAAACATGGTTTGGATTAAGTTTTAAGAAACAACGAAAACCGATAAATTTATAAATGTACAAACAAAATAAGAAAGCACTCTTTCAAGAATTGTAAATACTTTTTTCACAAAGAAATTTTAAAATATTAAAGAAACATGAAAAACGTAAGATTATTTAGTTTCTTTTGATTTTTATAATTATGATAATGCTAGATACTTTTTTACTCCCTGAAGACATTAGAATTGTGAGTTCTTAATGATATGAATAAGTGAAATATACACAAATCTATCATGATATAGTAGTAAAATAACCCTAATAAACCATTCACTTAATTGTACCTGTAGGCTTACATTAGTATTATTATCAGGAATTTTGAATGCAATTTTTATTTTACTACTGATAGAATACGATTTGTTATCATATTTTGTCTTACCAGGAAAGATAAATCTAGTTTTTATTAGCGTTTAAGCACTTGTGGAATAAGAATCATTAAGATCGGAAATACATGGTGCTCGTTCCACACCCTGATCATAATTAACTTTTAAAAATTTCGCTATTCTTGCTGGTCTTGAAATATCCTCTATATGCCTATGAAGTCTATCTTTAGTAATTCTATTAGCATTTATTATGAAAATCATTTTACGCTTTAGAATGGAAAAAATTGAGAGTATTAACAATAAAATGAATCATATATATATATATATATATATATATATATATATATATATATATATATATATATATATATATATATATATATATAAGGTAATAAAAATACTTTCTTTAATTCTTAAATAAATTAATTCTTTATGTACCTTTCCATTTTCAAACTTGAAGCCTACAGAATATATTTTTTGAATTACAAATGTAAATAAAAAAATATAGAGTATATAAATACAATATAGAGAAAAAAACTAAAGTTATTCCTAAAGTAACAGAGTTATACAAAACAGTTAAATAAAAATAATTAATACTTAAATAGAAACATTTTTGATGAATTAAACTCGAGAAAAACATAGTTTTGGATAAGAGAAACATTTGATTTAATTTTATAATTTATTTTTGTTTTATAAAAGTTCAATTACTGTACACAACTCTTTTCTTATTTTGTTTTGACTTGGCGATAAAAGCTTAAGTTACAGTTACAATTATTCCTTGATAAGAAATTACATAGCTATCAACTGATAAGATATCAACTGAATTTTACAAATCGCATAAACCTTTTTGCGACTAATCAGAACTTGCCAACATCCTAATATTTCATACGATAAGAAAGAAAATAATCGAAAGGCGAAGTCAAATCGACGCAATATCGACGTTCAATTATCAATTTTATTTCCAACCAAAATCTGTGAAAATTTTGGAGAAGTGTAAAAGTTTTTAGTAGTTAAGCAATAATCTTTGTTTAAAAAAGGCTTTATCAAACTCGGAACAGATTTCGTTGTTAAAGCCTAATTCTCAAACTCACTATCAAATAAAATTTCCTTTACTGCGCAAATTATCGATTTTCAAATATAAATAGATTCGCACAACATGAAGAATGTAATACCAATTCTGGATCGTTTTTGGTGTACATATTATATCCACTATAACCTTCTACAAAATGATATTAAGGATTCACCAACTAAAATGATGCCTTCTGGAACATAAACAGTTGAAAATTTTTCATGTCTGTGCGGAATAGATATTTTTTTTCTAAATTTTGAGCAATTTTAACGTTTAGCTGTTTTTCCCAGGAAAGTGTAAGAATTTTATAATGAATTTAAATCATCTTTTACGCATTATTCTGGGAAAAATAGAATACAATTATAGCATTTTAGTCGGAAACCAACTTTTTAGGGGTTTATGATTTACACCTTGTAATATAATTAGAAAAAACAAGAAAAAGATCCGTAGTCCCTTCTCACTTCCATGTGTCCACTGCAGTGCTCTAAAATATTGAGAAAGAACAATTTTATTTAAAGTTTTCTGACCTTGTTCATTAATTTCAGACATTATCTCATTTAAAATCCTATTAATAAAAAATATTCAAATATTCCAAAGGGTCCTCGGTGTTTCAAATATCTATTTTCAGTACTGGGTTTCTTGTAAAAGTAAATCTTGCTATTTCGAGTTTTAAATCTAAGGAACACCAGTCTTTAGCCAAATCTAATTTGTTATCACCATTCCTATCACTGACGTCACTTTCTATTTCACTATCAAATTAACTCTCAGTTTTTTAAAAATATCTCCAATGGAACATATTTTTTTTTTCGAAAATACAATGAAAAATCTATTTACAAATTCTCAACCAACCAACATGCAAATGAGAACAAAGCTTCAAGCAGGAAATAGAAATATAACGTCTGGGTTGAACTGTTTTTCAGAATTTTCTTTTTGAGTTAAGATAGACAGAAATCCAATAAATTCTATATATCCAACAAACGCTACTTTCTAGTATCTAGAGTTATACATAATTGTGTCATTTGAATCGAAATTATATGGTTATTTGAGCCTCGCACATAAATCTACTTTCTCGACAGATACATCAACTGAAATCGTGACGAACTGCTATATGTATTATATAGATTCCCTTTACAGTACTTCTTTTATTTGTTACGATGAGAACAGTTTGAATTCTTCCACAATTACTTCACTTCTGACGTAACTCTCTTTAGTTCTTAACTGCTTAAGGCGCACGTTCTACCTATGAACTTTTTTTCACCCCCTCTAATGTGCAATTTTGGGTTAAGTTTGATTTCACTAGATGAAATGTACTCATTCAGTTAAAAGAATTTTATTTGTTAAGATTTTATTATTATCTTATTTTTTCTTACTGCATGTTTTCTTTGAATTGTAGATATTGATAAAATGAAATACACAATAGATTTAGAGACATTACCTGAAGATATTTTTGATTTTGATGAATGCCATATTAACTTTTGATGCCTCCTGTAAATGAATACTCCGAAGAAAATTGAATTATAAGTAAGTTGAATATCTTTGACTCATTTCATTATATTCAAGCATGGACAATTGATACATTGATATAAACTATTAGTTCAACATTAACTACTTAGTGTAAATATTTATTGATAACTTATTTAGAGTTATTATAAAATGGATGAGATATTTAAACTTAAAAATAATAGTTATTACACTTATTGCTATAACAGAGTACGCAAATAACCTAGAGAGCAAATTTGACAAATGATATTAATTCGTTGTAAGAACATTGTATTTAGATGGGGTCTACAAAGTGTTAAAAGTTTTATAAAACTAATGTTCAGAAGATTGTTGAAAATGAATTTCATTCATAAGTAGAATCAGCGTTTAAATATTCTCAAAATCATGTTGTGGAATTTCAAAACTTCGGCTCAGTCACAAAGGTTACGTTACGAAACCAGAAGTTCTCAGTCAAATTCCACCGAACAGAATATTATTGTACAAACATCTAAGATTATGTTACATAAAAATGATTCATCAAATATTTTTACTTCTGAAAAGATAAGTTCTTTAGATGAATTTCCTTCTTAAAACGAAAGGTCGTTAGACAGTTCGAGTTTTAAATCCAGAATTAATGATTCCCCGAAATAGTTTAAGATACTAAAATTAGCCACTGATAAGTATTACGGAGATCCTGATTGTACCTGATTGAAATTGGGCAAAATGTAATAAAACTCAATAAATTAGAGTATCGCTTTGACAAAAACAGATACATTTTCTTCTTCGAAATCATTATTAGCAGTTGCAGCGTTGCATACTACGCTTCCTGGTCATGTGCGTTGCGTGGTCAGATAGGTGGATACTACAAGACTGGCATTTAACTCGACAAGAAAAGGAGGCAGATTGTATGCGGCCACAGGAAACAGAGTTTCGGGGGTGACTGTTTCCAAATGACTTGTGAGAGACATAATGAGAGAGGGTTATTTTCAAGATGTGCAATTTTCGTTCCGCTCACTTCTGCTAATAGGAGTCCATTTAGAATGGTAAAAGAGTATAGAGATTAGAGTGAATGGCGCGAACGAAAGTTGGAGTGAATGGGGCGACCGTTCTCTTCACTGATAAGTCTCAGTTCAGCCTAACCCCTTATGCTCGCCGTACGTTTTTATGGAGAGAACTAGGAACCCGCTACTTGCCATCCATTGTCCGCGAGACAGACTATTATGGCGCTGGAGGTTTAAAGGTCTTAGAAGCATTATGTTGGATGGCCTCACATCTCTCCATGTCTTTGAAAGAGGCACTGTGAGGTATGCGGATGAGGTCTTGGAGCTCTATATTCGCCTTTTCAGATGTGCAGTTGACCCGGAGATCAATAATGCGAAACCACATAGCGCTCTTCAGGTCGAAGATTTAAAGAAAATGAGGGTATTCGCCGGCTGGATTGGCCAAGCAGATTTGCAGCTCTGAATCCTACAGAACATGCGTGGAATGCTATGGGGAGGGCAATTGCAACTACCAATCACCCTCCGTACACCAGCCATAGCCTGAAAACAGCGTTGTTAAATGAGTGGGATAAGTTACCACAGGGATTCAAAGACTGCCTTATTTCAAGCAGGAAATTATGCTGCGAGGCCTGAATATCTGTAAGAGGGGACTACATCCCTATTAACACAATTTTTTTGTTCTGTCTGCACTCGCAGTTCCATACCTTCAGATTATAAAGAGTGTTACACACGATCATACTTGTGCATTATAAATGTTGAATGGTTATTTGTATTGTATTGCATCAATGTACATACATATAGAATTTCATTAAAATCGGTTCAGTAGATCTTAAGATAAATGACAAAATCTTAAATTTCCCTTTATTTTGAACATGAGTGTATACTTGGCAGAAATAACTCTGACATTGAGTTAAAAGATTAATTTAGAAAATTTAAACACACACACACACACACACACATATATATATATATATACATATATATGATTATATATATATATATATATATATATATATATATATATATATATATATATATATGATTAAAAGAGTTCACAAAGCATATTAACCCTTTGCACTCTACCTTATTTTGCGCTCTAGCCCCTTTGATGCAAATATTGCGACAACCGAGTACTAAGGTTAAAATATTTTACTGTGTTATTCTTATATTTTATATTTTTCTAACATAGAAAGGTCTGATTGACAAATGTTTATATTTATTTAGCGTGTCATTAAGTTACAAAATATGCCTTTTTTAAGGATATGGAGTCAGTTTAGAAAATCACTCATGAATTTAAAAAAAAGTATCTTCGAATATCTTTTTTCCATTTAATATCTACCGAACAAAATCTCTTGAAATATATTATACCTGTAAACATTATTTATGGGAGATATATATTTGTGAGAGACATAACGTTAGTCAGCAATATACTTGGATATAAATCACAACAAATATATGATTAATAACAATATTGTAATTAAATATAATATTTATTAAAAGTGATCTCCGTGATCTCCTACACTTTTAATACTTTGATTAAAATCTTGCAAGAGTAATAAAAGTTTGTTTAAAAATTAAAGTTCATTATATACATAAAAATATTCAAATGTATTGTGTACAATATTTGATGAAATGGGATTTGAATAAATGGAAGATTTCCATTTTTTCACCATAAATAAGTACAAATATATGATTGGTAAATACATAAGGGTTTTATTAGATTATTAGAAAATATGTCTTTCGGGATGAACTGGGGTCAGTTTAGAGAGTTAGGAGTCTTGAAAAGAAAGTACCTGTGAATAAATTTCTCCATTTCACATATATTGAGTAAAATGTTTCGAAATATTTGAGCATTAAAAAATTCAATTTTCTCTCCAAACCTAACTTTATTGCAAACCGATAAAAAAAATTTAATATTCTAGTGGAAGTGTTTTCGAAGTTATCTATTCATTCTTTTTGTGAGCGCTGTTTGAAACAGTGGAGCATTATTCGAAGGCTGTCTGGCCATTTTTCGAACAATACCCTGTTCTTTTAGAATAAAGCTGTAGCGGAGTGGGCAACTGACAATGACGGTTTTCTTTCATACTTACGCACGTAGGCGCTTTCATATTGGAATAAGCTGTAGCGGAGTGGGCAACTGACAATGACGGTTTTCTTTCATACTTACGCACGTAGGCGCTTTCATATTGGAATATCAGCTCGGACGGAAAAATGGCTTTTTTTTTCTTTCTTTTAAAATTGTCCTTCGAAGGTTTTGCCAAGAGCGGTTAAAGAGACGTGTTTAGAATATTATTTTGATCGAGGTTTAAAAATTTTAGGAAAACCTTTCTCTTTATTTTATTTTCGGTGTATTATAAACTTATTTGAGAGTGCATCTGTTAGAAATAGGTGAAAACTCTAGTCTACATAGCAGTCCAAAAACTTTTATTGCAAAAGGAAATAATTTCTGTTTTCAATTCTTTTGTTGAATTGTAAAGTTGTTTTTTTCCTTTTTTTGGCCACATATTAGAAGTGAAATGATAACTTTCATTCTGCAAATAAGTATTTATTCTAAGGCAATGGAAGGTTTATTTGTTAAAAAGAAGAGGAGAAAACAATGACATTGAATGGTATGGGCCAACAATCTTACCATACCAAACCCAAACTAATTTTTGTTTCAATTTAAAAACGCATTTTTTAAATTTTTTTTTATTTTATTTCATTTATTTATTTTTATTTTTTGAGAAGGTTTTGTCGAGAGTGATGAAAGAGCATATTTAGAATATCATTCTTATAGTGGCTTTTAAATTCAGGGAAAAACTTCTCTCTTTATTTTGTTTTTGGTATATTATAAACTTATTTCGGTTGTGCATTTTTCAAAAATGGGTCAAAATTCTTGTCTACAGAGCACTTCTGAAAGCTTTTATATTACAAGAAAAAATTTCTTGTTTTGAATACTTTTCTTGAATTTTAAGGTATTTCAGCAAGCGTTAGAATCAAAACGGTTACGTTTCATTCGAAAATAACAATTTTTTCTAAGGAGGTGAAGGATTATTTGTTTTACAGGACAAAGATATGACACAGAATGTTTTTTGCATCAACTCATTTACATTTCTTATCAAACATTAAATTTTTTGGGGCAACATAAAATGCTACTGGTGTTTTTATTTTGTATATTATTTATATTATCACCTACTAATGATACCATAAACTAACGAGTATTTATCTTTTTTATTCTAAAATTATCAAGCTGGTGTTTATATTTAGAGGAAATTTCAAATAAATAAAAATGAATACGAGGTAAAAATATACTATCGGGAAAAGGAGTAACAAAATAATATCTCATCCAAAAACAATTTAGGTACTTTATGAATACAATGTATGTGAGCCAATAATTGCATAGGAGAAAGAAGTAATAGAAAGTAAGTTATAAATATTTACTTTTATGCTATTCTAATTAGAACTGGGTTCTTTATAAGTAATGGATTATTCATCTATTGTATCTAAATGTTTATATTTGTATTTAATGAAGTTAAATTTAATTAATTAAGAGTTATTACATACAAATAGAAGTATTACTTTACATTTTCAAAAACTATGACAGTAACCTTCATATAAGGTGGATAATATAAAAACTGCCGTGAAATTTAATCTTTTAAATATTCCTTTTTTAAGGTGTTTCACCTTCAATCAAATAAAGTATTCTGCATTACTTATTAATATTAAAGTTCGAGTTCTTTTATTAATAAAAGTGATAATTATATACCATGTACTTAGTGAAATATTTCACATAACCTTGGAAAATATATATATTATTCTAATATAATGAAATAAAAAAATATTATTTTTAAAAAATATTACGCAGTCTAAAAAGGATCTTTAAGTGTATTTTGAAGGGATAAAAAGATGGCTGAAGATATGAAAATAGAAAGCTAATTTAAATTCGGCATTCTCAATAGAAAACGTAAAATGAAAATCGTTCTAAAATACCAAATACAAATCAACTGCAGCAAAGCCAGATGTAAAAGGGTTCCAGAATATATCCTAAAAAACAATAAGAAATATATACTAGTAAAAGGTAAAAAAATATATATTTGTATTCCAGTTTAATACAGGGAATATTTTAAAAATGCAGGAATGACAGCTCAATTTGATCCACTATTTATTCTACTCGTTGATACTATAAAAATCCGAAATATATTGAATTCTTATATTTCATGTAATATTTGAATTGTAAAGTCTCAGATTAGTGCTAATTCAAATAAACTAGATTCACCATCTTCCAGCAAATTATAATTAACTCATAGTTCCCGAATATGTATTTTCGTTATTTTTTTAGTTTAGAATTATACAGATTTTCTAGCATGAAACATTACAAAACATTACAGAAAACTGATGAGTTGATTGCTCATTTCCATTACGATTTTCTCCAATTCTTCTGAATAGTTTTCAAGCCTGTATTTATTCCATTGCATCTCTCGGATATTTTAGAAATTTATCCTTTATGCCTTTTATCACTATTACTAATGTAAGATATAAAATAATGTATGTTTAATGGTCCTTATATGCAATGTTATTGAAATAAACTAACTGAATACTACGCTCTAAACTGAATTTTGGCTTTCCGAGATTTCTAACAAATTATTATCGTAGAGGAGAGTTAATGGTGCAATGTAATTTTTATACTTAGTTTTATGTAACAAAGAATATACTTACTGATAATAGTCACACATTTGAGAAATAGTTGAGACTGGGGAAAATAATTCAGAGGCATAAAAATAATCTGACATTGCAAGCTAATACTGCTGCTTTCATGTGGATCGTGGCTATTTTAGTGGGGTGCACATCAAATCATTTTAAACAAACTTTAAAATGTAGTTTTCAATAGTTCAAATGACAACATACTACCGTGAATATATATCTGTAGTACGATTATTTTAAAATGTTTCACTTTCAAGGTGTTATTCTAATCAAACACCGTCCTGACAGTGGATGTAGCGTACGTTGTTTCCTCAATTTAAGTTTATTGTGAAATCTACAGCTGAATAAATTATCAACTGAAAAAGTGAGAGCCTATAAAATTTAAATAGGAGCTTGAGTATGGAGGAAATTTAAGAATCTACCTCAATTTAGGAGCAAAAAAAAATCTTTCGTTAAATAGACTGATATACATTCCAAAAGCGTACTCTTTAATTCAATGCTTTATTTTTGCAGTACGAGACCAGTTGAAAAACGCATTAACTCTTTAAGGCACGGCGGTATTAAGTGCCGCACCTTTTTTATGCATAAATGTGCTATATTTTTTAACTACTTCAAAATATTGCTATTGTTTTAAGTAAAAATTCAATAGTGGGTTATACCAACTTACAAATGTGATAAATTAGTTCGCTCATGTTTGTAGCCGTGCCTAAAAGAGTTAAGTAGTTGACTTCATTTAAAACATGCAATTTGCTTCGAGCTGAAATCGACCTTCGGGAATGACTTGAAGTCCATAAATTGCAATGTACTAACGAAGAAATTCAGTCATAGGTTACTAAGATGGCACGAAGACCAAACAGCGTAGAAAAGAGCCCCTAAACAGGATCTTTGTATGAAACTATTTTGGAAAAAGTTTAGAAAGATCACCTAATACAATTGAAAAAACTGAAAAGAGTGATATCAATTGTTATGGCACTGGTGTCCATACACCGACTCAAGCTGTCGTGGGATAACAAAGAGCAGAGATTTCATTTAGTTATTGCCTTAAATAGAAATTATTTTGAGAAGCGTAAAACTTATTTTTATTTTCATATGAAAATCCTGGAATACGGAATTAATATATATAATAAACAGTAAATTTAGTTTCGAGACTCAGTGAAGCAACTTCTGTTATTTTCTTAAAAAGATTCTAAAAGAAAAATCTGATCTATCACCTAACGTTCTCCTAATTTAATGCACGCGCATGCAGCATAAATATGTCATCTCTAAAATAATTTCTGACCACACCGATCACACATTAAAGAGTTTATTTATTATAAAGCAAATTTTTACCGCTTATATTTAATTTTATCAACCCTGTTTTTTAGTAAAATTTTCTGATAAAATATGCAAATTGAAGTGTTTTATGTGTTGCAATATATTTAGTGTTCTTGGATCAAATGACTTGGTTCCTATGTACACATTGCTTAAAAGAGGATACGTGGACTAAATATATTTATTCGTATATTAAAAAATTGCAGATGAAAGCATAAATGTAAAAAGTTGTAAAGAAATTCTATTTTTTCTTAATAACATAACAAAGAACATTTATTTTATCTCTCGAAGTTATTCCCAATTGAAATGTTTTTCCTGTTAATTTGAAATATAGAACAAAAAAAGATTCGTGATTAAAAAAATCTTTTTACAGTTAAGAAGTTTTTTCTTATTTTGAGAAAAAAAAATGCAAATGTTCATTGTTTTAATTCATCGTTCTTCCGATTATTGACATATATCTACAATTTCAGTAGATGTCAACAGATGGCGTGACATGCGTAAATCTCTGAAAATTAAATTAATACTTAGGAGGTTGATGTATTTATTAGCAAATATAAATCATGTGTTATTTGAGCTGGACTAAATGCATTTACCCTTATTATCGTACACGTCACCCTTTAATCTATTAACGTAAATTATTTATTGGAAAACAAAAGTAATCAAATAAAAAAAATCTTTCTTAGCAATACGGGTTCTTAGATATGAAGAAAATTTCTTAAATTTCAAGAGTGAGACTCTAGAAACTAAGTGAGATATAAACTATTTATTTGTATCTAGGTTTTTTGTGACTGCAAACATTTTAAAACGTATATGTACTCTGTAAATCCTACCAAAATATTTCACCTGATACCTCAGTTTCAAGAGGTTAGGAACAAAATTTCAAGGGATTAGGAACAATGAATTACCAGTATTAACCTTATAAAAAATTATTGTTAAAATATATAATGTTGTTATATGAAACATATAAGACCCTAAAATCTATTAAAAACAAGCTTTTGATAAAAATATACAAAAATATTTGATAACAATTGAATCATCCAACAGTATTATTTATATATTTACTAGCAAATGTGCCCGTGCTTCGCTACGGGGACTTTATATATAACTTTTCAAGAAATCCGTTTTTTTTTCGATTATTAATCTGTAAATTCTTCACTGTGCATTTCAAATCATTGGCAAGTAATAAAACATAGTCGTTTCTATTATATGTAAATATAGTAATATTCAATTCTCATGATACATTAATTTGCATTACACCTGTGTTAAGCTTCATTAAGATATAATAGCATTTCCCGCTCGAAAGTACGAAAATTTTAATTCATTTACGAAAAACTTGTCCCGCCCAGTAAAATTCTATATAAGTAGTTTGTTGCAGTTTTATTAATCTACCTATAATGTATTTAGTAGGATTTCTTTTTTTCAATTTTTTATTTAATTGTTAAACATAGTTAAAAGCATACAACAGTTTATTCTTCTCTTAAATGTTCTTGTAAGATAAAGAAATATCTGGAATATATATTATATACATTTTGCAAGCCGTTTAATATAGAATAACACTTATGTACATTTATCTGACGTTGATTGGCAAATTAATGTCTCTAATATAGTAGAACGCGGATTAACCTTATGGTTGAATTTAGCAGATTGATCAAGTTGTATTTTCTTTTGTGAACATGACACACCTGAACCTCAAACTGTATGAAGTGTTCGTGGTCCAGTTGTGTAATGTTAAAAAAATAAATAAATAAATTGATAAATGTATTTTTACAGCTAATTATCATTTTAATAATATTCTACGTTTGAACAACCCAAATGCAAACATATAGGAATGAGAATTGGGAATTATTAATATACCATTGAGGCTATTGAAATATAGAAATGACTATAGAATTCCATTTTACATAATCCTTGCAGGAGTTCAATTTCTGAACCTTTGTTTCTCACCAGTCTCTCGTACCCTACCATTATATACCATATAACTCTTGTATGTCCCACCATTTGTTGGTGTCCTCGTTTTTCTACTAATTTTGTAGAAAAAAAAAGTTTCAAAAATATATATTCTCACTTCTAAACACGCTATTTGTAATATGATAAATGTGAACTTTTATAACTGACAATCCTAACCCTGGAAAAAGTTTGAAGGAAAATTACCCAAAATCATTACTATAACCGTTTTTCAAAGTATCCGGATTTTTTGCTAACATAAGCTTCACTCCAGAAATGTCTGGATAATTTGCGCTCTAGAGTATTTTCATTTGGCTAGTAAAAACAAATGTCATGATATCATTTACCTATCAGGGATTTTGCTAATGCATCTCTTAGTTTTGGCTAGAAATATGAATTTAGAAGCTCGCAATCAGAATATAGAACTTTCTAAAATGCCATGTCCGTCTAGTCAATTTTACATAGGTGCATAGGTTTTGCGTAGGTTCTTTTCTTGCTACTCAATTTCCGCCCTTCCTGAGCATCACAATTATTACTCCGTACTCCTCTACCATACAACTCTTCTATCCATTGCCCCATCTACTGATATTCTTGTGTTTCGGCTAATTTTGTAGAAAAGAAAAATATAGGTTTAAAAATGAACTTCTAAATACGCCATTCGTAATACGGTAAAATATGCAATGCAATAGTTGGCTGCAACGAATGATCATTTCCATATCACGAATTTAATATAAAAATTTATTAGATTTAGGTAGAAACACGAACTGGTGAGAACAACTCTTTCTTTTGACGCCAATGAACAATTCTGAGGTAGTCTAAATTATTATTATACAGCCTAAATTATTCTAAATTATTATTATATAGTGTACATTTTTTCATTTTTCAAATCAAGGAATATTCTCCAAAATTTATTTACACTATGATTGACCATTTGTATCAAAATAAAAGTAATAGCAAATTAAACAGATACTTTCTTGATATACTTAAATAAGTAATGAGATATATGCTTATTTGCCCACGACATTATCAGCCTAGTCTTTAAACTTTCGAATTATGTCAAAACGTTTTGGATGAAGCAAAATATGAAATTAACTCTAACCATTACTTTAGTGACTAATTTCGTGGTTTAATTACCAATTAATGTATGTTATTATAATACTTATAGGATAGACATCAGAGGTTTTTATTTGGAGGTAAATATGAAACTGTCCAAAATTTGGCGAATAAATAGCAGACCGTCTGGTTATGTATAAGAAACAAACACACAATCGAACAAACTTTATAATTTACAACGATCAATAATTAAATTCTAGATATTTATTGACATGTGAAATAGACTCACTGCAATTTAGACATTAAGAAAAGAAATTCTTGCTAATGCCGGTAAAAAAATTGTCATTGTGACAAAAATAATCGATGATTAAATTTAAAATTATCACATATGTATCAAATCTATTATTTATGCCAAATATAAATGAAATCTAATTACATATCTAAATTCAGAGATAAAACGGATAAAAATCAAGCAAACGATATTTAAATATTATAAAATAAGAAGTGCATAAATGTGATGGTTAAAAGAATGACGTCATAATGCTAGAAAAAATGTTATTTGAACCTATTTATTACGTGATAAATTGATAAATTTAATCGCCTGCTCTTAACCGGGGAAAATAGTGCTTGAAATAAAGGCATTAAACGCTCGAAAAGGGGGGAAGGGATGGATTTCGAACGTTTTAAAGTTGACAGTGCTTTCCGCAGTGATGTAAAGAATATTTATACCAATTTTTTTAGAATCGGACCATTAGTTTAGGAGGAGATGTGGAACATACATACATACACACACACATACATACAATGACTTTTATTTATAAGACTAGCAAATGTGCCCGTGCTTCGTTACGGGGACTTTATATATTAATTTTCTACACATCCATTTTTTTTTCGATTATTAATCTGTAAATTCTACACTGCGCATTTCAAATCATTGGTGAATAATTAAACATAGTCATTTCTATTATATGTATAATATAGACATATTCAATTCTGGTGGTACTTTCATTTGCATTGCACACTTAAATAAGATATAAAAGACTTTCTCGATTAAAATTTCGAAAAATTTTTTTTTCAGTTACGAAACACTTGTCATGCTCACTGAACCTCTATATTAGTAGTCTATCTGTCTCAATTTTATTAACTAATCTATAAAGCTTAAGGGTGAATGTTATTTTTTCCAAATTAATTTTTACCTTATTTTTAAACATAACTAAAAGTGTACAACAACTTATTCTTCTCATAAATTTTGCTTTTAAAATTAAGATATATCTATCATATATATTTTGCAAGCCGTTTAATATAAAAATAACACTTATGTAGTTTTATTTTACAATTGATTGGCAACATTAATATGTCTAATACAGTAGAACGTGGGTTGGGTTGGTTGGGAGCACTACGGTCTACTTTTTGCTACACGAGGGCTAATGAGACCGGGACCTACTGTTTAAAGCCGATTCCGAACGGCTACGAACATCCATGCCTCAGTGAGACTCGAACCCACGAACTCCGGTTCCAAAGGTCAGTGCCCTAACCATTCGGCCATCGTTTGGCACAGTAGAACATGGATTAACCAAATGGTCCAATTCAACGGATCAATCAAAGACCCTGTATATTGTTTGGAGAGCATAATTCATCTGGACCTCGAACTGTATGAACTGTTTGTGGTCCAGTTGAGTTATGTTCCCTAAAATCTGATAAATCAATTTTTACAACTAACTCTAATTTTAATAATATTCTACGTTAGAACAACACAAGTACAGACATAAGAAATCAGAATAGGGAACTTTCTAATATACCATTGAGGTTATTTAGATATAGAAATGGATATATAATTTCATTTTACATAATTCTTGCAAGGGTTTATTTTCCACACTATTCTCTCGTACACCAGGATTATATATAATATAACTCTCCTATATATCCCACCATCTGTTGGTGTCATTGTTTTTCTACTACATGTATAGACAGTAAAAAAGTTTGAAAATTTTACAGTCTTACTTCTAAGCATGCAGTTTGTAATATGATAAATATAGCTATTATAACAGCCAGTTCTATCCCTGGGAAAAGTATGAAGGGAAATTACCTGTAATCATTCCCATAACAGTTTTTAAAGTAATTCAGTCATCATGATTTTTCGCTAACATGATAAGTTTTACTCCAGATAGGTCCGGATAATCAGCACTCTAGTGTATTTTCATTTAGCTAAAAAAAATATTGTCGAAAAAAAAACTATTTCCTAAACAGGAATTTTGCATACAAATCTGTTTACTTTAGCTAGGAATATGAATTTAAAAACGTGCAATCAGAATATGGAACTTTCTTAAGGCCATTAAAGCTAGTCTATCTAGTTGATTTTACATAGGTTTTTGCATAGGTTCTTTTTTATCTCCTTCGTCTTCACTCTTCCTGCGCGGCACAGTAATTACCCCGTGCTTCTGTACCATATAACTCTTCTGTCCATTGCCGCATCTATTGATGCCCTTGTCTTTGTATTAATTTTGTACAAAAGTAAAATATTTTATAAGTTTAAATATTAACTTTCAAATACGCCATATGTAATATAGTAAAATATGCAGTACAACAACATTTAGATGCAACAAATGTCGTTTCCATATCACGAATTTATTATAAAAATTTCTTTGATTTGGCTAGAAACACGAACTGGCGAGAACAACTCTTTTCATTTTACGCCAATGCGAAATTCTGAGGTAAAAAAAAAATTAATAATGGCCAAGTATGTGTGAATATTTTTCATTTCTCAGTATCAAGGAATACTCTCCGAAACTTCTTCACGTTATGACTGACCATTCGTTTCAAAATAATAACAAATTAAACAGATACTTTCTTGTTATACATAAATAAGAAATAAGATATATACCTATTTTTCCGTGACATTATCTGCTTGTAATTTATCTTAAAAGTGTCGAATTATCTCGAAAATGTTTGGACACAGTAAAATATGAAATTACACTAAAAATAGCTTTACTAACTGCTTTTGTACATGAATTACCCATCTTGTCATAATACGTGATAGGATGGACATCAGAGGTTTTTATTTTGTGATAAATATTAAACTCTCCAAAATTTGATGAATAAATTGCAGACCGTATAGTCATGTATAAAAAACGAACAAACTTCTTAATTTACACAGATATATAAATTAAACAATAGATATTTATTGACCCGTGAAATACACTCACTGGAATTTAGACGCTAAGAAATGAAATTGTTAATACTGGTAATAAAACTATCATTGTAACAAAAAAATAATTGGTGATTAAATTTATATTTGGCACATATGTACCTAATCTATTATTTATGCCAAATATAAAAGGAAATTGATTATAAAATACCTAAATTCAGAAATAAAACGGGTGAAAATCGTGCAGACGATAATAAAATAGTTTAAAATTAAAAATTATTAAATGAGATGTTTAAAGGTATGAAGTCATAATGCAAGAAAAATGTCATTTTCACTTATTTATTACGTGATAAATTGATAAATTTAATCGCCTGCTCTTAACCGGGGAAAATAGGGCTTGAAATAATGTCATAAAAAGCTCGAAAAGAAGGGAAGGGATGGATTTCGAAAGTTTTCAAGTTGACAGTGCTTTTCGCAGTGACACAAAGCATATTTATACCAATTTATTTTAGAATCCGACCATTAGTTTAGGAGGAGATGTGGAACATACATACATACATACACACATACACACACACCTACAATGACTTTTATTTATAAGACTAGCTATTGTGCCCGTGCTTCGCTACGGGGAATTTTGTATATTACTTTTAATTCAAGATTTTTTTTTCATATATTAATTTGTAAATTCTACACAGAGCAGTTCTAGTCTTGGGCGAATAGACATCGTTGTTTCTGTGAAATGTATAATATAGCCATGTACAATTCTTATAATACGATAAATTGCATTAGACCAGTGTTAAGCTTATATATTACTTTTGGAAAATGACATTTTTTTGTATATTAATCTGTAAGTTATACACAATACAGTAACATAGTACATAAGTCCAGTCGTTGACGAATAAATATAGTTATTTCTATTATATGCATAATATAGTCATATTCCCGTGATACATTATTTTTTATAGTCTGGTGTAAAGCTTTAGTAAGATGTAAAGACAATTCCCGATTAAAAGTACGATTTTTTTTTACATTTTTGGAACACTTGCCATGCACATTAAACTTCAATGTAAGTAGTTAGCTTGTCGCAGTTTTATTAATTTCCCCATAATGTATCAAGCACGATTTTTTTTTTCAAATTTGTTTTTACCTTATTGTGTAAAATATTAAAAAGCATACAAAAATTTATTCTTATAATTTGTGCTTGTAAGATCAAGAAATATCTAACATGTACATTTTGCACGCCATTTAATATAGAAATAAAGCTTATGTACTGTTCTCTGACGTAGATCAGGAATAATAATATATATCTCATGCAGTAGAACGCAAATTAACCATAAGTACCATGTATTTTGTTTTCAAACATAACCCACATGGAAAAAGAATTCTATGAATTCTATGTTTATTCTATATATTCTATGTTTTCTTTCCAGATAGAACCACAAAACAAACTGATAAATCCATTTTACAACTGTTATTTTAATAATTTCCTGCGTTCGCACAAAACAAATATATAGAAACCAGAATACGGAAGTTTCTTATATGCTCTCGAGGCTATTGTGTTTTAGAAATAACTACGTAATCCTTGCATGGGTCCATATTTCACCCCATCCTGCCCACCACTCTCTGGGACATCAGAGTTATATACCAGACTCTCCAGTACATTCCACAATTTGTTGTTGTCCTCGTCTTTCTACTAATTTTGTTCAAAATGTTTGAAACGGTTACATTTTTACATTTAAACATGCCACTTGTAATGTGCTAAATATGTAATATTATAACTGCCAGTTCTAACACTGTGAAAAGTATGAAAGTTACCTAAAGTCCATACCATAGCTATTTTTAAAGTAGTCTTAATGGGAACAGTATCTCTCCGGATAAGTCCAGATAATAAGTGTTCTATAGTATTTTCGTTTGGCTATAAAAATTGTCTAGAAACGTTATTTCACGATGATTAATTTTGTATATGAATCTGTTAGATTTGGCAAGAAGAATGAATTAATGAATTCAGAAATGTGCAATAAGAGTTAAGAACTTTTTAAAATTTCATTAAAGGTACTCTGTCTAGTCGATTTAACTTAATTATTGCATAAGTTCTTCTTTCGCTCCTTTCTTTCCATCTTTCCTGTGCTACCCAACTATTACTTCGTACTCCTATATCATGTAACTCTCCTTTCCCTTGAGCCATTTATTGCTACCATTATTTTTTTACTAACATTGTAGAAAAAATTAATTTAAAGTTTTAAATGCTACACATGCTTTTACGCACTTATATTTTAGCCCTCGTGTTGCATAATAGTAGACCGGAGCACTCCACACCAAACCAAACCCATTTAAAATATACTGCAGAATTTAGCATATTGCTATGCCAAAGTGTGCAGTATAATATAAGTTAGTTGCAACGGAATATCATTTCCATATTATAAATTTTGTGCGAAAATTATTTGATTTGGCTAGAAACGTAAATTGGCGACAATAATTCTTTCTCTTTTCAAGCCAATGAGCAATCTTGAGGTAGGATAAATGTATTATATCAGCTATATAAATATAAATTTTTTCTTCTTCTATTGTCATAACACGTGACAGCATGGGCGAATAAATTATAGCGATAACATTCATTTCTCGGTATTACGGAACACTCTTCAAGATGTATTTACTCTACGACTTACCAATTGTATAAAAAAAAATCGAACATTTTCCTTGATTTACATAAATAGGCAGTAAGATAAATGCTTATTTCCCGTGACATTATCGCCATCGATTTCACCTGAAAAGTTTTGAATTAACACGATAATTTTGGTGAACACGGTACAATACAAAATTAACAATATATATAAGTTAATTGATTGCTGATGAAAGTTAATTACCAACTTTTATATCTGTAATCATATTACGGGATAGGATGAAAAGCAGAGGACAGTGTTTATTTGGTGGTAAATATGAATGCTGTCCAAATTTTGATGACTTGATTGCAAACCGTGTGTTATGTATTTAAAAATAAATACACAAACGAATAAACTTATTAATTTATGAAGATATATAAATTCAACGCTAGATATTTATTAGCCCGCTAAATATAAGGCAATTTTTTGCAACGTCACGACCTACTATAATGCCCTTCCCATTAATTTTCACGTGTTTAACAGCCAATAGACAAACAATAAACTGCCCTTACGTTTGCCAATTAAAGCCAGGATTGTCATAATTTGAGAATTTGTCCTACTGCGTGAAATCGCCTTATTTCCTTTAATTTATACTTTAAAAAAATAATTTGACGCTAATAGCGATGATAAAATTATCATTATAACAAAAATTAATCGATGATTAAATTTAAAATTATCACATCTAGTATTTTAATCAAATATAAAAAAAATAATCACATATCTAAATTCAGAGATGAAACGGGTGAAATTTGTGCAGACGATTTAAAAATAATTTAAAATAAGAAATGATTAAATGAAATATTTAAATGAATGACGTCATAATGCTAGAAAAATGTTATTTCAACATATTTATCATGTGATAAATTGATAAATTTAATCGCCTGCTCTTAACCGGGGAAAATAATGCCTGAAATAATGGCCTAAAACGCTCGAAAAGGGGGGAAGGGATGAATTTCGAACGTTTTAAAAGTTGACAGTGCTTTTCGCAGTGATACAAAGTATATTTACACGAATTTATTTTAGAATCGGACCCATAGTTTAGGAGGAGATGTGGAACATACATACATACATACATACATACAATGACTTTTATTTATAAGATAATGCGCAATACACTAACCAATTGCTTTAATTTTTTCATTTTATCTAGAATATATACAGAAAATACTGAGTATAGATTTTCTCTTACTCTAAAAACTATCTGCATAAGACAAGAGATTCATGTTATACATTGTTTATGAATGTTTCTGTTTTCTCCATTTCATGGTATTAAATTCTTAATAACACATAATAATATTTTGCAATTTTTAAGCCTTCCCAGAACATTTTAAATTTGTTAATTCAATATAGAAAATTTAGGCTGAAAAAATATTTTCAAAAGTGTGAAATAAGGATGTATAAAAATGGAGGATGTATAAAGATGTAACCCAATACAACCAAACAACCTCTGAAACACTCTGTTGAGATTGACAACTTTTTTATGAAACAACTGAATCTTCTACGTCAGCACATACTCTCCATGGTTATTCGGAATTGTTGCAGACCGCAATACCTTTGTATAAATTAGTTGCTAGTTAAAATTTTAGACTAGTTTGATCGTTACAAACAACTAATTTTTACGGGAAGTTGATGGATGTTTACTAAACAGTATTTAAGATTTACTGCTTTGGCTGCAAAGTTTAACAAATTTGACAGTATCCAGTAGAATTTTAATTAATAGGTTTTACAACAGAATTGTAGCACACTGTCTGTTAGGGTAGATATTACGAAACTGTAAATCGCGAGAAAATTTCAGTAGATCACAGTGTCACATTCACTTTGCTAATATGGAATTGCTCCCATAAGCTCAGACCGATGACTTAAAAAATAGCTAAATCTTTTAAAATCGCTTTCAACATGATCTAAAAATATTTGGTCCTTACCTTAAAGAAGAATACCCAATTTTGGTCAAGGCTTATCTAAAAGTAAAGACTATGTTATGCTTAATACATTTGTGTGAGGTTATTTTTCAGTGAGAAATATGTAAAAAATAATTGCCCAAACGTATTTTTATTTTAAAATGCAGAGAAAATTAACAAGTAATATAGAAAAAGAAAATGAAAGCAAGCAAAAATAAAATACACAAAAGAAAATTGTCATTTTCTAATTGGTCCTCTTGCTTCCCAATACGTCACTAAGAAGGGACTTCCATGAAAGGTTTTGCATTACAGAATATGATCACTATCCATAATATCACGATCCCCATCCAGGGTACAAAAAGGGTTCGGAGAAATACCAATTTAAAAAATATATGACCAGCCAAGCAGTGCGTAGAGCCTAAAAATTTCTACTGCCTCTCGTCTGGGCTAATCAAGAATAATAGATTGATCCAAACCTCTCCAACTCTTAATAGTAGTTTAAGTATTTAATTCTTCTTAGCGTCTGGAAGGAAGATTCATGGTAAATCGTTTTATTGTATCAAGAAGTACATGCGCCTGTGAAAGTTGTAGAACACTGACACGTTTCTTAACCAGCGCATCAGACTAATTACTACCGTCTAGTCCACAATTCTCTAAGACTCACTGGAAAAATAAGGTTTTTTTTCTTTAATTCCAGCTTACGGATAGGAAATTACCAAAAACTGATAAATTTATTAGCCGTCCAAGATGTTTTTCATGGTACACCATTAGGAGGTTGATGCATCCCTTACCTAAACTTATTTTTTATGTACAATTCAGTATCTTTTTCATATGTAGTTTTATTAAAATTGGTTTCCTATTTACTAGTAATATAGGCTGCTTAAAATCAATAAACAAATGATAAACGTTTGACCAAACATTCTTATTTCTGTCCTGGGAGCTTACAGTAGGATTTAAATGACAGATTGCTGAGAAGCTTGATAAATTTGCCAACCTCTGTGTCTGATCATGAACCAGTCTTAAAACCTCTCTAAAGTCCCATTAGGCTGTTATAAAATTATTTTGATATATTTCTATTTAGGAAATTTGTGAACACCAGTTATTTTTATTTTCCACTGGGTAAATTTATTGCTTTAATAAAGTAATATCGAGTTTGCTGTGTTATACATTCTCTTTAAAATTATTTTTTCAGTTCACCTATTAATGTTAATTCTAAAAATATATTGAATGCTAAAGGTTAGTTTCAAAACAAACAAAGTCACAGGTTAGTCCTTCAATTGTAGTAGACTCAATTAAATAGCATGCATCAATAAGCATTTTCTAAATTATTATAAAGTACTGGAAAATTGCAAAAACTCAATGACATAAAATAGAAATCATTTAATGGCAGTGCACAAGTATGAAAAATACTTCTTCGATTAGACGTTTTTACAAAAAATATCTACAAAATATATGGTACATAAAATCATTTATAATGCTCTGTATTTCTTCCCACAATGACGTGATAGCTCTCTTTATCTTCTTTAATATTATCACAGAATTAAATCTTATTCATTTGTTAATAGGTACAACAATCTAAACTAAACAGTTCAAATCAACACAATTTATACCATGAATTAAATTTAATTTGATTTTGTTGGGGTATGTTTTACTTTTGGGAGAATACTGTTTATCATACCATATCTCTCTGAATCAACTTTAAATTTTTATTGCTAGTGACGACTATTGATCTTTGTTAATAAATGAAATTATATTATTAACAAATATTTAAATTTCTAGCAAATAATATTTATAAAAGTTAATTAAGCATAACATAAAGAAAATACTTAAGTGGTAACTGAATGATAAACAAATTGTAAAAAATATCCAAACACCTGTTACTACTCTTGCCAAAGTTCTACAACATGAATTTAGAAATTAAAAGCAAAACACCCTTTAAAATACAGATAGATATGTTTTAGTTTTTTTGGATGAAACATTAATTAAACTAATTTTTATTGCTCATTTTGTGTAAAGATACAATAAACTGAGTTGTATTGAAACTCTTTTTTATTTTAATGAATTATGGTAGTATTTTTTATTATACAATAAAGCATAATCAGCACTACGATTGGAAATATATGAAATTGTTTATCTTCATCAGGTTTAAATGTAATTTACCTTATTTGGAAAAATTTCTTGCACTTCATGTCTTTTAAGGTTTTTTATTTGCATTTCTGTTTAAATTGACCCTATAGCTTTGAAATCGACCATATAAGATTAAATATATGGTATTAAACAAATGTTATGGGGAAATATTTTTGTCAAGCAGAACTTGTATTGGTCGTATTGTAAATAAAAAAAAATGGGATTATATTAAAAATTTCAGTTTTCCTACTTCGGCAAATAATTATTTCTCTTCATGTGTGCTAATTTGTGTTCTTAGGTATTAAAATTAGCTTAAAACTTGACAAAATTAATTTCAAGGAAAGTAAATGAGAATGGATCATTCTAATATCTGTTAATTTATTTAAAACATTTTTTTAATAATTGAAAAAGATATCATCGATATTGGATATTTTAAGATTACAGTGAGTAGTAAATCAAAATTTCTAAAGAATCCATTAAAAAAAGGTAACTCATTTAAGTTACAATTTACACTTAAAATTTATTGTTCCGTAAATCATCTAACATGCATTTTTTCAAGTATATAATATGCATAATACTCATTGTTTTCCGGAGCGTTGACCCAGTATGGCATCTGATAGGAAATAAGAGAAAGTATGAATTATTTTACATATTGCTGGGTGATAAATTAAACAAACTGGAGAATATTAAAAGGTCTCTGTTTTTAAATATCACACTTACTACACGCGCGAACTTCATTTATTGCCGAAAGAAAACAGAAAAAAAAATTATAAACTACAATGTGTATTAGGGTTCAAGAAGTGCTTATTAATATCTTACTCAGTTTTTTTTTCTGATTCCTGTAAAAAATTTATTAAATACTTTAAAGGAGAGTACTTTAAAGTAATACTTTAAAAAATCAGTTAAACTAATTTATTTATTTCTAACTTTCTTGTTTTATTTATGTGAAGAGCACATTAAATATTACACGGCTTTAATTAATTTTGCAAATATCATGAAATCTATTTGAATTACATTTTTAATCATTATTACTAAAATTATTTCTTAATACTATCAGAATTGATGCAAATATCTATTATAATACTAATAACAATTTATGACTTATGTTTTGTTATTAAAAACATATACTGTTTTCATCATCACATGATAACAAATTGTTGTACTTTTTTGAAGTTATATATCCTCTAAAGCACCAAAAGAAGAATGAAAGTAAAATTGTAATATATATCAGCACACCATTATACACAAAATAAATGTGATAAAAATAGTATATATTTGTATACTATTATTACTAGTATATATTTATATACTATTATATTTATTACTGGTAGTTTATTTTTGTATACTTTATCTAATTCCTCATGTAAGAAGCAAAAGTAAATCAATATATTTTCATTGTCATTGTTTTTCTGCCCAATGTTCACAATCACTCGTGCCACTAAAATATTTAGAACCCCTGCACTATAGAATATGAATGGAATGTACTTGACACTGTGCTAAAGCATGGTTTTTTTAAACTAGGACGCTGACCTAATACCATTCTAGTATATAAACAACCTAGTGTTAGAAACTGTTTTTATTGCAAAATATTACTAAATAATGTATAAAAATATCAAATTTTTAGAAAAAGTATATCGTAATAACCTATTAACAGCTATTATTTTTCTACAACATATGAATAAATTGACTTTAATCGATTTAAAAATTTGCTCGAATCATTTTTTATATTCATTATTTTACAAACAACAAAAATTTTCACTTAGAAAAATGATGCAACTGCTTAGTAATAAAACACTTTATTATTTTTGCGGATTTTTTTTCTCATCGCGTATCTCTATTTTTGAAACTTTTGGCAAATATATTACGGAATGAATGAAAAAACTCTGATGCTTTAAAAACGCTGATTCAAGCAACCGTGTAAACGAAGAATAAGGTAGGGAAATACTTTTTTAAAAATGAGCTTTAATTTTTTTTTCGACTTCCATTATGTAAAGATAGGAAACGCTGTGCACAGCATTGCTATGAATAGATTTTGAAGATGAGTGTGAAAAGAAGCAAAAGTTTCTTATAACTAAATTAATTCATCGTTTGCATTTTCAAAAGTTTCCAGTTTTCTCGGAGCTCTGCATTGTTCCTTGACTCCAATATATTAGCTATAACAAATCACTTTATTTTCATATCTTCAAATTTTCAAATTTGTATAGTATAGACTTATCTTAATATGAACTGGAATTATTGAAATTCATGCTTTCCCAACTTTTTACTAATAAATTATTATAATCTTAAATGAATAATAGCTCGTGATAATTTAAGCTGCTACGAGGAGTGATATCTTTTTCCTGCTTTAAACAATATGATTTATACTTTTAAATTTAAGTTTTTAGATTAAAGTACGTAATTAATTTTTATGAATAAAATGTGTTCAATATATGATTAATTTCTGAAGGTTCTAAATACATCAAAGTTATTAAAGAGAGTTGAGTAAAGATTGGTTTGGTTTTTGTATGAAAATCTAAAGTCTACTTTTAATATATACCAAGACTTATGAGATCTAGCTGTGTACCACGTGCTGATTGTAAAATATTTAAATATACACTATTTATGTTTCCTTTTCCCATAATTAAAATAATTATAAAAAGGGTAAAATTAATTTTATTCAAATGTTGAAGAAAATTTAGCTGATGTACTTTAAGAGGAACAATATAACTGATAATCAAGCGAAGACAAAGATATGAAAGATAAATTAAGAGTATAAATTGAATGATTGAAGTGTTTGCAATAGCCCAAAGCATTGCTTCCTGTAAACAAATATCATCAAAACGTCTAAAGTACAAGTTTAAAAAATTGATTATAACCATTGGAGTGTTACTTGTTACCTTGTCCAAAAATGACTGAGAGTATTGTAGTAAAAGTATGACCGATATCTATGCAGTTTATTTCGTAGTCTGTTCGTCTGTCCTTAGCTTGTAACTCCTCACAAGGCGTCGAGATAGGTATCCCCGGATTCGGAAAATTCACAGGAACCCATTTCGGAAAGTCTCACCTTTGAAAACCCAAAATTAATGGAGATATTAAAAAAAAACTCGTCTAATATGTTAATTCTTTTAGACTAAATTTATTTTTATCAGCAAATGACCGGAAAAATAGCTACCATTATCTCCTTCGAAAACATGAGTTTATTAAATACGTTACATTATTGCTCTACCATATTATTGTATTTTGCAAAAGCTCTTTCTTGATTGGCCTGTACATAGCTCGGACATATTTTCAAAATTTATTCCAGTGATTTCCTATAGGTTTAAATTTTAGTTTACAGTGTTTCTAGTCGATGGGTAGTGAATTCATTTAAAGATTAAACAACAAAGCAAAGGTATATACTTTTGTAAGTCTGGTTATATTTCTTTTCTTTTACTTTAAAAGGTTAGATTCAAAAGGATTAAAAAGTATTCAATTTATCAATATTTTTTGTGAAATTTAATATAATTGCTTCTCGCAGTGCCTAGCCTTTATAAGCTTTTTCAAATATTTATGTATATTTACACTATTCGAAATGGCATGAAGTATCATTTTTCAGGAGAGTAAAATAAATTATGACTAAAATTTCCTTTTTATCATAATATATTACTTCAAAGAAAATCTCCCTCTAAAATTAGGTATTCAATATTTTTGCAGTTTGTGGTACCGCTGAAAACAAGAAGCTTTATGTAATGGAATACTGCTAAATTTACATATGAAGCTGGCAAAACTTTTCTCTTTTGATGCGGCACATGTACTGAGTCTGGGGACCATTAAATAACGGAATAGGTTATAAAAGTTTATCTCATGATAAATAATAATCGAATATCATCGAAAATATCACCAAAGGGGAAATATTATACTCGGTGTATGTGCATGTATCGAGTATTGCAGGTAATAATTAATAAAAGATACTTTACAGACATAAACCTTTCTTTACCTTAATATGATAGCTGCTATAATCTAATAAATTTGAGATATGAAAAACTGGTAATATTTATATGTAGTAACATATAAATAGCTTCAAAAGTATCAATCTAAACTAGTTATTATATGCAGTAGTTCATTTTCGTAAAATCTCTAAATGGGCTTACTCTACTGAACGGTAACTTACTAAATTATATTTGGGATTTTATGGTTTTTCAACGTGCTTTAAAATCTAATCTATTTGGAGAAATTAAATAAAATTTGATTTAAGCCTGTTAGAAGAAACTATGTATGTGTTTTAATAAGTAAACGAAAATTTTAAAAACTAAAAATAAAATTTGGACTTAAAAAGTTAAACAGTAGGCTCTGGTATCATTATCTCTTCTGTAGAAAAACGTAGATTGTAGTACTCCAAACAGAATCAAAATAAGTTTACAAAGACTTTCATATTACTTTCATATATTGGAAATTGCTTACGGTATATTGTCTATAACAAAATACCTCCTAACGATATGTTCGTTCTTACTTTGTTGAAAATTTCATACTCTCACCTAAACCGTATTGGATTGGCACACTCACCTAACTGTCCCCTTTGTTCATCTTGTGAAAAATGGATTTTAATCATCTCTTGATATGTACCTGTTTGAAGGACTACCATTTTACCTCTGGCAACTGGATTAACAGAGCAACTTTGCATTGGTCTGACCGTGGAGAACTGTGGTCTCTTGACTGTGCCTCGGCTTAGGAAAAAAAAACTTTACTGAAAAACTGTTGTTTATGAGTCTGCTCAAAATATTTACTCTAGTCTCTTGTACTTTTTTAAATATGCTTTTACCCTTTGTAGTTTTACTGTTTGTTTTAGTGTGACCATTTTAACTTTTCGTCTGATGCATTTTGTCCTCATTGGACATTGCGCCAATTAAAACTCATTCTACCAATAAACCTAATTTTCTTTGTTCCGACTCAATCCATTATTTACTCAATATACCTCTTACTTATGCACCTCTAAATCAAGAGGTTAATAATTCTGTTATAAATAATTTAAATCACCTTTCATTAAATAATCTAAATAAAATTCATCCGTTTCATTCATCTAAATAAAATCACATACTATATGAACGCATATAAACTTCGAATTAAATGTTTAAAGAGACATATGCTGTGATTTATATTAATTTAAAATTTAAAGATAATTAAAAATATTATTAAAGAAATATTAAAAAAAAATTTGTTAAAGAACTTGATTTAAAAGATATTAGGTTCCTAATAATAAAATAATTTACTTCCTTAATAAATGCTAAATATTCTAATGACTGCTTATAACAGTTTTTAAAGAGATCTGTTCATTCGGAGTTTAATAAAAACACTGGTCTTTAAGAAAAACCATTACTAGATCTGCTGTATCCATGCCAAAAACGTAACATGATGCTCACTAATATTTTTGTTTTATTTAAATGTGACACTACAGCTACAGGGAACAATATCTAATATTTTACAGTTTTATTCATCGCAATCAAACGAAACATTGTGGTATAACAGAAAATAGTCTTTTAATCATATAGTTTCACGTTTGAAAGTGTACCATGTTTAATAAACTCTTTAAGCTCTTTTTCCGTACAGTGTACGTGCTACCCAAAGTTGGCCTCAACTGGTTTGCCTGTAAGGCGTATGGGTATCGATATTTTCTCCTTTCCTGTTATGTTTTTCCCGTATTTCTCATTATTGTAAAGAGGCTATATAGCATTAATATTTTTTGTCATTGCTGTATGGAACTCATATGTCGTCTACCGTAAAAACGGAGGGAAAAAAAACACGCAACTAGAGTTTAGACTTGATCTCGTTGATCGTATAATCGAAAACTATCATTCGGTAATAAATTTCAGACTTGGACGACCAGGTTCGGAGCCCAATCCTCTGAGATTGACAGAGAGACATTTTCTGGAACAAATTGATCCCGCAAATAAGAAAATGAGACCTGCAAGACAGTGTGTGGTTGGAAAAAAAATGATAATGGAAAGAGAATCCTAACAGAAATATGGTATTTCTGCCCTGATTAAGACTTAGGAATTTGCATTACACCATGGTTCAAATTGTACCATAGACAAAAAGACTTCTGAAATGTTTGGAAAGGTGTAAACTTCAAAATTCACATTAAGTACGAGAGAATTTTTTGTAGAATTTGTAAACCATTCTTCACTGCATGCAAAATGTACTTGAAAAAAGTAAACATTTAGGGGTTTTTGTGTTCCAAAATTGTAAAGTAAAAAATGTTGTAAAATCATTAAAAGTGAAGATAAAATAAAACATTTCATATTATTCTTATTCTGTTAAGTATGGTACCTAATTATATGCAATAAAAATATTCCTTTTTTGGCATATCTGTGGGAAAAAGCAACGACCATCGTCAACTACGCAACATTTATTACGATTAACAGGACAAATACAAATAATTAGACATAAAATAATTGAAGAATACAGGCAACCGAGCGATACGTCTTACCGGCTCGCCAGCGGAGTGATCGTTTGCCGTCCGGCGGCAGGGTACATCTGAAGGGGTGCTCTTGAGATACATTCCGCAAGTGAAGTGGTTTGGTGGCAGGAAATTCCTATATATCTGGTAAAAAAAATTGACTGCTTAAAGGGTTAATAATAGATCCAAGCTGAACAGGAAGTTTTAACGGAAGTAGAGCTGAACATAAAGTATTCCTACACATCACACATTCATTCCTATATATGCATCTTGAATTCTCACGATGTTTAATATATGCATGTGTGTGAAAGAGAAGAGTGAAAGATAGGGGTACTTCTAATTTGAACTTATATTTTATTTCATTTCCTTATAAAATATTTCCTCAGATTTAAAAATTACCTATCTTTTCCCTTCACCAAGAAACTACATCATCATATAAATAAGAATTAATTTCACGTCTCAAATGTATACCCTTTGGGTAAACGCTTAACTATAAGGCATACAAGAAACAAGTCCTGGAGTTGTGATATTAAAATTTCCGTGGATTACTTTACTTTCGCCATTTACGCTTGTGGCTATTAGCACTAAACATACCAACACTTAATACATACCTATTTCTACCATAGCCGGTCAAATGACTGGACTTCATTTTTTCTGATTATAAATGTATGAAATATGAAAACTGGAAGGAAATAGACAAATAAACTTTATTATAATTAAACAAAATTGTATATTGTCAATTTTTATGTATTCCAAACACAAAGAATAAGAATTTTTAATTCATTTTCCCATCGCATTTTTTTCATAAACCTTATGGATCATTTGACCCGTTATATGGTATGTTTAGTGTTAGAGAGGATATAGGAAATTGATATGGTAAGGAATTAGGAGAAATGTTACAGATTGAAAACATTCACAAATACATAAAATAAAATTTAAAAAAGTATAATGTGTAGAGAGTGGCTGCCTAACTAGATAAAAGAAAAGCTTTTTAAGGTCGAGTAATATAAAATTAATTTTAATACAAGAAAAATAGATTTTTTTTGTATTTAATTTATATTTAAATCAATGATATAAACTTTTTCAGAAATCATATTTAACTAGTAAAACAATAGCATATTAAAACTGTATCATTGACTCAAATAATCCAGTATTGTAAAGCAGAATATTAATAAATATTGTTTTCAAATTTACACCAGCACAAAATATATTAACCAAAGTATGCCTACTTATGCATTGTATCATTTGTTTTTGTTCTTTTCTTTATGATGCATATCAACGTAGCCATCGTTTTTATTTATTTCTAAGAAAAATCTTTCAAATTTTGTTTCCATATGTTTTATGAAGTCTACTTAGTAATATAAATGATTTCTGGGCTTTTCCCCTAGTTCTAGATATCTATCCTAACTATTCATCCTAACTATGGATTTAGTATTGGGGGAGATTCTATCTAAGCAACTTTTATATTTAGGAAGACAAAAATGTATTAACTTTACCTTTAAACCATTTAAATAAGAATATTTTACTAAATTATAATCAAATAAGTTTTCTATCAAAGAATAATATTTTCTTTATTACTTGCTTTAATAAAGCGTGTACATCGATAATTTCTTATATTATTTAATTGATACTACTTAAATATAGATATTTGTTATATTCACGTAGCACATTCTTATTACAATGAATCCGTGAACTATATTTATATCGTTTTGAATTAAGTATCTACTTTACTGTCCGAAAGAAAATTAGTAAAAGACCTAACATAGAATATAGAACAGCCCTTAAATAAAAATAAAGTAATAGGAATGACAAGTGTGAAAGCAAATCATATTTTTTAGACAATAAAACTGTACTTTCAGCAATAGATTATATTGGTGTACATTTCTCAAGAGCTCTTAAGTTTTTCCTTTTAAAATAATATTGATTAGAAATGCGAGAGGCGTACGTCGGACACTTCGATGAAGCTCTGCCGCGTAGGTATGCCGGTACTTGAGATCCCAAAAAACCACCGCCGAGGCAAAACTAGAGGGCTTCGAGGCCAAATGGGCATAAATTGGTGCAGAAATAAATGTATCTCCAATTGAAGTGTCATATCCGCGTTTCTCTTGCTTTTCAGTAGACGGAAACGGAATAGTTTCGTTAGTTTGTCTCGATTCTTTAATATATATCTGTGAATTTCATTTACACTAGATTGTATATCTATAACTGGAAATCAGCTCTGGGAATAAAATAACTTATTAAACTCTATACTGATAGCTTAATAAAGACTAAACAAATAGCTTAAAAATTTATTTTGCTTTCTCGGATTAAATAAAGCCTTTAATGCAACTGTATTATTGACTTGCTCTTTTAATATCCAACTATGTTTTCAATCTTTCTGTGTTGAACGAATAATCTGCCTAATATTTCGCGCAATACGCCCAATTTGGATCCAGTGCCATAAAACCTCATATAACCGACCGAATTGTATTCTGTGATGTCGAACAATGGCAGAATTTTAGGTACTGAATTTTGGTACTGTAGTTCGTTGGTTCAAATCCCGTTGCTGGTATGAGTTTTCATAGATATTCGGAATCATCTTTAAGCAACTGGTTCTCATTAGCTCCTGTGTAGCAAAGAAAACTGGACAGTAGTGTTCTTAACTATTCTGTGATGACTGTTATTCAATGAGTTTGAGCATTATACATCGAATATACTGCTCTGATGTCTTTTAAAACTAAATAAATAAAACTTTCGTGTTCAACTATTTTGTATAAAATCGCATAAACCTTTTGATAATCAAAATTTATTTTTGTTGATTTTCATTGTTTCTACTAGAGTTTTCAAGAAACGAACCAATCCAACTTTTCTACAATGTTTGTTTGGTGGTGATGATCCTTTCCTTGGATTTTACTCCCCTCCGCCAAACTAATTTATTAAAAAAACTTATGAGAACTTATGAAACGATTTGATTTATATTCATATGCGTTTACTATAAATAGATTTATTTCAATAAGAGTTGTTAAAAGTATTATTTTAAAATTCTAAGACTTTTTCTAATTGCACTGTAAAAAGTTAATGAAAAATATGTTACTTCAACAAAATCGGAAAGAATTCTTTATTCCTACTTATTTTTCTTTTAAATAAAACACAAGTGATGACATGGCTTTAAAATTATTACCATTATTTAGCTTGAAAAATAAGGAATATTTATTTCGATTTGTCTACTATTTCTCTTAATTTTCTTTTCGTAAATGATATTTTCGTTCCTTTTTTGCACTCGATACTTTATCTAATGTAATAAAGTTTTTAAAAGTAAAATTACAAAATATTTGGCTGACATGTTTATCGAAAAAAATATCCGAGGCTTTATAATTTAATTGCATTATAGAAAAGGGCAAAAGAACGCTGAATCAATATTTAGCATAAAATACAAGAAAAGGTCATTAGATTCATTTTATTCAAGAGGTTTAGCACTGTTCTTACACTATGCCTCATACATACGTAATTTAGCTTCGAGTGCAGTAATGTCTGCTTGAAGACCAAACACTGATTTACAATGTAAATTAGAAAAAAAAATGTTAATGTCAGATTTATTTATGCTTTGCATTACTGAGACGTTGAATGGGAAAGAAGAGTTAGGGAAGAAATTTCA
The DNA here is from genome assembly GCA_032207245.1 of Pardosa pseudoannulata. Lineage (NCBI taxonomy): Eukaryota > Metazoa > Arthropoda > Arachnida > Araneae > Lycosidae > Pardosa > Pardosa pseudoannulata. The sequence goes on along the minus strand of CM063503.1, from coordinate 3,069,257 downwards.
TGATTTCCGAAGCAGCGACCTTAGCTAGGGATGATACTTATGATTGCCTTTTTTTTCCATAATCGTAACTGAAAGGATATTTCTTTAAAAATGCCTCGTTTTAATGAAATATATTTTCAGACATGATGTAGCCCTGGTTTATTAACTAATGTTTCAAATTTATATATCAATAAAAGGGAATATGAATGAGTTAGATAAACTTCACTATAAAAAATCTAGAAATAACGTAATATAAAATAATTTGTTACAGTTTACATACTACAAAAAATAAATATATATAAGAAATCAATTAATTTTAATACCAAATAAATAATATTAACAAATTAATGTGTCATAATTTATAGAAAATAAGTAATGCTGTATAATTTACCACAATTTCAAGTTTAAATATCATTACAGTACACTGTGCTAACAGAAATAGTTAAAATTTACATTAAAATATAAAAATATATATCTAGAAAGAACATAATGTATAATATTTTATTATAATCTCTTGATTATATTTCACATAGAACAGAAAAATAAATATGTAAAAGAATATAACTTGAATTTTATTACCTTAAAAATAAAATTTTAAAAGTTAATGTATTCATAAGTATATAGAAAATATGTAATGCTAAATCACAATTAAGAGTTATATTACTATATCGTATATTACTATAGAATATAACTACATATTCAAGGGAATAGTTAAAAGTTCACTAATAACCTGATGGGTAGAGAGATGCTTATCGGTAAGCAGAGTTCACTGGTTTATTCTTACAACTCGTAAATTAGAATTTTTTTTCGCCTTGCGTATGGCAAAATATGCCCCTAGTGGGTTTAGTGCTACTAAGCTCATAACTGACTAATCTCACCGCTCTCATTGATATTCCAAGCCGTTGCGAATCGACTCTAAGCAGTAGGGTCTGTAACGGCGTACCTTAACGGTTTGCCTACATCAAAGACTCTGCTTTGAGAAATGTACATCGCTTATTTGGAGACAAAGGTTTTGTTTCCCCGGCACCACGACGTCTACAATTTTGTGTCCTACAGTAGCGAAACAACAAGCCAGACAACCGGGCGTCCAGACTGACAGCCAGAAAGATGATCACAACGCCGCGACATTGGATCCTCGACACGAAATTCCAGATATTCCCGGGTTTGCGGCCGGTGATTATCTAGCCCAGACCAATCCAGTTGGTTGAAGGTGAGATCATTGCCAGATGATCCAATGATGAAATTGTGGGAGAGCCCCCTTCGCTTAGAGACCCCTCCCCTGAAAAGAGACCAGAGGACATTTTTTTAAAGAAGTAGTTAGTGAGATAGCAACCAGCTAATACGGAGGTCGCCTTGACCAGTCTCTCTATCGGAGAGTTCCTTTAGCGATTATCCCACCTTGGAACCACTTGTTTAGGAGTTAGCTAGCAGTCAGCTAACTCGGAGGTCGTCTTGACCAGTCTACTTCGGAGAGTTTTTCTTAGCAAAAATCCCACCTTGGGATATATCTCTTTCAGAGATTGATAACGATACCCTGTGACTTGGGTCTTCTTTTAATTCGATCTTTTTCAGGATTGAAAGTGTATTACTCTTAGGAACTCTGACTTTGCTTTTATCTTCTTCAAAGATACCAATTGCTACTTCAAACTCTCGTCTAATTGAGAGTACTGTCCACATAATTACTATCGAGAACTTTTACGCGAAGCTACCGAATTGTTATCTTCTGTCGGTTACTAAACCATTCGGTAGGGACCATTTGTGTACCTCTCTATTCAGGCTTACATCTATTGTATCACATACTTGTGAACTATAATTGTATTGTGTATCTAGAAATGTGTATATAGCTGTGTGGTGTAAATAAACCAGTTAATCAAGAAACACCTACTTTTTCATTGTGTCACCTAAAACAGGAACCGGATACGTTACAAGTCAAATGTTAATAGCCCTCGTGTATAAAAAATAAATAAATAAATAAATAAATAAATAAAAAATAAATAAATAAATCATAGAGATCTAATCCAAACCAAATCATATCCCTAATTAAAATAGAATTAAGTATAAAAAATATCTTAAAATTACATAATGTAGTATTATTTATTTCAAGTTTTAGCTTACATATGAGTACAACAAAAAAAATATCTGTCAACGAATGAAATTGATTTGATCTATCTATGTGAATAGAAAATAATAATTTATTATAATATATATAAACTGCAGAAAGCTGGATTATTTACTAAAATTTTAAATTCATATATACCAAGTAAATGGAAAAAATTGTTATAGAAAATAGTTAAAAGTTCATTTAATAAAACAAGAAACTAAATAATAAAATTGTAATCGAATAATTTATTACACTCTTAATTCAGCAACGTTCAATGAGAAAATTACTGTATGTTTAATGATATATAGAAAAGTTTATTTATCGAAGTAAGTATTAAAGGCGAAAAAAATAATATAAGGACAAATTACTAATATAAAAGGAAATAGGATATTAGTTTTATTCAATTACAAGGTAATTATTCCAAATTATTTTCCAAATGAAAAGACTGATCTCCTGTCTCGACTAAATAACATACACAAATATTTGAAAAAAATTATTAAAATGTCAAAATTTATTTTACTATATATACAGATAGAATTATAATACAAAGAAAATAGATAATACTTGATTAATTTTTAAAGAATAAAATAGAACTTTGCAAACTAAATATTAATTATTTTTTATGCTTTATTCTAGAATATTTTAGGAAATACGATACGTATATGTATTTCTAAACAATTGTATAATTCACTTAGTTCCAAAATAAAGATGCGTCTATAAAAAAGCTTTATTTACTCATAATTTATGTATTAGTTCTATTAGATTTTCATGGCGTTTTTATAAAAACAATCACGATTTTCTCCCCTCGTCTTTCTTTTCCATCCCCTTTCTTTTAAGTCACGATTTAGCAAATTCCTGAGTAGTTGGAAAGCAGGGGAATCCTAATAATAGGTCCCCTCACAAATAAAAGGAAATTATAAAAAGCGAAACATTTTAACTCAAAAATGCCCCAACCCATTTTGCTGAAGGTATTTTGTTAAATAGCTTAAATCATGAAAGTAAAAACTAGAATTTATATAGCTTTGAATAGTAAATATGTCTTTACAAGCTATTATTTTAAATATCAAGGCAGATCATTTATAAAAAGAAATATTTCGTGATAAAAGATTTATTTGCTAATAAAGTAAAGACAATACTGGAAAGGTTTCCTTGGATAGAATAGTTAATGGATTTAGATTTTTTTGAGGTAAAATGATATGTAAATGTTCAATATTACTGAAGAAGTAAATAAGGTAACTGCTTACCTTTTGTTTATTCTGGGATTCTCATGACTGTATAAATCCAAAACACGGCTGTTGAACACAAACACTTTTTATTGCGCAACAACACGATCAATAGAGAATAAACTGTGAACTGAATACAGAATTATGAATTATGTTACGCTTTAAATCCGTTTCATATATGAATAAGAATAGAATAGAGGAATAACATTTTAAAACCGACGCCGAATGTCCAACAGTTTTTCTCCTAGTCAAAGTTTGTTTTACCCACCACTCAATAGATAGATGGCGCATCTATCTTTCGGTGGCGAAATTAATCTAACATACTCCGGGGGGCGCAGAATTAGCATCTTCATCCTGAAGAGGTAGAACAGCAACTTGAGACACTGGTCGGATGGCAACTCCACTGGCAATCTGGATGGTGTAAACACTGCAGATACCATCAGCTCCTGGATGGACAGCAGTTATGCGACCGAGTTTCCATACAGTAGCAGGGGCGATTGGGTGTATGAGTAGTACTAATCTTCCTACTGCCATAAGATGATTTTGCTTCCTCCATTTGGACCTTGATTGTAATGTGTTGAGATATGATGTACTCCACTGTCTCCAGAAGTGGGATTTCAGCTGCAGTAAGAGGGACCAGCTAGAATTAAGACTTAAGGACATATGATTAGCATTATTTTCAGGAAGTTCTAGCAAAGGACAACCAATAAGGAAATGCCCAGGGGTTAATACACTAAAGTCTCTTGAGTCTGCTGATAAAGGATATAATAGACGAGAGTTTATGATGGCTTCAATTTGGCAAAGAATAGTGGTAAGCTATTCAAATTTAAGCAATGCTGTTTTACACGTTTTGATTAAATGGCATTTTGTAAGCTGGGTAGAGGCCTCCCAAATACCTCCAAAATTTGGGGCATATGGAGGAATGAATTGCCAACATATATTTCGTTGGGATGAATAATCTTGGATTAAGGAATCGTGAGGAATTCTAAATAAGGATTTCAAATAAGCTGTGGCTCCAACGAAGTTGCTTCCATTGTCACTGAAAACGTGAGATGGATATCCGCGACGAGCAACAAATCGACGGAATGCTGACAGAAATGCAGCTGATGATAATGAAGAGACTACTTCAAGGTGCACTGCTTTGGTACACATACAAATGAATAGACAGATATAAGATTTAAAAGTACTTGATTTTCGAACATGTTGACATTTAGTTGAAATTGGACCAGCAAAGTCTATACCAACCCTTTCAAAAGCACGGCAAGGATTGATTCGTGCACTCGGTAGATCACCCATCGATTGGGAAATGGGTTTTGCGGATAATTTAAAACATTCCAGACATTGACGGAGTTCTCTTCGGACTGTTGATTTTCAATCTGGAATCCAGAATTTCTGTCTGATTAGTGATAAGACCAATTCTTGGTCTGCATGAAGATTTTATTGGTGATAATTTCTAATAACAAGAATGGTAAAATGATTATGTTTAGGAAGTAACATGGGATATTTTTGATCAAAATTGAATTCTTGCTGGTGACGTGGACGTCCTCTAACAAGCAGGATTCCTTCCTTATCAAGAAAAGGATTTAATGCTATAAGTATACTGGATTTTGGAAGGGATTGATTTGAAGTAATTTGGGCGATTTCAGAATGGAATGCATAATCTTGTAATATTTTCACTATTGCTTTAGTAGCTGTGTCTAATTCATAGGCTTTCAAAGGTCCTTTAGTTTTAAGATCTGATTTTGAGTTATTGTAGAATCTAAATATCCATGCCACAGTTTGAATTAACCTCATATATGATGAAAATTTTTCAAATAAATCTAGCAAAGGATTGATTTGGGTGAGAAGAGAAATACTCTCTATAGATGAATTACAATGGACATCAGAAGATATATCAGATATTTCTTGATTTGGAGTATCTACTTCTGGAGAAATAGGATCAAAGTCAGTGAGCCATTTTGGCCCGTTGAACCATTCTACTTGTTCCATAAGTTGTTTTGGATAAAGGCCCCTACTGGCACAATCAACAGGATTTGACTACACAGGAATGTGATGCCATGAATCTTTTGAAGTGATAGAATGGATTTTACATACACGATGCTGGAAGAACTGATTTCCTTTAGTTGGTGGATTCTTAATCCAGCATAGTGCAATTGTTGAATCACACCATAAATAAGTGTGATGAATAGGAAAATTTACATATCTTTTGAATGTGTGAACTAATTCCGCGAGAAGGACTGCACCACAAAGTTCCAATCTGGGTAAGGTTACAGCTTTCAAAGGTGCAACGTGAGTTTTGGCTGCCATTAAGAATATACGAGATGAATTACAAATGACTCGAAGATAAATTACGGCAGAATATGCCTTTAAAGATGCATCACAGAATCCGTGGACTTCTATCTTTAAGGAATTGACAATATGAATTTAACGTGGAATCTTTATCTCTTTGAAATTGTGACCTTCTTCTTGGAATTTGTTCCATCGATTGATAATATCAGATGGTAAAAGATAATCCCAATCGATGCTTGCTCTCCACAGATCTTGTAGAAGAATTTTTAAAATTATCGTAGAAGGGGCAACAAACCCTAAAGGATCAAAAGAGCGTGCAATAATGGATAATAATTGTCTTTTCGTAGAAACATTCTCTGAAGGAACTGCCCTAACCTGGAATGAATCTATGGTTAAATCCCAGAAAAGACCTAGAATTTTTTGAGATGAATCTTCTTGAAATGAATGCGTATAGGTACTTGCCATTAAAACACCTGGTAAATGTGCAATGACTTCTGGAATATTACAAGACCATTTTCTAAGCTTAAAACCACCAGAACACATAAGGTCTGAGAGTTGTTGGATTATAGTTTTTGCAGAATCAACTGAATCAGCACCAGCTAATAAGTCATCGACATAAAAATGGTCTTGCGCTAGCTTAGCTGCTTGTGGAAATCGTTCCCGCTCATCACTGCATAATTGTTGTAAGGTACGAATTGCTAAATAAGGGACACAATGCAGTGCCATAAGTCACAGTATTTAGTGTATAAATTTTTAGAGGCTCATTTGGAGATTTTCTCCAGAAAATTTGTTGGAATGATGTGTCTTCCCGAGCTATCAAAATTTGGCGTTACATCTTTGTGATGTCAGCAGAAAATGCTACAGGGGAAGTTCTGAATTTTATCAATATAGTAAAAATATCTGATTGGAGTTTTTCTCCTTTCAATAATATATCATTCAGGGATTTACCATTACTCGTTTTAAATTAACCATCAAAAATTACCCATAATTTCGTAGTTGAGCTGTTTTCATTTATTACACCGTAATGCGGCAAAATATAATTTTGAGAGGTTAAATCAGGTGTAACAGGAGTCATATGACTAAGACTTTGGTATTGTTCCATAAATTCAATATATTTTTTCTTTAATTTCTCATCCGATTGTAATTTCTTTTCAAGGGAAAAAAATATTTTTAAAGCTCCGGCTTTACTGTCCCCAGGGTTTGAATTTTCTTTAAATGGTAACTTTACGATATACCTATCCTCGGAGTTTCGAGTGCGAGATTTGGCAAAAATGGTGTCACAAAATTCTTCTTCATCATTAGTTTTAACAGGTTTATGAATTGTTTCAAGTTCCCCAAACTTCTTGAGAGTGTTTTCAATGTTTACAAGAGTATGACATACCAAAGATGTATTTTGATTAGCTGATGTATTTACACTACCAGACAAAAAGTTAATGTTAAATTACAGAGTTAATGTCCTAACTTAGTAGGTAATGCGGATGGTGTACCTTTGGGTCCCAATATGGGAGAACCGGTAACTAAGAATAAGAATATGTCAGCACCTAACAGAATATCAATCTCACTTTCAACAAAATATGAGGGATCAGCAAGACATAAATTATTTAAATGAGGACAATCCAGCCTTTTCATGTTAAAATTTGGAAGTGATGTTGTGACTTTGTTTACGACTAAAGCATTCACTTTGAAGGAATCTATTGAAAAATATGAAGAAAATTCAAAATTTGTAGAATATAGACACGTTTCAGCATATACTTCATTTATTCCAACCAAGCGATGTGCAGTTTGTTGCATCTGCAATTGTAGTCGTTCTGCGCAATGTTTCGAAATCAAAGAATTTTGTGAGCCATTATCTATTAATGCCCGACAGGTTATTTTTTCTCCAGTCTGAGACTTATCTTTAATTATTGCTGTTGATAACAAAACATGATTTTGATCTTGCGATTTTGTGCAGCTATTTGCTACGGTGCTTACTGAAGGAGATTGACGCTCTTGAACATTATCTATATAAATATGCAGTAATGTATGATGCCTAGCTGAACAATTTTTACAACTGAATCCTATTCTACAAGTGTCAATCGTATGATTACTTCGTAAACAATTTGCACACAAATGATTATCATTAACAACCTTCCACTTATCATTTAAGTTCATTGAATGGAATGTGGGACACTTAAATAAAGCATGATTTTCTTTACATAAAATACAATTATAATTTTTCACTTCATTATTTATACTTTCTTTTTTCACTACAGTATTATGTACATTAGATTTTTTTACTGCATTATTTACACTAGCTTTCGCTTGAATATTTTTGAATTCCGGTTTAGAAAATTTATTTTCTTGTATACTCCTTGCCTCTTTTTCAATAAATGATTTAAACGTATCGAGATATGGACAGCTGTCTTTATCCAGAGTTAATTCCCATCTTTGTATTACTGTATCATCCATCTTCGAAGTAAGAAAGTTTATTATGATTAAATCTGTTAGAGAATTATTTTCCAAACCTAATGTTTTCAGATTTCTAATAGCTTCGTTACAAATATCAATAACTTCTAACAATAATTTTGAATTATTTGCTTTTGTGATTTTCATTCTGAAAATTTTATTTATTTGGCTTATTGCCAACTGCCTCTTGTTCTCATACCTCTGACATAAAAGTTCCCAACAATGAGTAAGATTTTCTGGTGTGATTGAGAATCCCCGAATTAATTTCGCTGACTCACCGCGAACACATGAATGAAGATATGTCAGCTTTTCAACATCATTTAAAGATTTATTTTCAAGAATAGATGATTTAAATATCTCTTTGAACGATAGCCACATTTCACTATTTCCGAAAAAATGTGGAACTTCTAATTTCGGCAACTTTACTGCCATAGACGATTCTACACCAGATGAATTATCGCTTTTGTTTTTTTGGATCGGAATTTTATTTTCAAGATCAATGATCCAATTTAATAGTAAATCTTTATTTTTGATATAACTATCAAAGTATTCATCGCTTTCATGCTGCGATAACTCTTGGAAAATATCTGCCAATTTATTTTCAGAATTTTCTACTTTCGATTTCAAAATTCCTATTACTCTATGATTACTTTCATCAACATTTTTTACATTTCTTTCAAATGAACTTATTTCTTTTAATAATAATTCAAATTTAAAAGCATTCTTAGATTGTTTAGGAGGTATTGTTACTTAATATATAAGAACTTCAAACTGACAAAATATAGAATAATATATATAAATGAAAATATAATAACATGACAATAATAACTTGAACACGTAAAACATATAATAGATTTACATCGACGATAGCACCTCCATGCGAAGACGGACCAATAATATGGTTAGAATAGTTAATGAATTTAGACTTTTCTTGAGGTAAAATGATATGTAAATGTTCAATATTACTGAAGAAGTAAATAAGGTAACTGCTTACCTTTTGTTTATTCTGGGATTCTCATGACTGTATAAATCCAAAACACGGCTGTTGAACACAAACACTTTTTATTGCGCAACAACACGATCAATAGAGAATAAACTGTGAACTGAATACAGAATTATGAATTATGTTACACTTTAAATCCGTTTCATATATGAATAAGAATAGAATACAGGAATAACATTTTAAAACCGACGCCGAATGTCCAACGGTTTTTCTCCTAGTCAAAGTTTGTTTTTACCACCGCTCAATAGCGCCATCTATCTTTCGGTGGTGAAATTAATCTAACATTCCTAATAGTTATAGCTATGCGTGATGTATTAATTGATGTGCCAGTAGAAAAAGCAAATTCTTTCAAGAAGCATCAAAAGTTCTAAGATGTCAATCCCATGATAAATTTATTCGATAACGGAGTTCGCGGGTTTGAATCCCGCTGATGGCAGGGGTGTTTGTAGCCGTTCGGAATCGTTTTTCAGCAGTAGGTGCCAGTATCATTAGCCCTCGTGTAGCAAAACAGTAGACCTTAGTGCTCCAAACCAAACGAAACAAATGACAACTTTATAAATAAAAGATGCATAAAAATTTTGTGGATTGCTAAATACCTTTCCTAAAAAAGACAAATCGTTACCAGAAAACATAAAAATTCGACATGTTAATTTTTAACTGTTCGTGAAATCCGAAGTCCCTCAGGGGGGTTAGGTAAACACAAATGTCGCAAACCCGAGGTATCCTAGCGATCTTTTCTCTATTTTTCTTCCTATTCTCTCCTCTCGTAATCTACATTTTTTCTTGTTTTTTCTTCTTCGTTGTGGTTTCCGTATGTGGGGTGAGAGCACTTCAAGAAGCTGTCACCCCTCTGTGTCCTGCTTCTCCTGTTGTCTAACCTGTCCACGTGTTTGCCATGCGTGTATACCCGTGTCTTCGGACATGGAAATCCTGGTAAAAGAAGGGCTAATTCATAGGAGAATCACGAAAATAGAACTATCATTTACACGAGGAATCTTCAGCATGCTGTTTTGGCCTCGGTTTTGAGTAAACGGTTGGTACTTAGGTTCCGTTGTATATCCAATCGGCTGGTGGACTAGACATGGTCGTCTGATCGGCTTGCTGATAAACTGACAAGACATCCGCAAGGTATCTCGTACTCATATCATGTTTTACAAAGTTATTTAAAATTGTAATGTCTTAGGTTGGCTCGTGATAAGCCATGTAATCAGTTGAAAGTTTACCGCAATCATACAAGAAATCAGCCTTTTCTTTATCGAAAAAGGAAATCGTAAACAGTTTGTTGCTTTTTCAACGTTAAATTGTTGACGTGTAATAAGGACTTTACAGATACTGCTCTTTCTGGTCCATCGTAGAGCTCCAAACCACTCTAAACTAAACCAAGCTCATCGATAAGGGATGGGAGATAAATTTTTTCCTTATATATATATATATATGTATATATATATATATATATATATATATATATATATATATATATATATATATATATATATATATATATACATACCGGGTGGCCATAATTAAACTGACAGTGCTCACAGTGTTCTGTAGCGAGATCTATTTGCGAGAATGACGCCACATTTTGTAGGAAGATTAAACAAGACAAGGAACGAAAGATTCCGAAAAAAAAAAAAAAAAAAAAAATTAGTTTCAAAAGTCACCACTAGGGGAATATTTGGCGCTGTGTTATAGAAAATAGAGTGTTAACAAATGAAAATTAATACGGAATAAAATTACATTTTATTATGCACATTTTCTGATTTAGTTCAAGTGCAATATGGCAACACTTTAAAAAAAAGCTTAAAATCTACGCAAACACCGATAAAGTCTTGTGATTTGCAATATCACGTACTTTGAGCAGCAGAAAAAGTTCTTTATTCAAATTTCACGTTACATCCATTGGCACAGTGCCAGCTGCTTGGGTTTTAAAAGGCAATGTGTTACGTTTCGAATCAATCAGATTGAAAGTTTATGTGCATTGTCTCCTTCTTTAGTCGAAAGTGCGTTACTGGTCAAATTATTTTACCTCAACCAGTGCAATGCATCAGTCACTCTTCGTGCTTTTAGAGCGCACAAAAAATGCTTAAAGGTAATGGTCCTGTGTCAGTAAATGGGTTAAAAGCAATGGTTGCGACGTTTGACAATACAGGTTCTCTGAAGGTTCAGTCAGACAGAGGACGAAAACCTGTACCACAGTACACAATCGAAGTAGTTGTCACAGGGATTGTCGACAGAGGACCAGACAATATTGCTGCCACCTCTAGTGCTCGTGGAGTAGCTCGTAATATACACTCATGTTCATAAATTAAGGATAATTCAGAATCACACAGAAATTGAGCTCTAAAATAAAAATTTCCCCTGTAGAATTATCACACACATCTTGAAGAAGAATATGCAAATTGCAGGAAACCACCAGATGGCGCGGATAGTACGTCACAATTACGAGAGTGTATGAAAGGGGTATATAAGGAATGGTAGCAAAAAAGTAAAATTATTCACAAGCGCTTTAAAAGCCTTTCAGTGAAATAACCGCATAGGTATGGCACAAAGGAAGCATTTGGATGATTTTTTACGTGGTAGAATTATCGGACGACTGGAATGTGGACGTACCCAGCTGGAAGTATCCGAGGAACTTGGAATCGCCCAGAGTGTCATCTCCAGGCTTTGGCAACGATTCAAACATGATGGTAATGTGAGTAGATGTTACAGCACAGGTCGCCCCCGAGTTACCACGCCGAATGATGACCGGTATTTGGCAGTTACTGCCAAAAGAAACAGACGGAGCACAGCATCAGACCTGTCTCGTCAGCTCTCTTCAGCTACCGGTACGACAGTTTCAAGGCAGACCGTGTACAGACGCTTAGGGAACATTGGTCTATATGCTCGTAGGCCTGTCAGATGTGTTAACCTTACCGCAACTCACTGTCGCCTGCGATTATGCTGGGCTAGAGAGCATGCATTGTGGACACCGCAACAGTGGTCTTGTGTGATGTTTTCTGACGAGTCCAGGTTCAGTTTACATTCTGATTCTCGCCGGACTTTCATATGGAGAGCGCCAGGTACCCGTTACCACCAAGAGAACACCATTGAACGACACCGTTACGGTGGTGCAGGATGGCTCGTTTGGGGAGGAATTATTCTTGGTTCCAGAACTGACCTGCATGTTCAGAGTGTAACGATGACAGGCCACATCTCTCGGGATGTCGTTCTGGAACAACATGTACGTTTGTTTCGGGGGCGCCATGGGTCCTGAATTTCTGTATATGGATGAGAACGCTCGACCTCACAGTGCAAACATTGTAGACGAATGCCTTCAATCGGAGGATATCAGCCGTATGGATTGGCCAGCATACTCACCGGACTTGAATCCAATAGAGCAGGGGTAGGCAACGCGGCGCCCGCGGGCGCCATGGCGCCCTCGATCGATTTTTAAAGCGCCCTCGCTGGACTAATGTAAATGTATGATAGCCAGAGCGATTTACTTATTGTCAAACGGCGATTTACAGCAAGTAGTCAGTTGAGTTTGGGACATTCAAATGCAAGTTAGTGTTGTTGAAATCATATCTATTGAAAAAATCATTATCACATATACCAAATATAAAATATACTGTTGAGAGTTTAAATTTGAATAACGAAAATTTTACTGCTACATCATATTTAGAAATTATAGATAAGCTAATAGAAGAGTTTTCTTCTAGATTTGACGATTTTGTAGCATTAGAACCCGTTCTAAGATTTTTCATAAATCCATTCAATGTTACTGAAGATGATGACCTTGAATTAGATTCAGTGTATTTCGAGCTTCATAATATCGAAGACCTAGAATTAGAAATAATAAACTTGCAAAGTGATATTATTTTAAAAGTGCATAGTAATGATAAAATGTTTTGGAATTTAGTCGATGAAAATAAGTACCCTATTTTAAGGAAATGTGCGCTAAAAATTTATTCATATTGTGCAACATACAATTGCGAGTCTTTGTTCTCAAATATGAAAAATTTGAAATCAAAATACCGAACAAAGCTTAATGACTCACATTTAGATAATTGTTTAAGGACCGGGAACTCTAAATATATCCCCAATTATAAGAAATGAGCTGAAAATATGGACACCCAAGTTTCACACTGAACTATATGTAGCATTATGTATGACACCAACAAAATAAAGTTATAAAAAATCTGTTTTTTTTATGTCTATTTATACCTGTTGATTATCTGTAAAATAAGCGCCCTCGGTGATTTTCAAATTTAGTATTGCGCCCTTAAGAACAAACAGGTTGCCGACCCCTGCAATAGAGCATGTGTGGGACATGCTTGGCCGACGAATTGCAGCCCGTCAATCCCCTCCCAACTGTCTATCGGAACTTCGGATGGTATTGCTTGATGAGTGGTGTAATTTTCCCCGAGATCAGATTGATAATCTGATACTCAGCATGCGTAGGCGTTGTAACGCTTGTATTGCATCGTCTGGGAGACATACTCTGTATTATCCATCATACTAACCATGTTATACTGTTTTCTGTAAATAGGTTTTTTTTTTTTTAAATTTGCTCCAGGGAGTAAAAATCGCAATTTTTATTAATTATGTCAAACATACAGCATCTTTTTTGCTCTTTACCTTTTGTTTAATAAATAGACTTTACAAATAAGTCAAATTTGTTTTGCTTTTGTCTCTTTTATTGCCTGAACTTCCTTATCCTTAATTTATGGACATGAGTGTAGATATGCTTTGCATTACGGTAGGGAAAGTCTTGCGAAAGATTATCAACTTCTATCCGTACAAGATCAGCCGTGTACAAGAGTTACTGTACCCCGACCATGATAAGCGATTGTCTTTTGCTCTCACCTTTCATGTCAGAATGGAGGTGGATGATGCTTGGCCGTGGAAAAGCTTATGGGGAGACGAGGCGCACTTTTATCTGAATGGATATGTGAATACACAGAACTGCCGAATTTGGGATGACAAATCACCACATGCAGTCACAGCAATTCCCTTACATTCACCAAAGGTAACTGTTTGGTGTGAGTTCACAGCGGAATTTATCGTAGGTCCATTCTTCTATGAGAACCTTACCCCGATAGGACCTTAAACCTGTTCTCTTACAGGAGAGAAATATCGCCACATGTTGAACAGCTTTGTCATTCCAGCACTTCAGCAAAGACAATGCCCGGGGGAAATCATTTTTATGCAAGATGGAGCCCCTCCACACGCTGCTGTACGGGGGCAACATCTGCTACAACAGAAATTCACAACAGAAAAAGTCATTAGCTGCTACTTCCCAACTGCATGGCCACCTCGGTCGCCTGATCTTACCCTATGCGACTTCTGACTATGGGGTTACCTTAAACCCAAGGTCTATCAAGGAGTGGTCCAGGACCTGGCTACTTTGAAAGATAACATATCACGGACTGTTTGGGAGATTTCAGCAGACATGTTACTTTCTGCTGTTGTGCATACTGTGCACAAAATACAATATGTGGCCCACAACAACGGCAGCCACATTGAACGTCATTTGAATGCAAAATAAAAGGTAATTTCCATTTTGATTTGCATTTGTTAACACTCTATTTTCTATTACACAGCGCCAAATATTCCCCTAGCAATGACTTTTGGATCTAATTTGTTTTTTCGTGGAATCCTTCATACCCCGTCTTGTTTAATCTTCCTACAAAATGTGGCATCATTCTCGCAAATAGATCGCGCTAAAGAACACTCTTAGCACTGTCAGTTTAATTATGGCCACCCTGTATATCATAAAAATATTAAAATTAAATATTGAAGAAAGACAAAAATCAGTGAAAGTGATGTAGTTAAGTGGTCTAGAGGGAGTTGTGACCCTCCAACAATGATTAAAAATAGTTTTCAAACTCGAGCAGCACTCTTAGAGACCCATACATCCCTAAGACCATGACAATTTGTCATAAATTAGGAATATACCTAAAACTAAACTAAACTCCTCGGAGCAACAGCCCCTAGGGAGCCAGGGCCTACGGTGCTAATTTCCTTTTACGTGACCAAGAGCCCTGGGGTACCAACATATGGTCCGGTTAGGTGGTCAATCTTATGTGGAACCTCCAGTGTTTACTTCCCAAGCACGCTTGTTCCTCACATGTACCCACTGAAGGGATGAAAGGCTGAGTCAACCTTGCCCAGCCCGGGGATCGAACCTCGGACCTGTGTCGTGGGAGCGCGAAGAGCTACCCCAACGCCGCTGGGCTTGTAAGAATATACCTACAGGAAGTAAAATTATTACAAATAGTATAAAAACCACTAAAAACAATACCACATAACCACAATCCCCATACAATTATATTCATAATCACCAAAAATATAAAAAATTTCTTACATCTATTCCCACAAATAAAACTCCATACACTAGAAAGAAAGTCTACACCAAATATTATTAAAATTAATATTCATTTAGAGATAAAAAAAGCTAGATTTTATTGCTCATAGAAACGGCAGAGGATAATTTGCCCTCAATACAAGCTTTAAAAATTGGTTAATGAAAAAAAACGGTGTCGTGATTATAAGAATTAATTCGAGCACAGCGAGACAGGTATTTAATAACAATATTACGCTTATCATTCTTATGGATACAAGAACTCCATGTCATTATTCGATTGAGTTTAAAAGGGTTAATCATCACGTTTGTCATATATTTTAAATGAAATAAGTTTAAATTCATGAATTTTAATCTTTAAATCTACAAAATTAAAAAAAAACCATCAAAAAATTCATCTTTAGGCGTGGGAATAAATTTCAAATAATTACGGTGAAAGTCAAAATGAAAGTGATGAACGTTTTTAGTGTAACGGATCAAGATATCATCTACATACCTAAGATATATATGTTCATTATTGAAGGAGGTTCCTATTTCATAATGATGTAAAAATACGTCTGCTAATGCAGATGAGCATCCTCCTCCCATATGCATGCCAAAAACTTGTTTTTAATAAGCGATACCAATAAATAAATATGTTTCACATAACACAATCTAAATTAAAGCTTGATATTTCCGTTATGTAATTTGTGACTATAAGTCTTACCTTACTTACATTAACTGTAAAATGATAGTAAGATCCTCTAAATTGATAGAATTAAAGAGATCAGCAAAATTGTAGTTCTGAGCATCACTAATATCATTACGTCCCTTCAATATATCAATCACCTCATAACTATTCTTGACGAAATAACTGCCCTCAGCTTTTAAAAAGGGAATTTTTTTTAATTAAGTAGTAAGGTGTTAGCTTGTTTTAATTAAGTCCTAAAAGTCACAATTACAGCTCGTAATTTAACAGGTGATATACGAAATTTTGGAATCAGAACAAGGTAAGGGAAAAGCGTATATCTAATGTTTATACCAATTCTTCATGTTGTTACTAATTTCGAAAAAGTGAAAACTCAGTAATTATTTAACGTTTATAATAATTTTAAACTCATATAAATGCCCTTTATTTTTCATTTCATTTCCTTTTAAAGTTGGTTTTAAAAATAAAATTGTTTATTAATATAAACTGATATGCTTTCCATAAATCAGAATTTCGTGGTTATTTTTATCGAATTACCTAACCCTGGTGAGCTATTTGAGCAATATCTTGTTGGAACAAGCTATCCATGTTATTCCATATATGAGGGAATTATTTATCTTGAAGATAGACTGATAAATATCTGAAATCTAAGTTATTATGGACTACGGAGAAAGAAGAAAATTAAGATGTAGAAACTTTCTTTTTAGTTTCAAAACTAGAGCTCATTTCTATTTATGGATGACCTGTAATTTAGAGGTCAATGTTATAGAACCTCAATTATAAACAATACACTCATAAACATTTGTGAGATAGCTACTATATTTGCAATTATATGTAAATAAAATACTTTAAAGTAAACTTTCATGGTATATATAAATAATCGCTTTAGCTTTAGTCGCTATATCTAAGCAATATTGCAATACTAGAAACAAGTTTTAAATAGAATAAAATTTCGATCCAAATGACAAAGTTACATATGATTAGCGGCAAACTCTTGATATTTTGGGAAATTATGTGTACAGTAACAATCAGACCACGGATCCTTGATCTCGATTGGCACAGTGCCAAGGACATCCCGATACTTTCGTAAAAGGACAATAGCAAAGTTGGATGTGTGTTTCATATGACTCTTGAACTGTATTTTTCGGGATTTTCTTTGATCATCATCATCATAGTTGGCCCTAGAGCCCGTTGTAAGCCTTCGCCTTCTTAAGAAGTTTTTCCCATCCTGCTCTGTTTTGTGCTTGGGACCTCCATCTTCTAATCTTTATGAGACCAAAGTCCGACTCCAGGCAGTCGATCCACCGTCGTTTTGGTCTGCCCCTTGGTCGTTGTCCGAAAGGGACTGCATTAAAAACTTTTAAAGCATCCCGATAATTCGCAATAGATTTCCAGCCCATCTCATTTTATTCATCCTGATAAATTTGATGACGTCATCCTCTTTGTAAAGCTTGTACAGTTCAAAGTTTCTTTGATCCTATTAGTTGTAAATATAATAAAACAAAACAATTGTTCCCACTTACTATTATACTGGTAGTATTGTGTTTGACACAATTTATGTCATGAAGATGTAGTACCAAAAAACATCAAACAACCAACCTGTTATCATAGTAGAAATCGAAAAGAGTTTTTAACATAATTCAACGTTTCATTCATTATTATATCCTCAAAGATCCATCTGACCCCGGATATATATTTAAAAGAATCTCTTAAAATCTGAAATAGAATTTCACTATTTTTCTAAACAGACTCGAACTTTTTCAGACTTACTTAGATCTTAGGACGGTGTGAACCATTTTTCGTCTCACAGTGAAAAAATTGTTCCAATAAAATAAAATTTCCAAAATCTATTTTATTAACTGTCTTCAAATAAGGACGTTAGACGTTAATGGATTAAAGACTAGTATTTAATAGAGAAAATCACTGGAAAAGTTTTTATTTTTATAATAGACTTCTCGGTAAACTCCTTTTGTTTGGCTAAGAAATGTTTCTTTTGGGAAAATGTGTTCTGGGTTTTGAAAATCAGACGCCTAAATAAATACTAAGTATTATTTTCTTTCGTCTTGGTTACTATTTTATGTTTTGTGATTACTCTGATATATATATATATATATATATATATATATATATATATATATATATATATATATATATTAAAGGCTTTAAACAAATGTATCAATATTGAGTAATCACAAAATAAAATCTTTTACATGCCTCATAAAGTCTTTCTAGCCAACTTCCTGCATTATATTTTATACCTCTGTGACAATCGTCAGACGAGAGACAAACAATGGAGTGTCGATATAGCGACAGCTATTTACTCTGGTGTTGTAAAGAGTTCTATTTACAGTGGTCTTTTCTGATATTATCTTCCTTATTTTTATATCAATGGCACAAAATTTTGTTTTGAATCCCTTTCAGATGCTAGACTTTTCCTGGATTTATAATAGTTCAGAAATTCTCTTTCCTATATCCTGTAGAAAAAATATAACTATATAATGAACCCAAAAATAACATCGTATGTATATAATCATTTTACTTGCGATACTTTTCTGGCAGCCATCCGAGTTTAATACATGGATTCTAGATTTCAGAATAGATAGCAAATTTAGAAGTCACAACATTGAAATCTAAATGATGTTGAAATTTAAAATAATACTTTGTGCTCATAAAAATGATACTAAAAGTACTGAAACAGATATTTTCTAATTATAATTATTGAAATGAGAAGTAAATAATCCAGGTATTGGAAATCTAATTTATCCAGTAAAATTTCCTCTAATGCATTCTAAACGGAAGTACGATGAAATAAATATATTATTGTCATAAATGTTTTAAAATATTAGTTTTAGAAATTAATAAACTATTTGTAGCTTTTAGAATAACAGGATAGTTCATCAACTTATGTATTATTTAGTATCAAATGAAACAAACAGAAAAAATATGCTAAACTTTAAGAAAAAATGTAGAATGATGTGTTCATTGAGATAAAGTTACAAATCAATTATTGAAATGTTGATACTTCTGTTAAATAAAAAATTATATTGCCGTATAAAAAATGAAGAAGGCTATCTTTGACTTTCAGTAAAAACTTTCATTTTTCAAAATATTTTCATCGTTATAAATATCATTACCGAATTTTATAGATTTTACACGGACAAAGGGAATTCAAAATTATAGAATTCGACGAAAAGTAGGAAAAATATTTTTTTCCTCGGGAAAAGTAATGTTTGCTATACGCTTCAAATTATGTTTATTTAACCCCAGCAAAATCTTTTTGGTATATCCTTATTTTAAAAGTCGAGAAACCTATGTTCCCGTTTAATATTTACACAAACTTCCTTATGATTTTTAAAGGTTTCAGAGGAATTTTGATGTTGTCAGTCCCACGCAAATTATTAAGCATTTCCTATGAAAGAGTTGGTTAGATTTTTTACAAAGTATTTTGGAATTTACAGGTTTAATACCATGAAACAGCAAATACAATTACTGAATTGTAGTGTAATTTGAAATGAGCATCAATGAAAACAGATTCATTGTTTTGTTTCTATACAAATGCGAAATATATAATTAAGAATTATAAATAATTCACTAATAAGCAGTGTAGTAGAAAGATTTTTAATATCTGTTATTAGAGAACTCTCATTTAATGAAAATATTTTATAATTTAATTGAAATATCTTTTGATATAAATTTTGATGTCTTGTAATTTTATATAAAAATATATTCTCTATAAGAATACAGTTGAAAGATGAATGTTTTAAAAATTGAGATTCAAGGTTCATTGTCTACTTTAGTCTCCAGTTCTTTTAATAACAATTATCGAAGCCAATATTTTTTAATAAGGTATTCTGAATTATTTGAAGTCATTGTAAAATTAGATTCTGAAGCATTACAAATTATGAAAAATACGTTATATAAATGTATTATTTTGTTGAAACTTGATAAATATCGAAAAATTATTTAGTATTACGCAGACGGTCTTAACGTAAAATAATATATAACATTTCAATTTACTTCCGGAATAAAGACACATAATCGCTATACTTATAAGGAACAAAATAAATTTTAAAAAAAATAAACCGAGTTCCAGCCAGTTTAGTCAAAACAAAGTAATCTGATCTGGACAGTACATGACTTCTGTGTACTCCTATTAAATTATTCACTTTATTTTATATTGATTGTATGATAAATTATCATAATATCCCTATGTAATATTTTATATCCTATTAATAAATTAATACATATTGTAACTCTAATTAATAGACAGAACATTCTTTGTTCCATCATATTAAAAATCACTGCTTCAGTTGCATTTGAATAGGCTTATGTCTTTCTGTTTCTATTATTCCTATTTAGTTCTTGTACGTCATACTTAGATTATCATTAAATTGAGTGAGAATTGCTAACAAATATAGAGGTGAATAACTAGATGTTATTTAAATACTAAACAGATCTTCAATCTTACAGCTAATCTTTTTAAAGTTATGTGTGTGGGGGGGGGAGGTGTACGAACGTACGTACTGGCGTCAAATAAACTATATTCAAAATGCTCTCATGACTAATGAAAAGTAATAATTAATTTTCCAAATTGAAGTTACTTTTTACGTACATAGATTCTTAGCACTGAAGCTTGCCACAATTGATTCAGGCATGGTTAAAATTAGTATTTCGTCTGAAATCCGAATACTGAAATTTTTCATGACTACAATAATTCCTTTATTTTATAAAAGAAAGTAAAACAGGAAAACCTCTAATCTTTTTCGAATTATGTGAGGTGTGTACGAACGTACGTACTGGCGTCAAATAGAATATATTCAAAATGCTCTCATGACTAATGAAAACTAATATTTAAAGTTTCAAAATTGAGTTTACTTTGTACGTACATAAAGTCTTAGCACTGAAGCTTGTCACAATTCATTCAGTCATGGTTAAAATTAGTATTTCGACTGAAATCCGAACACTGAAATTTTTCATGACTCCAATAATTCCTTTATTTTATAAAAGAAAGTAAAACTGGAAAATTTCTAACAAAAATTCTGATAATACTTTCCTAAACGAATGATAATACTTTCCTAAACTAATATAATTAAATATGTGTATATATATCCGTTTATTTTTAACTTATTAATTTTTCTGGTTAATTACGCGAAGCAAATATTTTTGTATTTGCCTTATATAGCATAAAACTGACAATGTGAAGAAAGCATTAAGCTGATGTAATAGCGATCGATTTCCCGATAAAGTCTGGCAAATCGTACTGTGACTGGGCAGTCTATTCATGGCAAAACAATCTCGACCACACCTGTGATGGGACTGATAATTAATGATGATGGCAAGCATTGTCGGTAAGCAGCGCTCGACCGGGAATCACTTTTGCGCCCTATCTATTTTTTGAGGGCAATCTAATGAACCTTTTGCTGGCTATTATAAGGATTTCCTCACAGAAATCTGGAAAATTAGATAACACATAATAAAACTAAATATCCTTTCAATTGCATCCATTCTTACGTCTCAAGAAATAAAAGGAAATAAAAATAAGAGCACTTCGAAACCTCCATTTGTTACATATTTTATCTACCGCTATGACAGAAAGAGCAAGATGGGAGCATTACAAGTGTTTTTTCTTTTATCATTAAGTAAAAAAATTCAAATAATTTCTTAATTATTTTAAGATACATATACCAATAACATTTATTTTATTGATTCTTCAGCTTTTTCTGGTTGTCAAAGTATCTTTTTAGTTAAAAGTCACTAAATATATAGTTACCAATTAAACATGAAATAAAATAAGGCCAAAAATATTATCTCACGATTATTTGATTAATTATTATTCAAATACGAGCTTATAGCCCGTCATATGACGGGATCTGTAAAATTTTTAATTTTCCAGAATTGTAAAGTATTCTATGAGGCAGGTAAAAAAAAATGGTTTGGTTTTTGTCTGAGAATTATCTGGTACACGCTCAATAATTTGTTTATCTTTACTGAACGTATGGTTGTTGCTAACTTTATTTATCTTGTCATATTATGTGATAGGATGGACAGCAGAGGTTTTAATATTGACAGTGATTATTTGGCGGTATATATGAATGATGTCCAAAATTTAGCGGATCTATTGCAAACCGTGTGGTTATGTATGAAAAACAAACACACAAACGAACAAATTTCTTGATTTTCAAATATATATATAACTCAAACGCTAGATATTTATTAGTCCTTGAAATAGACTCCTAGACTCTTACGAAAAGAATTTTTTGTTAATACCGGTTATAAAATTTTCATTTCAACAACAACAAAAAAGAAATCGATGATTAAATTTAAAATTATCGCATATGTACTTAAACTATTATTTAAGCCAATTATAAAAGAAAATTACTTAGGTAATATCAATAAGTAATATCAAGGTAATATCAATAATATAATAAGTTCAGTGATAAATCGTACGAAAATAATGCAGACGATATTTAAATAATTTAAAAGAAATGATTCAGTGAGATGGTTAGAGTAATGACGTCATAATGATAGAAAAGTGTTATTTTTACGTATTATGTGATAAATTGATAAATTTAATTACCTGCTCTTAACCGGGGAAATAGGGCTTGGAATAAGGGCATTAAACTCTTGAAAAAGGGAAAGCGGTGTATTTGAACGTTTTAAATACGACAGTGTTTATCGCTGTGATAGGAAGCACATTTATACCAATTTATTTTTGAATCGGATCGATAGTTTAGGAGTAGATAAACTTTACTCGCTGCGAATTTTGTTAACCCTAACTAAACAAGAATCCAATATGGATGCCTCTATCCATTCCACCCCTCAGGGGGGTGACCTACTTTAGGTAAACACGGGTTTCGCAATCCCCAGGTACCCCAGCGAACTTTAATCTTCTTTCCGTTTCCCCTTCTCTTGTCTTCTACTTTGTCCTTTCCCTTTTCTCCCTCGTTGTGGTTACCTCTTCGGAGGTGAGGGCTTTTCTCGTGATGCTATGTTCCGTTCTGAACATAGCCTCTCGCGAACTGTTAACTTCCCTCGTGTTTGCCGTGCGTGGAGATCCGTGTCCAAGGAAAGGATGATCTTGGTAATTGAGGGGACTTCCCGTGGGGGAAATCATCTTTATGGAATTTCCATTTTGGTGGGGAGTTTCCAACACGTTGCTTTGGCCTCAGCTTCATGTAAACGGGAGGTACATACTGGTACATATGTATCAATCGGCTGGTCGACTTTCGGCTCGGACTAAGTGATCGGTGTACTCTCTGGACTGTTGCGCTAAGGGTGGTAGCAGATTCAGAAGTACCTGTGATCGTATAGATCCCGGCAAGCACTGGTGCAGGTATCTGCATCCCCTCGTTGGGCTCCGTGGTGGGTGGTGCCGTCGGGATCCGAAGTTTAATTTTGCTATTATGGGTTCTCAAAACGCTCCAAATTTCTCTCCCTCAACCAGAGAGCACCTCATTAGACATGTGGCTAGTGAAAAAGCTAGGTATTTTATTGTTAAAAATAATGCAGAAAGAAGTTTTGGCTCTATTTCTCCATTCCTCATTCATAAAAAAATACAGTCCGTAATTGGTGATGTTGAATCAATTAAAAAACTTAAATCTGGTGATCTCCTGTTACAAGTTTCCTCTTCTACCCAAGCTAAGTCTTTATCTTCCCGTAATACTTTAGGTGCATTTTCAGTTTCAATTTCTCCGCATGGATCTCCGTCTGAACTTTTCAAAAGGTGTCATATCCGAATCTGATTTATATAACGTTCCAGAGGATGAGATCCTGGAAAATCTTAAGAGTCAAGGTGTTGTTTCTGTTCGTCGTATAACTATTCGTCGTGACGGGCAACCCATCAAAACTAAACATCTCATACTTACCTTTGATAGTCCAAAGCTCCCCTGTAATTTATATGCTGCTTACTTGAAATGTACCGTCCGCCCCTACATTCCAAACCCTCTTCGTTGTTTTCAGTGCCAGCGTTTTTGACATTCAAGCAGTCATGTCGTGGATCCGTTACCTGTGCTCGTTGTGCAGAAGTTGGTCACGACTCGGAGAGCTGTGTTAAATCACCTCTATGCGTAAACTGCAAAGGCGCGCATCCCTCTTTCTCACGTGTTTGTCCGACCTGGCAATTCGAAAAAGAAATTCAAAGCCTAAAACAGAAAAATAGTATTTCATATCCGGAAGCCCGTAAAATAGTTACCTCGTGCTGTCCAAAACCTGGAGTTTCCTTTTCCTCTGTCGTTAACTCTAAACCTATGAAATGTTGCGGTACCCAAACAGAGCTATCGCAAAGTAAAATTATTAATAAAGTCTCCGTTACAGAAATTTCTTCTAAACCATTACCTAATGCAAATAATTTAACCCCTAACACCAAAGAAATCAATGTTTCTCGAGCATACAAAGTTGGAAACCCCAATAATCCTCCTGCCAATGTAAAGAAGAAAAAATCCCAGTTTACAGATAAACGAACAAAAAAAACCCCTATGCAAATCAGATTTCTTAAAAAACCCTCCTCAGGTGACTCCTAATTCCCAGGAGTCTGAAGATCCTGTGAAACTTTTTGTGTCCTCCAGTGATGAGGGCATGCTTACTGATAACTCGACGGACTCGGAGACAGTTGTGTTCCACACCGCCCCACGTTAGTCCACTCTCTTTTCCTTTTTTTCATCATGTCTTTGCTTTCTTGGAACTGCCATGGCTTTAAACACCACACCTCCGACATACGTGATCTGGTCAACAAGTACCATCCTGTCTGCATCGCTTTGCAGGAAACTTTCCTGCATGATGAAATTTTGGCAAATATTCGCCATTGTAGCACCTTTAGGAAGGATTATATGGACGGGGAAAGAGCCTGTGGCAGAGTGGCTCTACTTACGTCGCACGATTACCCCACCACTCCTATCGTACTTCAGACAGACTTTCAGGCAGTTGCCGCAAGAATTCATTTTAATTATCTGATAACTATTTGCAGCATATATTTACCCCCAAATTCCACAATCAATCGTAATAGCTCAATAAATTAATTTCTCAGCTTCCTACTCCTTTTATTATACTTGGCGATTTCAATGGCCATAGAACTCTGTGGGGTAGTCCAACGACTAATAACCGGGGCAATATAATAGAGAAATTCATTTCCGACCATAACCTCTGCATTTTAAATACAGACGAAGTTACCTATTTCCACCAGTCCTCTAATACTTTTCATAGTCTAGATTTATCCATATGCTCACCGAATATCTTCTTGCACTGGAAACTTACTGTTGACAATTATCTTTACAATAGCGATCACTTTCCACTCATACTGTCTCATATTCATAGCACTCCCAACCCGACGATTCCTCGGTACATTCTTAATTCCACTGATTGGACGGCTTTTACTGTATTGGCCGACATAACGAAAGACATGGTCGAGCAAAACTCTATTGAAGATGCTGTAAATACGATCACGAATGTCATCATTTCTGCTGCTGATATCTGCATTCCTAAAACTTCTGGGCGACCACGCAGACAAACAAAACCATGGTGGAACCAAAATTGTAAAAACACGCATAAAGAAAAGCGCAAAGCCTTCAATATCTTCAAAAGATATCCTACCACTGATAATTTTACTAAATACAAGAAATGCAAAGCTATTTTCCGGCGTACTCTCAGACAAAGTCAGAGAGATTCTTGGGAAAAGTTTGTTAGTAGTATTCCACCGTCTACTTCCAGTAAAACTCTATGGTCCAAAGTGAAACGTTGTTCTGGGTTTTATCCAAATAATCAGATACCTATTTTGCACTACAATAACAATATAATCTCTTCTACAATAGATATATCAAACACAATTGCTGCTTCCTTTGCTAGTATCTCATCTAGCACCAACTATAATTCATGATTTACAAAGCAAAAAATTGCCTTAGAGAAAAATAAAATTAATTTCAGTAATCAGTCCATTTTTGCTTATAACTCTGACTTTACGATTTCTGAATTGAATTATTCCTTGCATGAAACTCACAAAACTTCACCTGGTCCTGATAACATTTCATACTCTATGATCAAAAACCTTTCCGTCGACTCTTTATCAAACCTACTCATTTTATACAGTAGAATCTGGCAAGAACACACGTTTCCTACTTCGTGGAGAATGGCGACAGTCATACCTATTCTCAAACCTGATAAAGATCCCAAGAATCCTCGGAGCTATCGTCCCATTGCACTGACTAACTGTTTATGCAAATTATTTGAAAAAATGGTTAACAGAAGGCTGATTTACTACCTGGAAAGTAATAAATGTATATCTAATTTTCAAAGTGGCTTTCGACGAGGTAGGTGTACTATTGATAATGTCGTTGATCTTGAAACTAGAATTCGTAACGCTTTTGCAAAACGTAACCATTTAGTCTCTATATTTTTCGATATTGAGAAAGCTTACGACCGAACATGGAGACACGGTATATTGCTACAGCTATACAATATAGGTTTAAGGGGAAACCTGCCCATTTTTATTCAAAACTTTTTATATCGTTTTTTTAGAGTTCGTGTTGGTAACATTTTATCAGATCGTTTCATTCAGGAAGAAGGTGTTTCACAGGGAAGTGTTTTAAGCGTCACTCTTTTCATCATTGCCATCAATCATATTTTAAATATTTTACCGTCATCAGCTCATGCTAACCTGTACGTGGATGATCTACAAATTTCTTGCGAGGGTGCTGTAAAGAAGGGCTGCTGTAAAGAAGATTGCGACATGGTCTAATAATAACGGCTTCTCCTTTTCTTCCTCAAAAACTCGCTGTGTCCACTTTTGCAAAAAGCGGGCCTTACACCATGACCCGGAAATTCAATTTAACGGCCTCAAGATTGGCGTTGTGGAAGAAGTTAATTTTTTAGGCATTATATTAGACAAAAAGCTATCTTTTAAATCTCATATTTCTGTGCTTCGAAAAAAATGCGAACGTTCTCTTAACATCATAAAAGCTCTCTCTAACACTACCTGGGGAGCTCATCGGGAGTCGTTACTGAAAATTTACCGAGCTGTTATGCGTTCGAAGATGGATTACGGTTGTGCTGTTTCTGGCTCTGCGAGGAAATCTGTTCTACGTAGCCTTGATACCGTGCACCACTACGCCCTTCGACTGTGTTCCGGAGCTTTTCGAACGTCTTCTGTTAAAAGCTTGTATGCTGTTTGTTGCGAGGCACCTCTTGAATTAAGACGGAAAATTTTATCCTTACAGTACTTTTTAAGACTCTCATCTCATAAAAGTCATCCTTTTCATAATCATATTTTAAATTCATATCTCACTCGAATTTATAATCATCGTCGGTATTGGATCCCACCTTTCCAGAACAGAATGAAACATATATTAACTGAACTCAATTTTACTTATACAAATATTTTAGCTGCTGGTTTTTACATCTCACCTTGGACTGTTTCCAATTTTAACTTTTTAAATTCTTTTAACGATTTTGACAAAGCTTCTACGGCAGATATTATTTTTAAGCAAATTTTTTACAGCCATAGACAAAGTTTTAGCAGCTACTACCCTATATACACTGATGGCTCCAAGTCTGATAATTTTGTGGGCTGTGCCTATGTTACTGAGGAGAAGACTTGTAGTTTCCGTTTGGATCCCGCCTTCTCTATTTTCTCTGCTGAGGTTTTAGCAATTTTAAAAGCTTTGGAAAATTTGGATGGACGTCGGAAGAACTACATTATTTACACTGATTCATTGAGCACTTTACACTCATTGTCTTCACCTAATCCTCGCAGTAATCCTCTCGTCTTTAAGGTTTTAAATATCCTAAAAAAATCTCGCCTCATCTGGTTTTTCTATATATTTTTGCTGGGTGCCTTCACATGTTGGAATTGAGGGGAATGAAAGAGCAGACAAAGCTGCCAAGTCTGCAAGTAAATTTTTACACTTTGACTTGCCTTATTGTGATGCAAAGCACCATGTCGTGAAACGTCTTTATAAACAGTGGCAAGTAGAATGGGACCATATTGAAAATAATAAACTTCGCTCAATTAAATCTAGTATTAGTCTTTGGCCTGCTCATCCATCCAGAAAGCGTGATGTAATTCTTACCCGTCTTCGCATCGGACATACCCGCTTCACTCACTGCCATTTAATTTTAGGAGAGAATGCGCCCATTTGTAATCATTGCAACGATCCTATGACCGTGAAGCATATACTTGTTGAGTGTCCTGTGTTTGCCAACCAGCGTTTGAACAATTTTTCTTTTAATAATATACATTTAAGTGATATTTTAAACTCTGTTCCGCATCCAAACATTTTTACATTCTTAAAAGTTATTGGTTAGTTATTGGTTTTTTCCTCACATTTAATTGTGTGAATTTTAACTTTTTATGACGTCTACCTTTTTAATACCTTTTGTATTGTTGTTTACTACTGCCTAAATTGTTGCTCTTAAATATTTTGTGGTTATTAGTATTTATTTTTCACATACCGTTTTATGACTAAATTTTGCATTTATATTATACACCGCATGTCTGGCACATTATGTCCTTCTAGGATCCAGTGCCATAAAGCCTTATATACCAACCAACCTATCCATTCCAGTCCCAACCGCTTCATAAATTCGAGGACCGACGGACAGATAACTTAGGCTATTATTATATAGGGGAAACTACTTTTAGTTTTCGGTACTATTTTTAATTAAATCAAGGTTCTAAAATGTGTGTTAAAAATATTTCGTTGGGAAAAAATTGAATTTTACTTATAAGAAAATATAAAATATCAAGATTAAAACCAGAAGAAACAAAATTACAGAACAATCAAACCATAAATCTAAAAATAATCGTTTTATTAACTCATATTAAACGATAATGTAGCTGAAAAAGTCATTGAAAGCAATATGTTACCGACAAATAGGTTTTGCTTTTGGCATACGTTCTGTCATGATTTGTATCGTTATTTTTCAATAGACATGGCAGTATTTTCTTGCTCATTTGACAGTTCCTCACATGCGCTTGTGTTCATGTATAAATTGTGTCTGTCGTAAAGTAGGAACAGTTTGTATGTCATTTCTTTCATTAAGCAGGTACTCACAAACAATGGCGTCTTTAATCGACGTTCGACTTCACTAGTGCTGATTTCCCCAAGTGTAGACGCACCTTCTACAATCTCCATTTTTTCCTGAACCATCTCAGCAACATTAGCGCTTGTGCTCCGTTAGCCACCGTTAGGCCCATCATCTAAACAATCCGTAGTTCCGAACTTTAAAATCATTCTATTTACAGCTGCAATTGTCATAGGACTTTTAGCCGTTCGAATGCTTTTTCTATGGAGATAGGATCGTAAAACTGCAGTGGCAAATTTTTCTATTCTGATAGTACAGCTTCACTAACAGTGTCGTTTCTAACAGCGGAAAAACACCGCGATTCCTGGTGTATCTGAATCCCTAGAATAACTGAGTTGAAAGAGTTTGACGGTCGCTGCGTAGCCCCATATCCAACAGTGAACTTCGTGCTCCGATACTATTCTACTTGGCCCTGCATTATATTGGGTTCTCAGCTGAGCCACTGTCAGGCTCCGGTTTTGCTTCACCATGCGAAACATTCTCCGAC
Organism: Pardosa pseudoannulata; assembly: GCA_032207245.1. NCBI lineage: Eukaryota > Metazoa > Arthropoda > Arachnida > Araneae > Lycosidae > Pardosa > Pardosa pseudoannulata. The sequence continues at coordinate 3,039,625 of CM063503.1, read as the reverse complement.
GACATTTTTCTTTGATAACTTGTGGAAGTCCAACACCAGTCGTCTACTGCTGGTTTCACCGTCATTCATCCACTTTGCATAAGTACTAACAACTGTAGATCGCGAACAACCCACGAGTAGTGCAGTTTCGGAAATATTTGTTCCGAGCCTTCCAGCCATTACACACTGCCTTCTGTCAAAATCGCTTAGATCCGGAGCCTTTCCCATCGCACACAAAAGTAAGTGAAAGAATGATTCTGCAGACTCTCCAACAGTTAAATACTACGTCCACCTGATCACGCGCCTTCCACGTCATCCAGGCGGGTTCATTGCAAAATGTAGGGGTGGCCATGTTATTGGCTCTTGAGTGTATATATGTGTGTGTGTG